>VZRL01004010.1:588103-603831 GCA_013397895.1 Origma solitaria | reverse complement strand
TTATATTATATTATATTATATTATATATTTTTTACATTAATAACCATTTTGTGGAATTCATGAAAAATTTTCCGCCTCACACAGCCACCTGCTACTCCCCACCGAGGGTTAAATTCGTCTCTGCTTTCTATGCTGGAGTGTCTCAGAGTCTATCGTGAGCATCTGCAGGATGGGAAAAGTCTGTCAAAACACAGTTTGGTCTCAGAATGCTCAGAGCTTTCCCCCTGCAATGTGTTCTGGGAATGGGTTTGCCAGGGCAGGTCATTGCTGTGTGCCCCAGACCACAGGCAGCCACTTGGGCTTTGCTCTGGGCTTTTAATCGGGTGTCAGAAGGTTCTTGTTTAAAAGTCACATTCTTCAGCATTTATTAGTCCTTTCTGAATACATATAATAAACTCCTGCTTAGTTTTAATTGGGTACCTCTTGCTATAGATTTAAAATTACTCAATTTCTGAAATTGCCCCTAAATTGGAAACTGAGTGGTGCTTTCATGTGGTGATGCTAATTCCCAGCAGAGGTCTGGCTGCTGTAGCCTGTGATTCTGCTGGCTGCAGCTGAATTCTGAAGCATCCCAGTGGGGGTTTCCCAGTACCTTGGGGGCTGTTATTGGGCTAGGGAACTTTGGAAATTTCAAGTTGGCTGTCTCCAAACTGGCAAAGCCTTGCAAGGCCTGCATGTTTTAAAAGTCCTGGGTAGTGAGTTTTGTTGTTAATGTGAACATTCATGGAATAGTTGTTTTCCTCAGTGTCTTCTCTTTTTTTCATAATAAATTGCATTTTAAAAGTCAGTGTTTAATGATGAAAGTGGGAGGAGCTTGAAGAAGAAATTCAGAAGCATGAAGTCCTTCTGAAGGTGAGTATCTGGATGTCCCTGTTAATAGCCACGTTTTAGACTGATTTCCAAATTCAATGTATGTTACCTTGAAATGTATCATACCTTTCTGCCACTTCAGGGAATGCACAAATAGTGGATCTGTATATTCTGATTTATAGGGAATGAATGCCATGCATTTGTTATACAACCTTGGCGTCTCATTCATTCATCTATGGACAGAAAAGCAATTGACTTCTCATTTCCTGTGTTTCACATTCTTTTATGGAGCAGAAAGAAGCTTGTGATGAACTGTTACAACATCTTTTTTAATGCATATATAAAATCACTATGCTGAAAGTTTAGCCCAGTAAATGTTTCAAGGATGGTTAGGTACAAGTTGTGTCAGCATCAGTCAGTAGTTCTGTGACACACAGAAATATTTTTGACCTCAGCAATTGGCATAGGAAACTTTTGCATTATTTTAACCTCCTGGGTGTAGCTTTTTAGCAGTTTGGGTTTGAGGTTTGGGAGCTGATGAGTCTGTGCAGGAGCACTAACAAGCAGAAAGTAACAGATGACTTTTCTGGAGAGAGCTGTCTACACGTGCACGTATGGCTGTTCTTCATCTTGCTCAGAATAGATCACTTGATGGATAACTCTGGCTTTGCAAAACAAATTTGTGGGAAGTCAAGATGGGTGAGAGTGATTTACCGCAAGTAGGAAGCGAAGGTGATTTATGCTATCTGTTCTCTCCACGTGGCAGCTTGAGTCGTGTCTGATGACTCCGCTTTCTGTAATAACTCTGGGCTGCACTTGTATTCTTTTTTAGGATACTTTCTCCTAGTTGTGTCTTCACCTGCTTTCTCTGCAGGAGAGGCACAAAAGAAAAGATTTCTAAGTGAGTAAATATGTTTCATGGATGGCTGAAATGAAATCCTTTGCTGTGAAACCTGTTCTGTTGTGCCTTCCTCTCACCCTGCCTTTGATACATCTAACACATCTGCCTTGTTTATTTCTGAGCAAATACAGATTTAATTTACCTTGTGGCTCTGGTTATGTTCATGCACCTTTTTTTGGTGCCCATAGGCCCAAGTGTGCCACCTCCTTGTCATGAATTCAACCTCTCAGCTGCAGGACATCCTGCAGTGAACTCAGTGAGGAACATACATTTTATATGAGTTGTCTGTTTAATATTTTAAATAATTAATGCACAGGAAGGGTACTGAAAAGGCTTGTGTGTGGTTGTCAGTAATTATCTACCAGCTTTCATTGCTGCCCAGTGTTAATTATTTTTGTGCTGGAAGTCCATGTCAGTGGCTGTCCTTTCCTCATTGGGTACTTTCCAGAAACCACTTTAGCAGTTACAGTTTCTTTCCTTTTTCTTCTTTCCATTCATTTAGTAGTTCAAGATAAAATATAAATAAATTAATGTAGTTCAAAATGTTCTAGATCATTGCTAGTATTTAAGAATATCTATATGGAAGACAGACATTTATATCCCTCTATCAACAGGAAAGAAATTGATTGAGCTTCTGCTGTGAAACCAATAAACTGGGGAGAAAAATATTACAGTTCACTAAACATAATAATTAGGTCAAAGAGTCCTCTTGCAATGCATTAAACTATCTATTACCTTATAAATCAAGTGTAATGTTAAAAAGCTTAAGAATAGGAAATGTTTTGAATCTCCTGCCAAAGTCCCATTCAAATGGGTAAGACAACCTATTGTATGTAAAAATTAGTTTGGACAAAGTTAATTTAATCAGTAATTGTATGAGAAAAAGTAATACTATTCTGGTAGTTATAAGGCAAATAATTGTGGATTTCTGTCTCAGGGTAATATTTTGCTCTCTTTAAAATATTTTGGGAGCATTAATTTTTTGTTTCTATGCTTGTGATCTCTTAATTGTATATACAACTACATATTTAATCACTTTTCATCTTGAATCAACTGTGTGTTTTAATGAAGAAATTATTCTGCTACATAAGGAAAAATAAAACTAAATTTCATAATTTAATTTTCAGAGTCACACTTAACTCTTAAATGATATTAACTGTGGCTGGTTTTATCATATAGTCAAGACATGACGTAAGAAAACAAAAATGTCTAAATACAAAGTGTAGAAATACCTGATTTGTCTTACTACCAGCTTATTAATTATTTACCAGTAATAATTATTCATTATTATTTATTATTAACCAGGTTATTAATTAATTTAGCATTAACCAACTCATCTTCATTATGATACATTATCATAGGAATAGTACTTTTTTTCCTACATTTTATCTCTGTTTTATTAACTTAAATGTGCTAGAAGTAGTCTTATTTGGGGGAAAAATGTAGTTAAGGCTAGAATCCACATTCAGTTTTCCATTTTTAATCATGTTTTTATTATTTATGTTTCTTAAAACCAGAACAGAGTGATTCTGTGATGTACCTGGAGAACTAATTGTTAATTCTCACTCAGTGGTTCTATTGGTCTCAGTAGGTATGAAAATGTGGCAAATGTTTTACCTTTGCAAATCAAACACAGCCATGGGATTTTATTCATTACTGTTCTGTAAATCTGGAATTTATAGACTGAAATTACACTGATGCTCTTTCTGGCTAGATGGTATCTGGGACGTTAATTTGGTTTGTGACTGGAATCTTGCTCATTCTTCTGGTTTGACATGCTACAAAGTTATAGAAGCATCTTTTTCATCAAAGTTAGCAGATGAACATAGGAAACAGATTTCTTGAATGGGAGGTTGTCGGGTGCTTGTTGCAGGGTTTGGAAAAGAATGGATATTTTCAGGCTCCACATGATAAAAAATGCCCTTGTGTCTACGTCTTCTGTTTCCTTTATTGACCTCTGTTGGGATGGTCATCCAATGACATATTCAGGCTTCCCGTCAATAGGGAAAGTTGAAGCCTTTGATGATCATGTACTGCCTTAAAAGCTTAGGGACCTGAAAGTATGATCCCAGATGAGAGTGGGTGCTGCATAATCCCATTGATGTAACCAACAAGTGGACAGGAACACCTGTAACTTCAGATGTCTGTCAAAGCAGCATT
The DNA here is from genome assembly GCA_013397895.1 of Origma solitaria. NCBI lineage: Eukaryota > Metazoa > Chordata > Aves > Passeriformes > Acanthizidae > Origma > Origma solitaria. Next base: position 599,960 of record VZRL01004010.1, on the reverse strand, counting down.
TTATTTCTGCCAGAATTCTAACCCCAAATTATCTCTTGATTGTAATTTCCAATAATTTGACAGATTTTAATGTTAAATGGCCAGACTCTCTCCCAGGTACCAAAAGTCTTGCCAAAAGTATTGGTCTTATCCCTGTTATTTTGAAATAAATACACAAATTCAATAAAAAGCAGAAGCAGGAGTCACTTTGGTTTTTTTGGTGTTCATGTACTATGTGCCAAAGACACAATCCCAATCTTTATCAGTTTGTAAAGAAGACAAAAATGAAGACAAAATAACTGCTGAGCTGTTTCTACTACACAAACCCATCCAGTTCCCTTTCATGCCCAGATGTTCAGCGTAGCTCTGTGGTGCATTTTCAAGGAGGGGGAGGAAAAAGAAGTGTACAGTTTTTTTGTGGTTGCAGATTTCTTCCCCTTACTGAAACAGTGAGACATGTAATGGCTGTCATTTTGAATAAGGTGATGGTGAATAAGAGTGAAATAAATTGAAAAAATTACTCCTGGAAACTTGAAGTACTTGTATAATTAATGTGACAAAAAGGACTTTTTTCCCCCGTTTCTGAAATGTTTTACAATGCCCTTGTAAAATTTAGAGGAGGTAATGTTTTAGAAAGATTAATCATATAATAAGGGAGAAGAGCCATCCTAATAACAATTTTGGAAGTGCTCAGGGAAAAACTGTTCAGTGGAAGAAGGTGTTATGAAATTAATTATAGAAATTTTTAGAAGGTACAAGAGGCAATAAAAAAAAATACTGGTTTTCTACAAATGAAAATGGGCAATAACTTTGTTAGTTGTGGAAAATAGGTGGTGCTAGAAAGATAATGCCAAATGAAAAAGTATGAAAGCACTTTCCCCCATTGATATTAAGCACCCAAATAACTAGCAAAACTCTTTAAGAACCCTGAAGGAGCCCCGTAGATAACATTTTAAACCTTGTTTAGCCTATCCCTGAAGACTTGTCGAGATAATGACACAGTTTAGGAAACTGCCTCAGGACATGCTAGGAAATTACAGGCATTCAGTTGTAAACTAAGCTGTTAAAAACGATTCTAACATGTCAAGTGGGAGAACATTTAGGCACCCACAGCTTTGTTAAGTGTGTGTAGTGTAGGCTAGGGAAAAGAAGTGGTGCTGTAACTACAGGCAGGGATGTGGAAGATGAGATGCTAATTGGTTAGGACTTGAATTAAATAAATATATATATACACACGCTTCTTGTTTTCTGTGGGAAGTATGCACGGCAGCCTCAGAATTATTGCAAAGTTTTCAACATAGCAGAGTAGCCCTATAATTCTGTGCTTTATTTTAAGATACACCAGTTGGCTTTTGCTTTTCTTACAAAATTATACCCGCCAAAATTATCAGACAATGGCACTATTTACAGTGTATTTTTGTGCAGAAGAAAACTCTTCACTTTTCCTGAAGCAGAAACCTTCAGCAGGTGTACACAAAAGGTCTGTTTTTATGTGCTTGTCAACCATTAGAGCTTTTACTGCTCTGAAAAAACAGAGTTGTTGTGTTTATGATTGACAGAAATCACATACAAATGGATGAATGAGAGTTTAATACATATTTAATGTAGGAATATTTTCCAACTGGGATATAATTATGGATTAAATTCCTATTCAAAAGAAGCTGTGTGCATTTTTTGCTCTTATGTTTTCATGGCCAAGTCCTAAATAAAGTGGGGGAAGCACCACTCGTAGCTATTTTATTAGACACTGAAATTATATTTAAAGGATGGAAGTGAACTTGAAAGGTAAATGGTTTTAGAAAAGCACCTAAAAGTAAACATTAACCTGCATTCTCCACCCGAGTCTTGCTGCCTGTTATGAGTTTCTAATAACTTTTGTTCATGAGCTAGACATATCTATGTTTGTGTGTGGAATTTTGCTGTGTAACTTTTATTAGAGCAAAGTTTGCATAAAGTTTGAAAGAGCTAAACACAAAAAGAAAAAAAAAGCCCAGAAAAGGAAAACTACATCAACTCCAGTGATCCCTGAAGTCTAACTTTTGAATATTCAAGTAAATTTGATATTATGAAGAGCTGTCACTACTTCACAGATATGGATGCCAAAGCAATTATGTTTGCAAACCTTGAGATGAGTCTGGTTTTTTACCCTCTCACTTGGGAGCAGAGAAGCAATTTGGCTGAATATTTAGGCAATTAATGTTGAAATTAGCTCCAGCTTTTGATTTTTAAGGAGTTTAGAAAACTATAATCACATATAAATGAACTCTCTGGCACTTTTGAAAGAGTACCATTTTCTGAATCAGGCATTAGCTTTAAAGCATGGGTGGAGGCAGAAGCAGGGCTCTGACAATCCTGTCCTTGCCAGAGCTGGGTGCTGCTGTGAGGCAGGAATTGATGGAAGTGCAGTCTGGATGTCTTGCTTGCAGCACCCAGGACTTTGCAGCTTAGGGACAAAGTGAGCAATGGGGTCTGGGGAAGATGACTTGCGAGATGAAATTTTTCTGACCTGTATTTCTGCTGCTCCTTACCCTGCCCTCCCTTTGGAAAGAAGCTGCTCTCTCCCAGGTGACTTCTCTAATGCTGACATGAGCTGTTGGAGTTCAAGTTTTGTAGGAGCATCCCATCTGCTGATGGCTGTTTTCCTCCAGAAAGTGGAGAGGTGGCAAGGCATGACTGTGGGAAGGGATTTGAGTTCAGTGGTGTCAAAAGGCTTCTAGTGTTTTGGTTTGAGAAGATGTGTGAAGTTTTGTAAAGGTTTACGTCTCCCAAAATCTAGAAGGAAGCGTCACAACATGACAGAAGGCATACACCTACGGTTAAGGCTTTGTTATTGCTGAATTTCCAAGCCCAGCAGAGAGGCAGGGTGTCTAAGGAAAGGTTACATTATCTGTGTAGGAAGAATTTTAGGCAAAGAAAGAATACATGAATTGCTGCTCATTCTGACTTTATCAGTAGTCATGTGAATGGTGAGGTTGTGTGATGGTGTCTTAGCCAATTCTCTGGTTATAAATTGAATTCTCAGTTTTTGCAGTACAATGCTGAATTGGTGTCCAGGAACAATCAAAGAATAACTACTGTGACATTAAGAATGTAATTGATTTGATAGTTAGCTTCCAGTCAGTGGCAGCAAGGAGCTATTGCATCACTAAAGGAGAGAGAGATCTCACCTGAGTCACAGAATATTCTGAATTGGAAGGAACCCACAGCAAACATCAAGTCCAACTCTTAAGAGAATTGCCTGTTCAGGATTGAACCCATGACCTTGGTGTTATCAGCACCCTGCTCTAACCTGCTGAGCTAATCTCAGGGAGAATTACTGTTCTCTAAATCTGAGATTCTATGTTATTTAAACAATGCTCCCCTCCCATGAAGGCTTTTAAGTGGGAAACTCTTGAAGGCTCCATTCAACCTAACATTGGTTTTATGGGTGATTGCAGGGCAAGAGAAACCTTTGCTAAGCCTGCTGAGGATTTTGCTGTCAGAGCAGGCTGCCCCAGGCGCTGTGCAGCAGACTGGGTGTGAGCAGGTTGAGTAGGGATTAGTGGAAAACAGCTTAATTCAAGGATCGTCTCTGATTTCCACTGAAACAGGAAGGCTGCAAGTGAGAGGAATTTGCACATATAGGAGCTGGGGAGAGTAGAAGGCAGGACATCTACTCAGCTTGGGTGAATCCTGATACCCATTTTCCTCCTCTTTGAGAGTCCCATGACATAATTACGATCAAGTGATGTGAAGAGATAAAGATACACACAGCAGTTTGTGTGTCTGCCTGGGGACATAGAGCCACCACAGCCAGAGTGTCCCAGGAACTGTGGGGCACGTCAGACTCCTACAGCAACCCCTGTGTGCTGGCAGGCAGAGCCCTTGATCTGTCGTAGGACATCCTCTGGCGTACCCTAAACCACCAGAGGTCTGGGAATCTATTTGCTCCAAAACGGAAAGGGGGTTAGTCCTGAATATAATCTTGGTGCATGGGTTTAAGTTGCTTTATAACATCGTGTAAACAGGAAATCGCATTTCCTTGTGCTGGCTTTTGAGATTGCAAGTTATATTTTAACGTATGTTTCAATATAATAGTCCTGAAGGCTTGGTAGGCTGGGAAGTAGTTCAGTGTCTAAGGAATTAAGTGTTGTTGATTGCAGAGCTTACTATTAAATACATGCTTTATGGTTTAGCTATTTTGGAGTTTAAATATAGATGTTACTAGAAATAATTTCTAGACTATTTTTAATAGTAATTTCTATTTTTATTATTTATACGGATCTGAATGACTGTAATATTTTCACAGCAAAGACTAATCATATTGCTTTTAGGTATATGTAGTCCCTGAGACAAGCATAGGGGTTTTGTGTTGCTTTGATATTTATTTCTTTTAATAAAACTAAACCACTGCAACACCAGTCTTACTTGCTGGTGTCAGAGACTGACATAGCTCGTTGCCTCAAACATTGACAGGAAGTTTTGCCCATTATTAAAAGAACTGTATAAAGGAGCTACAACCAAAGAAGCCTCCCTGAGGATACCCAACTAGAACTTTGGTCTGTAAGTTAAGCTGCCAGGATAAAATACTATTGTACTTTCTCTCTCTCATATTTACTGTCAAATAAAACCCATACTATTGTCACTGGCATATGGTCTCGTTTGCACCTTAATTCAGGCAGAGGCATTTCTAATAACTTTAATAATTGGATCATGGCAGCTGCTGACTCAGTCCCAGAACTCATGAAATATGGCAATGAATTGTTTGCAGATATATGAAGTTCCTTTCACATTGATGAGCAAGGAAGGAACTAATACCATCACATTTATTATCATCAGTGACACCAAGAAAGATCTAAATCTGATTGTTTGGACTCAAACAAACCTTTCAGCAACCACTGCCCATTCTGGTCTTCTTTTATTGCTGGCTGCTAAGGTACCTCAAAACGATGGCATCCTCATATGAGAAACAGAGAGGATATTTCTGTTTTTCCACTCAGTCTTGCAAATCACTTAGCTGGAATTGGTGGAACATTCCAGCACAGAGAAGCCATTCACAAATTTTGAGGGATGGAGGTTTACACAGTTCAGGCCTACATTGTTTTAACATACCATGCAACACTGGTGAAAGTGGAGACAAATGACCATTTATTTATTGTTCTGCTTTTTTCGTTATCCCAGGGCTGAAGTAAACCATAGGCTCTTGTGGCCAATATGGTATTCCACAGTGTTAGAACTGTCCCAGGCAAGCTTTTTATATGGATTTGAAATGATTTTCTAAGATGCCCAGGTGAGTTGTTCTATTTGGATGATTTTTTTTTTTCTTTTAATCGCTTTAGAAGTGTTTGGTTTGAAAGCAGGACACACAAAACTACAGTAAACCAGGCATTGTTACTAGACCTGGACTTTATAGCATTAGAGGCTGGTATTTTTCAGTTTGGAAGAGATGGAATAAATTTCTGACAAATTTTTATTACAGGCTTTGAAAGAAGTACTTTAAAAATATATTAAAAATTTGGTCCAGTTTCAGAGAAAGGTGTTATTATACAGCAACTCTGTACAAAATTGTTATATATTAATATTACAATACAAGAAAGGCAGTCAGTATTAGCAAAGTAGACATCTGTCAATATTGGCAAAATAGCCATTTGAATGCACATAAACTGGGCTTTATATATTCAGTTTCCAATTATATTATAGCTTTTTGGTGGACTATAAAGGCACTTTGATTTAGACTTTTTCTTCCCCAAATTCAAGAGGGTGAAGGTTTGACTTTTGTGCTTAGGTTGGCTCTGGTGATTAAAGGTTTATTTCCCATTTCTGCCAGGTACATTCTGCATAACCTTGGGAAAGTCATTTCATCATTGTGTTATTTTTAGTTCCTCACTGAATTCTTAAGGATAGTAATGTAAAACCTGTAGCTGATACACTATTCTGTTCAGGTGTAGGTTTTGCCTCTAGACACCTATATCTAAACATGAATTAATTATGGAATAGAAAATGAAAGTCCATTTTGGCAAACAGTACTTGCTTCAAGAACAACAGTCTGTATGTGTCTTATAGTTTTATAAGGCGATATATAACGTTAATAGTAACCTGCATTTATGAGAAATACTGTGGAAGGTTTTGACCTTCTTTGTTTGATTAAAGGATTTTTTATGAATCCTTATTACTGATGATAGAAATTGTAGAGTTTGCCAGTCTTTCATGCAAAATGCAGCCTATAATTATTTTTTTCTATTTTAGTTTATTCCAAAATACCTGTGATCCACCAGACTGTGAGCTTAAAAATACACAATTAATTTCAGTTAAGGAATGAGCAGAATTTTTTTTTTTTTTTTAATTTAAAGATTTGGCTTTACACAGTGACTGGGCAAACATTCCTCTGAAATCTAAGAGACTGTGATTGATGTGAAGCAACAAAGACTAAAATATTGAATACTGTTGCATCAAGAAGCATTAATACTTTATGTAAATTGCTTCCCATTTTCCAAAGGCTTAATTTACTTCCTATCTAGAAGGAAGGAAGGCACAGAGATATACAGCATTGGCAGGAATAAAGGGTGGATGATACTTGCAAGACCTTGCTCTGTGTGGAACTGTAGAGATAATGGATTTTGCCAGTTCTGGATTTGGGGCTGGTTCTGTTGCGTCCTACGTGGTATAGTGGTGAATGCAGCTGGGTTAACAGCTGGGCTCTATGATCTTAGAGCTCTTGTCCAACCTTAATGATTCTATGAACCTATGATTTTATGGCAAAGGAACACAGTAAGAAGTCACACACCAGGGGAGGAAGGGCTGTGAGGCCTGCCTGGTGGTGCCATTATGATCTGCATAGGTTTTTGGTATTATTTGATTGTTGTTCATCTCCCTGCACACAACAGCACACTTGGAAATCTCTGATTTGCAAGGGATCTGTCATTTGTCTCTAAACACAGCAAAGACCAGTCATGTCCATCACCCACCACAGTCCCACGCTGCAAATTGCAGTACAGAAATCCCTGCAGTTGTCCTTCCTCAGAGCTGGTGGTTTCTACTTCTCTGTATTTTCAGTTCATTTTATGTGGTAAAAAGAGCAAGCATGAGGATTTCTGTCAGTGCAGCTGAGGTACAAAAGGTCATGGTGACATCCTGGCCTGATGGACGAAAGGAGTTCTTGGGAGAAGGGTTTCCACATCTTTTTTCAGTAGTAAGGTAGAAACTCAATTTACCTGCTGAGTTTCTGGAGCTGAGTTAGTGATACAAGAGAGAGTATTATTGATCTAAAAAGTTGTCTTCGCAATTGTCTCATAGTAATTAAAATCCATATATTAACTGAACATGGTTATAAACAATCCATGAAGATCAAGAGATAGGATTTTTTAAGGAGTTGCGTGTGTGTATTCCTTGTAAAGGATTTTTTATCTCTCCATTTAAATTGCCATTTTATTTTTCTGCCCTTAATTTAATTTCTGGTCTTAATTTCTGCTCTATTTTTTTTTTTCTGTGAGAGGTTTGGATATGTATAATTCTAATGATATTTTTCAGGAAAACTTGTAGAGCAGCCATGCATTAACAGTGCATATTTACAGCCTACAGGAGGCTAAGTGCCTGGAGAGAAAGGTTTCTTAGTTCTATACTCATGATGTTTTATTTATGTCTGTGTAACAAAGACTCACGCAGTGTTTATCTTCTGTACTTATGTATTGCTGAAAATTGTATGTAAGCATGTTGCCACAACAGAAGTGCATGAGGAGCCTTTCATTTCCTGGCACACCCTTCAAGGCACAAACCAGTTTCATGGAAGGCCGGGCTGCAATCACTGGAAGTTGCTACATCACAGTGAGGCAAGAAGGAGTGTCTCTGCTTCCTCTCCAGTGTGCCTGTGCATGCTTCATCCTGTTGCTGTTCTTTCCCTCCTTTGAATTCAAGCTGATAAGAGCTATGGAGTTCTCCTTGGGTTTCCCTGGGCTATCTATGAGGGCAACATTTGAAAAGCTACGGTAAGTCTGTGGCATGTTTGGGCATAGTTATGGTTAAGGTTAGTTCTATTTCCTGAAATGCCAGTGGTGGTCCGCAGCAATCTGGGACAATTAGGTTCTCATCCTGATAGACATAGGCAGAGGTGCTGGACTGAAGATGTTTACGCTTTAAATTGTTGATAGGCAGCAAAACTACCCAGAACTCTTTTTATTTCCAGTAAGGCTCTCAGTAATAGCATTGTGCACGGAGGGAAGCTCATGTTGCCAGGGTAAGGTGCAGGTTTGTACTAGCCCCCACCAGTCTGAGAAAAGATTTCTTACGACTTAAAATACAGGAGGAGCTGTATTGACTGTCCTTTTAAAATCAGAAGAGATGGAGAGATTTATCTGCAGCAGATGAGCTGCTGCTGCATAGCACAAACACCTGAATAATAATGTTTTTGTGGTGAGAAGGAGCTGCAGCATTCCATCCTAGGTTTGCCCAGCTGGTGAAGAGGGCTTCAAACTGAGGTTGCCTAGGAAGGGGAACCACAATCTATCCCACTCCTACCAGTTTGATGCCCGTGCCAGCAGGAGATGCCGAGAGCTTGGGGAGGGATCACAGGTCAGCAGGAGAGCACCTGAAGAACAGGAAAAGGAATTCCTGCCACTTCAGACAGTAAGTTAGCTTCATCAGGCCCAACTTAAATATCGCTGTGCAAACACAGGTAGCATGGGGAGTAAACAAGAGGAGTTAGAGCTGTGTGAGCAACTGTGATCTGGCTGTCATCAGTGGTCAGATGGCTCCTAGGACTGGAGTGTTGGAATGGAAGGACCTGGGCTCTTTAGGAAGGACAGGCAGAGATGAGGAAGGAGTGTTGCTCCCTATGATAATGACCAGCTGGAATGCATGGAGCTCCTCCTCGAGATGGATGAGGAGCTGACCTATGGGTCACGATTAAAGGGAGGGAAGGGACTGGTGACCTTACACTGGGGGTCTGCTACAGGCCACTGGACCAGGACAACTGAGTGGATGAGGGTATTTATAGATAGACAGGAGCATCATCACATTCACAAGCCCTCGTCCGTATGGGAGACTTCAACCACCTCAACAGCTGTTGGAGAGATGCCATGGTTTGACCCTGGCCAAATGCCAGGCACCCATGACAGCTGCTCCCTCGCTCTCCCCTGCCGGTCTTCTGTCTAGAGTGGTTCTGAGTTTGGCTTATTGTATTCTAAAAAAACCCACATTTGAAATCCTTGAACAGAGAAACAATAATAGTTCATAAACTATTTTGAAAGAATTAGATGGAAAGAACCACCAGACTTCCCTCTGCAAAAGTATAATTGTAATATTTCCAGATGGTTTCAGTAATTTTGCCCCATCTGGAAGCAGCAAGCTGGGAGTGAACTAAGCAAAACGTAGGCAGCATGCTTTCTGTTTGTTCTAACAGGTGATATGTTGGTAGGAGACAGAGAGTTGAAGGTTCTAATAGAGCTGTCCAACGAACAGCCTGGCACGCTCCTTGGCATTGCCACAGGAGCAGCTTTGGAGAAAGCAATGGTACGTTTTTTTTCCTGCTGATCTTTGTCTCCTGGAAAATGCCGTTCGGTAAAAATCATATTTCCCTGGTGGAAAAACAGTATTTCGGTGATGCTTTGGATTTTTTTTTTTTTTTCCCTGGGGGGAGGGGGGGCAGTGAGGAGGGACACAGAAGCGATGTCCTCTGACACTAAAAACACCAGTTGCAAGGTGGTATGAGGTGGCATGAGGTTTCTAGATTTGCACTGCCATTTTTATTTTGTGTGTATGCTCATAGAAGCTAAAATCACCTGACACAAAATCTTTAGTTTTATCATACACAATGCTTTAATTTACCTGATATCCCATTTAATGGTTTTATTTTTTCCTCAGAAATCCCCACTTCCATTAATCCTGATTTGGAATGTTGATGATTTAAAATAAAAATAAATGAAAAAAAGTGGAATTTTCCACTGAGATTAATCTCAGTTCTAGAAGATGTTTCTTCATCTCGGCATTGTTCAAGTGTTGAAATAATTAAGTGGGTGCTTGCTTTTTATCTCTAGTATAATTAAGCTAAGTACAGACTACAATGTCATAACTTTATAGTTTAATTAGGTAGTAATTATCCTGTTGTATTTGTTCTAATCCCCACCAGGGATGGGCATTGCAAAATGTCCTGTCTAAGCCACACCCTTCTTGAATCTTTTCTTGTGAACACATGCCAGTTATTAAACTCATTGATTTAAATGTTCTTGACCCCTGCTGAAGACCTTAAAATTGTGCATTGCACCAGTATCAACTGCACATCATCAGCTATTGAAAGGATTTATATTCAGAAGGCTTATTTTGTAGGTACTGCCCCTGCCACAATACAGTGTTATTTGGTGACCTTTAACGAGTCCAGTAATTAGTAATGGTGAGAAAGGTGCACTGTATTCATGACAGCAACCTGTGGTGGGTTGACCCTGGCTAGACCAGGGGCCACCAAATCTATTCTGTCGCTCTCCTTCTCAGCTGGACAGAGGAGAAAAAATAAAATGAGACATCATGAGATAAGGACAGGGCAACACAGACCCGACCTGGACAAATTAATTGAAATTACTATGAATCAAAAGATCAGAGTAGGACAACAAGTAAGTAATAATAAAGTAAATTAAATCCTAAAGTAAATTAAATCTTAAAAAACTCTTCCCTCACCCCTCCCTTTTCCCAGGCCTAACTTTATTCCTGATTCTCTACTTCCCATCTCCCAGCAGTGCAGGGAAATTGAGGAATGTGGGTTAGGGTCAGTTCATCACATGTTTATTCTGCTGCTCCTTCTTCCTCAGGAAGAGGAGCCCTTCACCTGCTCCAGCATGTAGTCCCTCCCACTGGAGCCTCCAGTGGGACCACCACAGTCTTCTCCAATGTGAATCCTTCCCACAGGCTACAGTTCTTTATGAACTGCGCCAGTGTGGGTCCCTTTCTGTGGAGTGTAGTCCTTCAGGAACAGCCTGCTCCAGCAGGGTCCCCCACAGGTCCTACCAGGAGCCTTCTCCAGCCCAGGATTCCTGTATGGTCACAGCCTCCTTCAGGCACTCACCTGCTCCGGGGTGGGGTCCTCTGTGGGCTGCAGGGGCACAGCTGCCTCACCATGGTCTTCACCATGGGCTGCAGGGGAATCTCAGCTCTGCTGCCTGGAGCACCTCCTCCCTCTCTTTCTCCACTGATCTTGGTGGCTGCAGAATTGTTTCTGTCATATTCTCACTCCTTCTCTGGCTGCAATTACTTCTGCCCATTAACATTTTCTTTTCCTTCCTTAATATCTTATCCCAGAGGCTCTTCCACCATTTCTGATGGGCTCAGCCCTGGCCAGTGGTGGGTCTGTCCTGGAGCCGGCTGGAATTGGCTCTGTCAGACACAGCGGAAACTTCTGGCAGCTTCTCACAGAAGCCACCCCTGTAACCTCCCCCACTGCCTAAACTTTGCCTGGCAAACCACAAACACGAGCCTAGACTGTACTTACTTTAGATAACCTAACTCCTTTGGAATCAATTGTCTTGTATGCAGAATTTTAGGGCTTTGGGATTTTTTTGTCTTTGGAAGGTTTCTTTGTACTACCTTAGACCCTGGTGCAAGAGTGAGCCTTATACCCAAATACTGCCACGTCAGGTGTGGGATAATGATTATAGATGGGAGCTTGCTGAAACAGGGTTGCTGTCTGGAGTGAAGAAAAATAGGTCCTTGGACTCTTGGCCATCCCTTTCATCCTGCTGCCTGTCATTTTCTTCTGAAGAACAGTGTGAAGCCCATAGCCAAGAAGTACAGCTCAGATGTAGAACCACAAAGGAGTGGAAAAGAACTGTGGAAACATAAATGGTTGGTATTACAAAAGAGGCCAGAAGTACCTTTCCCCCCCCCCCCCCCGACCACATTTTTTCTTTTTTCTTTTCTT
>VZRL01004010.1:485193-588027 GCA_013397895.1 Origma solitaria | reverse complement strand
GCCGAAATTTCCCTTTCCCCCCCCCCCCCTTTCTTTTTCTTTCTTTCTTTTTTTCTTTTTTTTACTGGGTCTGATAATTGCAAATTTTGCTTGGAACAGAGCTTCCTGCTGAAGTGTGGAATTTGTCCGGTGTGGAATTAAGTAATGCATTGTTGCCTTGTGAACAGCACTTTAAAAACTGAAGCACTTTGCCAGTGGATCATATGGGAATTCTTCAACTTAGATGACTAAGATGAAAGACTGTGTATGCTCAGCACTTGACAATACTGTCACTTGAAACTGAGGGTCTTCAGCATCTTGTGGAAAGAGATCTGAAATTAGCCACCTCTCTCCAGAGTCAGTGTAACTCTCTCTAGAGTTCTCTTTTTTAAAACCAGAGTTCTTAGAGTCATGCTGGTAACTCAGTAGTCCAAGGTAAAATGGTTGTTTTCAAGTCAGTGTGCAAATATAAATGAGTAGTGATAGTCTTACCAAATAAAACTGGGACAAAACCCATCAGACCACTACAGAAGTGTAGTCTCACTGCTGATGGGTTGGCTTGAGTTGCCGTCAGAAATTGTATTGCTGTCCATGTCAGAATTTTTGCTAAAGAAGATTATCTAAGTTTGGATCTCCAAAAATTGGTCATCATCTGTATTTGCATCTGGATAAATCTGGATAAAAATGTTATTTGCAGCATATCCTTGGTGCATTTGAAATGCTATGTCTTGAAAATTACTGGGCATGTCTAGACTTCCAGCTTTGCTATTGTTAGCTTGTGCAACCAGCATTTTTTGGGTGTATTTTTAGATTCTCTGTCTTCTCAACTAATTTCCATTCTCTATGGATATTCTCCTCTTTCGTGCCTCCCCTTTAGTCTCCATCCTTGCTTCTTCTGCTCTTATTTCCTCTCTGTTCTTCCCTTTCCATTAGCTCTGTGTCACAGTACGACCCAAACCAGAAAAATCTGATGTTGGTGTTCCGTTCATTTCAGTTCAGTGACAAATTTGTCTCCTTGTGGTTGCCCCTCTGTTGAAACCTTAGTGGCAATGTAAAACCAACCCTGAGTCTGGGCTGGCTGAAATGCTGTTCCTGTGAGCCACATCTGCTATGTGGGGCAATGATGGGCTGCAGAGCAGGTGCTGCCTGTGCTGATGAAGCATCCTCATCCTGGGCAGGCTCCAGTCCACTGGTTTTGCTGTCATTTTCCTGCTATTTGGCATAAGATTTTCATTCTTTTACTGTTTTATCTAACTATATTAAAGCACTCGCGGGTAGTATATTAGTGAACGTTAGTAGATTTTTTTGTCCTCTGAATATTTCCTGTTTTCATTTAAAGTTGATGATTCACAGGTAGCTGAGGGGAGACCTTAGCATATCCTTAGTTAATGCAATGCACAGTGCTGGTGTTCTTGACTTCCCCTTGGCTGCTGATGAATCCCACTTTCAGTCCAATCTGTGTGTATTTTTGACTTTGTGCTTATCTGATTGTTAGTCTGTCGTGACACTGTCAATTTTAAGCAGTAATTCACTGAGCTTGAATAACCCAAGTTTTGAACTTTCGGACCAGTAGTATTAAATGGTGACAGAATGGGTCAAGGAGAAAAAAAAAAATCCCTGTTCTTGATGAACTGCCTAATGCTATTGAATAGACTAAAATTAGCCCTGTCATTCTTCTTCTTGCTTTTAGGCATTTCAGGGTAATTATGATGGGAAAAGCCAGCCAAGCTATAACTCAAATTAGCTTAGGTTTTAAGGCAGTTTTTTTAAATGATTTGCCTTTCCCTCTAAGTAAAGCAAAGATTATCAAGGTAAAGTTAGTGGTTGCTTTTCCTTGCAGAGAGCATCTCAGGTAAAAAATGAACCAGTGGTAAATTAAAGGCAAATATTCAAGCAGAATAAAATAATAATCAAAAAGTGGACCAGACAACAAATGCAGCTGATGGTAAGGAGGGTTGGGTCGAGTCCCATTTCTGATGTTTTGGTTAGTTAAAAGCTGTGATTATGTTCCACATGAACTGCAATTTCATATATGCATTTTGCATTTATTAACTATGTTATGAAGATGATACAGAGACGAAACTGTTATGGAGGATTTGGGATGGAACAAGCATGCTAATGAGCCTATGCAAAAACGCATCTATTAGCCAGATGGTGAGTTACACAGACATTAGTTTCTGTTTACCATCTGTTTAATCCTCAGAAAGAGGCAGGAAAGGAGCTAGAAATGGTGTAGAGGAACAGCAAACAGTAACAGTGTATTAACCTTCACAATATGTCCTGAATGTCGCTTTTCTTAAATAGTTTGGTGAAATACTTCTTTCTTGTGTCTGGTGGTAGATACCAAATTACTGCAAATTCTCTAAGTTTCTCCAATGCCTCATTCTCCACTGCATCCCCCTTTCCCAATATTCCCTCTTAAAAGAAGACAAGTAGTTCCTCCCCATGAGCAAAACACCCTGGTTCAAAGCAAATTGCAATTAAAAAAATGCTTTAAACTGTTAAGCAGTTTATATCATTGCGAGGAAAATAAAAAGGTCCTGAATGTAGAGAGAAAAAGACCTTAAGGTCAACTAGTCCAATCACTTCCTCAGCAAAAAAGTGTTTTTAAATGCAGTTCGCAGTCTTAAATTTCTCGTATTATGGAGTGACAAAGTCAGGAAAAATAATTGCCAGAAGTGCTGTTGAGAGAGGTCTGTATTTTGGTCAGAAACTGGAAAGCTGAATTGATTAATAATTCGGTTAAGATTCAATTCAGTGTAAGATTCAAAGGCACTTAGAGCTTATTTTTCCTTGTTCACTAGAGGGTAGCAGAGAGAACAGTGAGAACTTTTCATTACAGCCTGTGCTCAGTTGCAGTGAGTTCACTTGCAAGCTTCTATATTCTTAGACTAATCTGGTGCCCTTCAGGCTTCTTGGTAGAGCAGAAAGGGTACATTTCATGCTATAAGTGTAAAACAACAGCATAAAACTTAAGAGAATTCTTAATGTGATTTGATAAAATTAAAAATAATTCTTGGTTTTAGCACTTAATAACTGGTAATTTTTTTTTCAGATAGTAAATATAAGCGTTTTCAAGATGCACATTTTTAAGGAAGCATGTTTTCAGGAGCACTATGTTGTGCATAGGGGTCACTGTCATATTTATGTAGGCAGATAATTTTAAAATAATACCATGACAGTAGAAGGTTACTTCTCTTCTAGGCTGTATTTATGGACATTCCACTGGAATAAATGCCTGAGGTCCAAGATTTCCTTCTGCCACCTCATGAAATACCTGACAATACGAGCCATTATACTGTATACCAATAATGGAGACCTTGTGGCATGTCTGGGTCTACTGCATTAAAATTCAACAGATTTCAGTATGAGTTACCTGTACCCTTTCTGGGCTGCAGATGTCCAAAGGAGTGTCAAGAGAAGAGTTTCAGAAAGCTGTGTTGAAGAGCAGCCATCTACTCTTACGGTATTAATAGACAAGCCAAAAATGTTGTCCTGTAGAAACATCCCCCACCATCAATATTTATTGCTGTGTCTGCTCTCTGGCATTTAAGATTTTAAAGTTATGCAGTTTTATGAGGTGGTGTTAAAGGTAATATTACCTGACTGAGGCTGATGTTGTTACTATGTTAAAAATCACCCTTCCCCCCCCCCTCAATAATTCACATTGTGTGTTGCCTTTATTTGCCTGTGATGAAAATTGAATAAAAAAAAACCTGCTTAAAAATGTTTGCCCATCTCTATTTTATGTAGTCACTTGGGCACGAGGTAAAAAAAGGGACCTTTCATTAAGTAGTGGGACTATTTGCAACAACGGGAACCATTTGAAATAGTGCTCATTTCCCAAATAGCACTTCAGGTCCAAAGAAAACACCCTTTTGTAATCTCTCTGCATTGTGCCTGTAAAAGAAGAGCATGCACTGAAAAATCTGTGCTGCCATCCTCCCCTCCCCTTTCCTGTCCCCATACATGTGCAAAGATGTGCCCACTGCTCCTCACAACCTTTGAAGCTTTTGTGCCAGCCCTACATTGCAAATACTTTGGTGTTACCCAACCTCATGTTCCTCCCATCAAGTGGTTTCTGTAGGGCAAATAAGTATTTGGGAAATCTTTGAATGACTCATCCCTGTGCATTAAAACCTTTCTCAACCCCTACCTCACTTCTGGTCTGAATTCCACAAAGAGACTGCAATCCACAGAGGGGATTCATAAATGTGCTCTTTATTAAATATGGCAAACAAAAAGAATGCATGTTGATACAGAGAACCATCTTTCTTGTTTTGCTGATTCAGATGTTTCATGATTAAACATTTATAAACCAAAACTGAAATATAAACTCACTTTGTATGCTATATAAGAAATTTAATAGGGTCCTTTTCATCAAATTGAATTGCCACATCAGTCTTCAAAGACTTCGGAGGCTTTGGAAGCTTCGTGTTGCAGCATAGCATACAGATGTCCTGCCTAGGGTTGAAGCTTTATTGTGTTTCACTTGTGTGATGGATCATGTCTGCACTCTGCTCTTTTATCTCTGTTACAGAAAACCTTTTCGACTTTGATTCATACTTGGAAGTGTAAATAATGCAATTGGTTCTGACATACTCCAGTGAGAGGGAGCTATAAGACAAGAAAAAGCCAGATAATATCTTTCTGAAATCTAGATTGGAATTAGCTGCAAAACAAGTTATATTGCCCATTTTCAATTGGTTTCTTATGTCTTTTTAATGAATTCTTTTAAGACAAGTTTAAAGAACAATTTTCTACAAAACCATGGCATTCATTTTTAAAGATGTAATACTAGATATTTATTTTTACTGTAAAGCTGCTCAGAAAGTGAGATTTGCGTAGCAGTTCTGAGACTGCCATTTTCCTGCAGTAGTAATTAGTGCAGTCTTAAGCAACTTCTTACTACCAGGACCCTGTTAGTAGCTATTTAATGTGTATTTGTAAAAGTCCCCTTTACACCATACCCCGAAACAACAGGAGCACCAGTCTTTCCCAGTCTAGAACTTTGATATCTCCATCTCTTTGGTGTTTGGGGCTGTAGGATTTGGAGTATCTGTGTGAAGTACTGCCTCCTGACTCTGTTTTTGTGTTCATTTTTCTGTCCCATCAGCCTATGTTTTTTGCACAGAATTTGCTGAAATATAAGCACCAAGCTTCTGTGTTTTGGGTCCTGTCATCTCAGCTCCTAAACCCTTCAACTAGGCTGAAGCATTCTCCATTTCTTTGACTTTTCAAGAAGTTCTTCTTCACAGAAATATGTATTTATTGTTTAAGGACAACTCTTCACCAGAAAAGATTGAAGACTACTTTGCCAGTGTCGTGCATGCCAGGATAATATCATTCACCTAGACAATGTTAGTACCTCTGGACACTGACACTTTAAGCTGCACTTTTCCAGTGGTTTAGGGTCTTGCTTTCCCTAGTGTTGGCAGTCTGGTGAGTCTGACAGGTTATATCCAGATGTTTCCAATAGATCTTGTCTCAGTATGGGGGAGAAAATGGTCTCACCATAATGATCAAAGGACAGCTCATGGACATACATGGACCAGTCTACTATTTATATTAGATAGAATTTGTGCAATATCAAAGTACTTAACAGTGATGAATGTAATGATTTCTCACTATCTCTGCTTATTTATCTCATCTGTTTTTTTCATTCTGTTGACTTCTTTTTATTGGCCAATGTGAGAATGCTTTTTTGAAGGTAAGTTTGTCTATTTATGTTTATAAAATGCCAATCATTTTGCTGATACTATCAAACCATAAGTAATAGTAACATGAGTCAATGCACATTGAATATACCAACCAATACTTCAGAATTTTATGAATTTTCTTACACTGTGTTTATGAGCTCCCAGAGTATTTTATGTGCATTCAGGCCACTTCAGTTGTGTGCTTGATGTAATTAAACTGGACTGTTGAATTTTTTTTAACTAACCAACCTTGATGGCCTCTCATTAATAAACAACTTGTTAAATGAAAATTTCTGCAAGCATGGACTTATTATTCAAGAAGCAAGTGAAAATAATAGTTTGGAGGGCACAAAGCCATCTACAAATTTATGGTTTATGTAAGAATAACCTAGATTATGGAAAAGTTTCAGTAAAGACTGAAATGTTTTGAAAGTAGGACAATCATGCAAAATCGTGGAGGGATATAAAGGGCAAGTGTGCACATATGCACAGTATTTCCATGAGCCATTCAACTAATTTTGTTCTGTGTCGAACCTGTCATCACTGTTATTTCCATCTTCCGGTTCTTGATGCTGCAAATGTGTGTTAACTAGTAATGGGCTGCTTGGTCTTTAGACATGTCTTTGCCTTCCCCTCTCCCCCGTGTGTGGGTGATGCAAACATGACACCACTCCCAATACTGATGACATCTGCTGAATATTTTGGTGCCTGCTCCTGTGATTATCCTCTGTACATGGCCATGCACTTCAGAGGGGGAGGATGGTGGAGGGGCACAGACAGAGTTAATCCTGTCGTAAGGATGTCTGTCCTCTGCTGCTGACTTTGCCAGTGTGAGGCATTAGCTGCATAATGGTGTCCTTCTCTCCCTCAGTCTTTTTGTTCCCCTTTGAAATGGCCTTCTGTAACCTTCCTCCATGGCAAGGCACAATTGGTTACACTGGTTAGTAAGAAGGTGAAAAGAGAATTCTAGTTGAACAAACCTCTTTACCTTTCCTAGCCTTATCCACTGAAAACTGAAGCAAGTTTTTTAAGAGGATTTTATGTATTTTTGTTGCATGGGTAGTATCTTGTGTAAATTAGGCTTAATACACAGACATGTATGTCGCCATGTGTGTACAGCCTCATGCCTGAAGTGTGTGTCCCTGTTCAAGCTTGCTGCAAGTCCCCTTTATTTCCATAACTTGTTCCAGTGCAGCTGAGTAATAGCATTAAAAATTGTTCAAAGCCCTGCATTTTTAAATAGTCCTATTACATCGCTTTAGGTGAATATAGATATCCCCTGAATATAAGCATCCTAAGGAAACTAGGACAGGGTGCTCCTTGTGTGCTTCCATGTAGCATCTAGAAACTGAGTTTGGATACTTAATGGAAGTCAATAGTGTAACTGGTCATTTCAATTCTTAATCTTTGAGAATTTTAATAATAGAACCTGCATATATTGTGATCTATGAGTGCCTTTATCATTTGCTAGTAAGAACTTTTTGCGTCTCAACTCCACTTATGTTTTTGGTTAAGAAGAAATGTGGGTTTTAAATCTCATAAGCGGGTGATTTCATATAGTCTCTATAAATGAGAGTTATGAAAGCACAGTGTGTTTAGTGAGGGAAGGCCCATGCTGACCTTGCCTCCCTGAGGACAAGGAGCATTCGGGATGCCATTCCACAATCTTTCATTTTTATTGGATATTTGGAATATCTTCATTGAGAACTTACTGGCCTTTGTTACGGATTTTAAGCATATGACCTATGAGGTACAGAGGCAGCATGGATTGTCCGCAGGGTGCCTGAAGGTTTCAGTAATTTAAAGTGTTTAATATATCCTAGCTGTCAGGCATGTCCAGGGAGGGGAGTGCAGAGAAGTCACTCTTACCAGCAGTGCTTTCTGTGCAGCACTGGAAGATTTTATTCAATGGAGATGAGACAATATTTTGACCATTTCAGTTTTTTTAATCTCTCTTGTACTTATGCATGGGGGAAGTTTATTTGGCACATTGTGAGCAGTGATTTTCTCAGAAAGAAAAACAAGACAGCATCAAATGAAGCTGCACAACAGAGTCCAATCCCTGGGGTTAGAAAGGAAAGTCCTCTTTATATCTATAGGGAAGGAGGGTATTTAGGTGCAGCCTCGCCTGCTTTGTCTGGGTTGGGCATGCAGAACTGTGGGATTAGCAGATGCAGCTAAGTGGCCTCACACTGGAAGTGGCACAATAGCTTGCTGGTGCATAACATGTGTCTGTTGACCTGGTCGCTGCTGCCTCTGAGCTAATGCCCAGACAGAGGAGTCAGCAGTCACTTTCACTGTGTCTGCTTTGTAAGAACAGTCAGGGGAATAAAGCAAATGCCCAGTGGAGATTAAATCTATACACACTAAGTCTTCATTCGCAAAGTCCTAATGGTGGTGGTAGAAACAGGAGGGGGAACGAGAAGGTTTTACAGTTACTCATCCTCTTTTGCTGAGGAAAAAGGCAAAATGCAGTCTCAGGAACTTTGTGTCTCGCTGGATGGTTTCTCCTTCTCATACGAATCTGGTTGATTAATAGGTGATGTGGGCAGGAACAACTTTCTGGTGAACCTTCTGCCAAAGCCCTGACATGTGAGTACACAATGGGCAGAGCTTCCATATCAGCTCTGAATTTCAGCTGTAATTTGTTTTAAGTATCTCAAGGTAGATTTCAATATCTTAATGATTTTATTTTTTCCTGAATATTTCTGAATTTGTCCTCATTTATCATAACAATTTGTCTAATCTCCAGTAAGTCTTTTAGTAACTGTGTAGGTTACAGAAGCCTCAAGAGAAGTAAAGCAGTTAACTTCATTGAAACTTTGTGGAGTTTGAACACATGAGTTATTTATGCTCTTTTGAAAGTCTAATTGGTAGGACTACTTGTTAATTTTTTTCAGCTTTCAAAAGCACAAAGTAGCACTGGTAAGTTTTATGTACTTTTGTGCGTGTGTGTGTATGTGTACAAGATATGTATTGCCTTCCTCTCTCGGGGCCTGTTTGTGTTGCTGCTCTGACTGCTGTGCTGCAACAAAGAAACTGCTTAATAACGTTAATTCAGTGTTTGGATCGGAAATTTTTTTTTTTGTTTGTTTCCAAACAAGAATGAGCTCCTTCCTGTGTTTCCTTGTAGTCCTGTTGTAGAATTACAGGCTCCTTTGTTCTCTTCTGCTCTCGCTAGGGAGCTACCCCAGTTTCAGCAGCAAGGCAGATGCTTGCCAAGCCACCTCCTCTAGAGCTGAGCTCCAGAACTACAGACCAACTTTGAGTGGGAGATTAGGGAGCTGCTGGATGACAGCAGGCAAAGGCAGAGCAAGCAGCAGGGGCAGAAATGACCTTTTTAAGGCTGTGTTTAAAAACCCACTATTTGAATGTGACAACAGATAGGATGCATCCAGAGAAAAGGCAATTTTATTATTTTCATAATTATTTATGCTGATTTTGGCTTTAGCAGAAGATCTTCCTCAGCTTTTGGAGGTTATCTGGTGACAATATTGCTGATTTCTATGAATGAGTACAATGAGGCTATGGAAAAAGCAGTAGTGGTATCTTAAACATGCATTATTTTTCAGCTTTTTTTGTTTTAACAGTGGATCCTCTCCTCTCAAATCAACTTTGCTGTTGCCTTCTCAGTGCTTCAGAGGCACCCGTAGTCACTGCTGTCAGCAGCAGCCAAGAGAGCAATGACTTCTGCCTGCTAAGGGATGCAGCAGGGCCTTTGATCACAGTCTGGAGGGCATAAGGAAAACATTGGGGAAAGGTATCTAAACAACCACTTAAAAGAGGGTGCTGGCAAGAACAAGGAGATGGGTAGAGGAAGAGTGTCTCTTCAGAAAAGGGGTGAAGCTCAGCCAACTCTTGAGTCCGTCTGCTTAACCTGGCTGCAATGAACTTCTCATCTGCAGGTTTTCCTTCTGGTTACAAGGAGGAGATTAGAGAGCAATCACGGAGTGAATGTGCACATAGGGTTGATTTTTTTGTTCTTGGTTTGGTTTTTTTTTTTAGAGAGAAATAGAAAGTGATCCAGCCTATGCTGTTTTTCCTTCCATGGGGTTTTCTTTGTTCAGACATTTAGGGGAACAGTAAAATACTGTCGATGTTGTTCAGTGTCATTGTGCTCTGTGTCTTCAGTAAACCCTTCAGTAATTTGTATCTGACACATATACAAGTATAAGAAACAGTTAAAAAATTCAGATGATGAGGGACAGCAATTATTTCACCTCTTGAAGAGAGAAGCCTCTGATTAGTTAATATCTCAAAATAAGACTTTGAAGAGCACAAAAGATTTAAAGTTAAAGCAGAGTGCCTTGTACTTCTCTGGAAGTGTTTGACCAGATTAGTAATCTCGTGTGATGGCTGCTTGGATGGCTGGGGCTGTCTCTGTCTATGTCTGTAACCATACCTGTGGTTATGTTATTTATATATTTTTAAAGGTATAATTGATACCACTACATCAGAATTCAGTAAAAATTACTGATACTACTGTTAAAGATATGTTTACATAGTATATAGAGAGACATAATCTAAAAAAATTAATGGTCTTTCTCTAGCTACTCTTGAAGTACTCTCAAATTTCAAGAAGTACTTAATGACTGGATTGGTATCTAGTTCATGTTATTAATTAGAATATAGGTATCAGCTATTCACGTTTACATGTTTCTGATTTGGTGTCGTGAAAAATGTCCCTTAAAAAAAGGCATGGGGGAGGGGGTGGTGAGAATAGCAGTATCACTTCAATTGTGTGCATCAGCTGTAGCAGCTTCCTCTAGACTTTGCCAACAGCCCCCCTCCACATCAGCTGCTGCTTATCTCACCTCCAGGAAAAGGAAAAATTGATGAAATGGATGAAAAAGAATATCATGAGCTTTCATTCTTGCCATAAATCTTCTTGTAAAAAGGTTTCCTAGGAATGGCATAGCTTTTTCAGTTGCACTTCTGAAATATTCTGAATGGGTCACCAATTGTCTGTATTTTGGCACAGGTAGAGGCTGTAGTTTGAGATTTTAGTCGTTCTTTCACTGGTGGTAATAACAGTTCTGATGGTAGGGGCAGTAAATTTTGTCAGGTAAGCCTGATTTAGCAAGTGTTTGAGAACATAAATTTTAGTCTCTTCCAACACTTTTATTTAAAGCTAAAAGACCACTTTTAAATAGCTCACTGAATTGGGATTTTGGATGTTTTACTTCCCAAGTGTTTAGTATTCTCATATACCAAATGTTATCTATTTCTATGATTCACAAGGTCATGCAATTATTCTGTTATTTTCTGAGAGAAAGAAAGTACTCTGAAAATATATTAAACAATGCAAATATATTTTTAAAAAAATACTTTATTGTGTCTTATCTGATGCTAACCTGCCAGTAGGCTAAGCATGTAGCAAAAATTTGGTCACATGAAGTGTTCGCCTACGTGAAGTAAATGCATATTTAGTTAAAAACATTTAAAAAATTGTTTGTCATGGACTAAATGTTTGAAACCTCTCAAAATTTGAATTCTTAAGACATCTCTGAATTAAGTCCTAATTATGAATCTCTGGGGATAGTGAGAGTTTTATTATTAATAATTTTAAGGGACTTTTTTTACATTTGTTGTCCGGGGATAAAGCTCCTTGATGCTGAGCATCTCAGGAGAGCAGAGTTCCAACTGATTCCTTGGAAGACATCACAGCATTATCTGTATTGATAACAGGATTCACTCCGCTCTCACAAGAAAGGACAACTTTTTACACTTTTAAGTTTGGATTGTAACAAAAAACGCATGTTTTGATTGAGAACACTGGGAGGTGAGTGCCAGTTAGTGAATAAAATTACACCTTGCATCTATGTGTTCAAATATCCTGCACATTTCAATTTTCTGACTGAAATTACCTAGGCTAGACTCTGAGTCTGACAGGTGACATAAATGGAGCTGAGCCATTTTTTTGAGCATCTTTTGAGGACTGGCCATGTGTATTTGTCTGTCTTTTTACATAGAGCTGTGGCTCACTGAAGTGCATAAGTGGTATTTTGCATTGTTCTGTCAGTGTGCTTTAATTACTGTGACTTTATGCCTGTACTCTCCAGTGCTGGGGCTCTTATTTGTTGTGTTTAACAATGCATTTGTTATAAGGATACAAATATTTTTAATTTATTAAGCTTCAAATTTGGAAATAATTTGTAAATAAATGTAAGTAGACATAAAGGATTGCACTATAAAATTAATCAAACAGAAGTAAAATATATTAACATTCCACAGCGGGCTTATGCCTCATCATTGCAATTCCTGAGGCTCAGCACACCCGCAGTGACTTTTCACTTGCATTAGGAATGGAAAGTATACCAGCAGAATAAAGAAGATGAAGCTAGAACTCATTTTATTTTGTATCAATATTTTGTAATATTGATAGTATTTCTATTAGTGATAGAAATAAAAGCTTGGTTTTAGTTTCAATTTGGATAAAACTTATCTTCCATTTTCCATGATTTACTTTCAAGATAATGTAACTGCAAATAATGTAACTCAATCCATGCCACTGCATGGGGAAAATGCTTCCTGGATTTTTTTTTTTTTTGTCCTCAGCCATCATTCAAATTCCCAGTTTAGGCAAATTTAACAGGACTATTCATTTATAAAGTTGTGGGTTGAGGCATTTACAAAACAAATATTAGGAGAAATCGAAAGCAAGGACTCTTTCTTCTTGGATACTTACACAGTTAAACGTGAAAAAAAAGGTGAAAAAGGAGAATTTTGGAAAGTGTTTTCTTGCCTTTCCTCCTTATTTAGGTAGTGTTTTTTTGATTGTTTAAGATCAATATCTATTGATTGACATTGACTGGCTGATTGAAATGCAGGTATGAAGGCAAAAACTATTATTTTTTTATATGTGACTGCATTCCCTCATTAGTCCTCTTACAGGTTACATTTACTAGTAAAACTAAGGGATTTTTTTTGGCGGGGTGATAGGAATATGGAAATTTACACAATTTCCTCTTTTCACTGTATTTGGTAATTATATCTCAATCTCAGTAGAAATTGAAAAATCTTTGTTCAATTAACTAATTGTATGCTCTTGCTCTGAAAGCTCAGTCCAAGATCTGCACTGAATAAGGAAATCAATGTTCCATGTTTATGGGATTCCTAATTAATATTCTTAGTGACCTAGAAAAGAATGCAAGCAGTCAGTTTCTGTGGCTAAAGTAGTTCAGAGTCTCTCAGCCTTATTCCATGTTTAATAATAATTACCAAAAAGGTTGATTCCCCCTCAAGAACATTATGATATAGCACACATTAATTTTGAGTGAGTGGGAATAAGTAACACCAACATGCTAAAATAGCTAAAGTTTAAGATGTTGCTTGGCTCTCCTGGGCTCTCCTGTTGCACGGGCATCCTTTGAGATGGCATCTAGTTTTTTGTTTAGGTGTCTCATCTTGGCACTGCCTCACCAGAATTTTGGATGGCTTTTTCAGGAGGGTGATCCTCTCCCACTCAGCCCAGCACACCTACCTGCATTTCCTGGGCTGTTGTTGGAGATCTGCGTCTCTGGAGACATGGAATGGGAAATCCTGCCTGCTTGCCATAGGTGTTTGCCGTGGTGTGTTAGTGTGTAAGGAGCACAAATACCTCAGAGGAGAGATCCAGACGTGAATATCAGCCTGCCATGTCTTGTGTGAGCGTCTCAGCCGAGGGAGAGCGAAGTTATAAGCAGTGTCCACTCTTTAAGTTGAGTTGGAGTCCCTCTGCAGCCAAGAACTCAACAGTCATGGAACAAATAAAGGTGGAGCCAGGCTTGAAAGCAGGGATTGGAGTGTTCATCTGCCCGCTCCCTGTTTCCAAGACAGCTCCTGCTTTTAAAATGCCTGTCCAACACTTCAGTAGTTGAAGGTGTAAAATGCTTCCACCATTGCTGCCACTACTGCGGCATTGGCCACATCTTGGTTTTCAGTGTTTCTAACAGACCAGAGCTGTTTGCTGGAGCCTATGTGTCTTGGAGCACAGCTGATCAGCAAATGCCTGTCTACCATAAGCATGTGTGTGAGTAATTAAGGTTAATGTGCAGGAAACTTTTCCTGGAAATGTGAAGTAAGGAGTCACCTCCTGAGTTTTAGTGCCTTAAGAGTTTAGGTGGTTCTGAATAATGAGTGAATTAACCTGTTGTACAACTTGAGTAGGTTTTAAATTTCACCTTCGTATTTTATTTTCTTAGCACTTTTTCTTTCTGCTATCTCTGAGCTCTCAGGAGAACTCTTGGCGTGTGATGACTTTGAGGCTTCCCTGTCTCATCAGTAAGTTATTGGTCATCACTCATGCCTTATCAAAAGCTGAAGTAACTGTGTCCTTCAACTGGTTCTGTCTAGAGGTTTTTTAAACAGGATCACAGAATCAATTAGCTTGGGGAGAATTTTCTAAAGGTCGTTGTGTCCAACTTATGACTAAACAGCACCGTGTCAGCTAGACTGTGGCACTACGTGCCTCCTCCAGTCTTTCCTTAACCTCCAGACTTTCCTTAAACTGTTCCTTTGTTAAGTCACTGGCTTAATCTACTAAATCCCATGTGATGGTGCGATGGGGCCAAGGGGTCCCCTTGCTTTCCCCTCTGGGATCTCTTGTCTTCAGGGCCCATGGGGATCTTTCCTCTTTTCCTAACTATTTTTTTATTTAGGAGATAGTCAAGTGAGGCACATCTTGGCTACATTTCTGAGCTGATATTCCTCGTTTCTCTGATGTTTATCAAGGAAGTGGTTGGGTGCATCTTTTTTCTTGGCCTTGGAAGTGCTATCATATGTATGTGTGGGAAGGAAGGTAAAGGAGAAAATGGCAGATGGGAAAAAGGAATTTTCAGTGAGTGAGTACCAGCACTGGTGAATGAACATAATTCAAATTGCACCCAGCCTGTTTTGTCTTGTGTCCTCTGTTCTCACCAGTGTACATTGAGTGTGTCCAGAAAATGGTTTGCGCTTTCCCATTATTAACTATTTTGTTGCCATGGGAGGGCAGTCTTACTCGGCCTTCCTTGCCCAGGTCATGGCAAATAAAGGAGTGAGTGGTGCTGGCACATTTCCTTTAAACTGGAAGAAGTCAAGAAGAAAAGCAGCAGTGCAGATTGGGCATTCCTGCTCTGCAGATGCTTCTCATTTGCCTGCACTGATGCCCACAGATAGTAAAACCAACATCAAAAAGAGAAACAAATGAAATTTGTGTGCCTCCATGCTTGTCCAACAGCCAGCAATGAGTGTAGTAGAATCAGTTATTTATTTTGTGATTCACTCAGACAATTTGTTAGTTGAGGGTAAGATTACTTGCCATAACATTTCTGTTTCAATTGTGAAACGTTTGCAATGTAGGTAAATATACCTATCACCAAAAGAAATAGTTTGAGGCATCACATTTTGAAATGATACTTAGATATTATGCCCATCTGAACTGATAATGTATTAGTTGAAATAGTTGATCCTGATGTACAGATCACACTCAGGGCGTGTATTTTTCCCTTATGGTATGTGAACAAAATGACGATTTTGCTGATTTCCTAAAGTCTTAGCAATAAAATTTCATTATCATTAACCAAGAATTGCAAAAATTGTTTTCCTGTTAGGGTTTATGTTTTATCAGTTGTATGTGCTTACTTTTTAGAAACAACATTAACTTTTAAAAAAGTATAATGTAAATATATTTTATTGGGAAGTAATGTATGAGCAAAATTAGGATCTGTTTATCAAAACATTTTTTAGCTAGATAATATGTCCAATTATCACTCTGACAAAATAATAAGTAGGAAAAATTAGATTTAGTTTGTAGGACTGTGGTTTGCAAGATTTTTGTCCATCTCCAAACAAAGAGAGGCCAGAATAGAGATCGGTGATAAAGTTTTATGCAATTAATTTGTTATCATTTTCCCTTCATAGTAGCCTGGGACTAAAAGGCTTAGGAGAGGAATGTATTTTTAGGAAACCAGTTGATTTCAGTTGAAGTGAGAAATTAGCGCACAAGAATTGTGAAAGACAGGGAAAAAGAGATAAAATATTAAAAGTGGTAGAGGCAGAATAAGGAAGTGGTTTCAAATAATAATAATAAAGGAATAATAAAGTTAGGCCCACAAATACAGGCAATTTGAAGCACAGTGATAACTAAATTATTATAGAAGGTGCCTGGGAGGAAGGAGTAAACGTGCCTCTGTTTTTTACACCTTGGTTAAGGAAAATAAAAAATGTAATTAGCCAGTAGCATTATTGCCTCTTTAAAACTCACCTAATATGTGCAGTAAAAAACCAATGTATAGATGGATGTCCCCACACTGGCCCTCCAGGTAAAATTTATGTTGTAAACACAACTGGATTTTAGAGAAAACCAGGTTTGCCCTATGCAATCTTATGAGTGAGTGTATGGAGTCTGCAATTATGTTAAAGTTGTGATTTCATAGGTGTTATCCTATCCTCCTTTGGATATTGTTGGACTAGTGATCAGACACTTGTGTCAGAAGAACCTTTCAAGGGTGATGTAAGTAGGATAAATTACTGGTAGAACAAGGTACAAATGAATTGTGTTTAACAAGTATTTTAGTATTTAAAACCATAAAAAATGAATAAACCAGAGAATAAAAAGATCCACTCCACAAACCCTATACCAGAGTTCAGTAAACAAGATTATTAAGTTAATATTCTGAATTTCTATCTTGATGCTTTCAAAAATAGCATCTAGTGAGTCACCCTTTGGACAGACTCTTGTGGTACTAAAGGTTGCTCATTAAGAGTAAACCTCCTGCTTCTGCATTTCAGAAAGTCAAAGAATTAAGTTATTTGTTTTAGGACAGGGATATTTTTAACTCCACAAGCCAGGAACTGCTAGCTTTGTTGACAGGCTACAAAGGACGCCCCCGCAGTACCAGAGCACCATATTTGTGGATGGATGGAGAGGCGGTTCCAGTGCAGCAATAGCATGGGAGCACCCTGCTTTGCTGCTCCTGATGCAGACTTTTTCCTTTAGGTACCCTAAATTACATCCACCATTATTTATTCTTCAGATCTATTAGATTATTTAAATTCAAATTATGAAGGGAATTCCTCAGCAAATAATGTCCTCCAGTTCAGAACTACATTGAAAATAATAAAATGCCTATGTAAAAACAACCTCAGAAAAAAACCCCAGCTGTATGGGAATAGAGAATCAGTTGAATTTATTTCCCCAAACACAGTGTACTTTGTGGATATTTCTTCCAACTAAAACTTGAAAGGACGAGAAACTTTATTCATGGGAATGTAGGTCAGTCAGCAGTACAAACTCCTTTTTTTTTCCCTCCTCAAAGGCCCCATATTTGACAGTCTTTATATAATAAATAAGTAATGATTGCATGTGGACAAAACAGGCTGAACAAGTTATGAAAATTGGAGGAAAACCATCTAGATAGTCTAGATCCAGTTGGGGCTTCTGATCCACTTTGAGGTGGCCTCCAGGGCCTCTGGGGCAAAAAAAAAAGCTGTGGGTCAGCACAGCTGCAGCATCTTCCCTCCCCTGCCAGGTCTGCTGCCAGCATCTCCCATAGCCCAGCTGGGCTTGGCCTCGGCTCAGGGCAGGAGCATTTCCCAACAAATTGGCCACTGAGGTGAGAGCCCAGGGACAGCCACCCACCAGGGCTGGGCAACAGCGCTGCTGTGCTCACCTCTCATCTCCCCTTGTGTCTCTGCCTCCGACAAGGAACAGCTTTATCCTAATGAGCATAATGAGGCAAGACAAAGTATTGACGATGGCAGTGGTGTGACCGAAGAATAGGGCGAAGATGAGCTGCTGCACATTTCTCGATGAGGTGTTTCCATAGCAAGGGAACGAAGAGGGCTGGGAAGATGGAGGCTGCAATAATGTGGAGCAGGGTGGGAATGAAGTGTGCATTAAAAAGGACTATTAGGTTGTATTAGTATCATAATACAGCTGGCTAAACTATTTAGTGTTTCTTCCAAAGGTCTATCTTTGCCACATTGTGCTTTGTCGTGTTCTCCACCATAGGTAACTCCATCCCACTAAATCTCATTCAAGTGAGGTCTTCCAAAGAGTCTCTGTCTGCTGCTTCTGAAAAAAGCAAATGAGAAAATGTATTAAACTCTCATGGATCTGTACAGTGAAAACTGTGTCCTTGCTACCACATCTCCTACACAATTCCCTGCTGCTTCTGATGAATCATGACAATTAAAAAGGCAGGTTTTTTGGACTAGAAGGATGTTAACATGTTGGTATCTTCCACTGAGAGCTCCGGTGACAAAATTCTAACATATCTTTACCCAGTACTCTCCCAGTTGCAGGTGTGTTGTGGCTGAGTTATTCCCCACTCTTTCATTCTTTCTTTTTTTAATCCTGCAAATTATGCAAAAACATAAAAAAACCCACCTCATCAACATTGTGTGTTATGGCCCTAGTCTGCATTCATGTGTATATTAGTGGATCTGTTCTACTCAAGGTGAGAGATATAAGTTGCCAAAGCAGAACAAGATGATGAAGGAAGACCTTTATTTATTTACACTTAAGTAAAGCTTCATCTTCTGAAAAACCCCTAAGTACATTTGTAATGCAAGTTTGTGATGACCAGGTGTTATTTTTGGCAATGTCTAAAATTTAAGGAAACATCTATTAGAAATTTACTTTTTTATCATGTACAACTATAATAGATTGCAATCTATGATTGTAAGTATGATGCAACCCTTTTAAATTCATGACATTATAACCACTCTTGTCATAGCCCTTCTAAAGTGTTTGGTGCAAGTTGTGGATCGGACTAAACAGATGAAAGAAATGGGTGAGTTCTTCTTTCCAGCACTGAATGTATGTGAAACAATTTCTGTGTTCCCCTGCATGCCAGGCAAGGCCTTACAAGTTCTTGTAGACCATAAGTAAATGGATGTGTGGCTGAGACGGTGCCGTGGGGCTTAGTGTTCATGAAATGATAAATCTGAATAAGTAACAAAGCAGCCTGTCAAATACAGGGCTCATTGTTATATCAGATGTTGGTGCTTGAAGGCTGGGAGGGATGGGTTGCCTGAGGAATGATAAAAATGATGATGTTTACAAGAAGACATGTAAAGCTGTGTAAAATGACTGCATATTTCAAAACAGGAAATTGCACTAGTGCAGCTTTAAGGTTATACTGTTAAAAATCATAACAATTCAAGGAATATTGAAGTGAAGTGTCCCATGCCAAAATTGGTTCGGTTTCCCTGTGTGCCTGTTTTATGGTCCTGTGTTTCATTCGCTAGGACAAATACCAGCCTAACCTACCCTGCAGCAGGTGATGTGCAAGAGGCAAAACAGAGGTATCAAATTACACAAGAGCCCAGCAGAGATAACGCTGCTTTAGCAACCCTCTTTTATGTTTTTTGGCATAGCAATTAAACCATAAATGTTCTGTAACAACATTAGCTTAGTTTTAACTTGTGTAACATCTTGTCATGCCTGTTCTAAAGCAAAAGAAAGCAATTGCTACTTTCAGGAAGAAGAAAATTATTTTTTCTAAATACAAAATGGTTGTCTCTGGACAGCGCTGAACCATTACTGCTCCACAGTTACTGGTGGTACTGTTCTTCCCATTCCATTGGAGAGCTTCCACTCAAAATTCATCTAATTCAACTGAGGGGTACTTCCTCATCTTAGGGCTCTAGACTTGCATCCTTTTGAGACTGCCTCCCTTTTTGTGATGGCAGAGGGTGAAGCAGACCTCGTGTCTGCCTCTGGCTTTGCTCTCCAGTCTGGGAAGAGCAGTGCAGGCTGAGCCCCAGGCTTCCCTTGCAGCTCGCCAGCCTTGCAGCATGGCAGAGTTCAACTTCTATTGCTGAAACTTTCATGGAGCAGAAGCCAGGCTTTATCTGAGTGAGATATTCAAGAGCTTCCAAACTGAAGGAGAATCTATTCTGGTCTTTGAAGTGTCTGGAAAAGTCACTCTCCTCTGTGTAGAATTCTCTGACATAGCTTATGCTTGAATCTCCCTCTGTCTCTTGTGTATACCTTCCAGCTGCCACGCCTTCATTTATTTTGTGCCCCAAAGCCACCGTTTCTCCCCCTGAAATGTTTCTGTCCACTTGTTTGTTTGGAAATAATTTGACCATTTAAATCAGATATTTCAGGTCCTACTAGGCCCTCTGAAAAACTTTATTTGTGTTTCTGCATTTTGCATGATGGAGTATGGAGCTTCTGGGAAGCTTATGCTCCATGGATAAAATGCAGGTTGTAGGTGATATGTGAGTAATTTTCTCTGTACTTTCTAGGTCAACAAACACTTCCAGGTTCCATGAAGCTTCCCTCAAAACTCTTTGTATTGCTAAGACATCTGTCCGTCTTGGGTTGTAGAAACTGTATTTGAACTATGTATTAAAAACCAAAAACAGTCTGGTTCTAATTCTCGGAACAGGTGTTGGCGGTTGTTTGCTGTGCTGAGAGGTGGAGGTATTTTTGCTTCTATCTGAAGCTTTTCAGAAGTAGTCTATAAATGTTTCGTTTTCTGCTCAGGTGTTCTACGTCTAGCATAAATCATGAGTGTCTGTAAACCGAAGTGTTCAGGGCAGGGCTGGGGAGTGGGGGTGTGAGGATTGCTTTTGGCAAGACAAGGAATGAGGGCTGTATGCCAGAAAGATGACTGCTGAGATAAAACATTGGGTGGGTAGGTGTGCTAAAACCTGTTACGCATCTTCTGCAAAGAACAGTTGTTTTGGACTAGACAGCTCTTAAGCAAACACTCTTGATGATGAGAGAGGCAATTCTGCACTGACCCCTTTTTTCTCCCTGCAAGGTTACTTTGATCCTGGGCACTGACCGCATGCCCAGCCAGCCACACAGGCAAAGAGGACAGAATGGGGGCCAGAGTCTGCAGCAAGGGATAATTGGGTAGATTCTTTCTTGGGACAAACATGTTGTGTCTTTATTTAGTTTTGATGATTGCTTTTACCTGAATGGTGCAAAATTGTCGATACACTAATTCAGATATCTGGGTAAAACTGAAGGTTTAATTTTCATCTAGTGGAGAGAAAAGAAGGTAATGTTTAATTTTTCTAGAGACTCAATTTTTAGAAAATTACATACAGCATTATGTAGTGAAAGGCAACTTTTTCTACAGTATGCTCATTTTCTGATAATGTGCATAGGTGTATAGCATAGCTTGGAATTAAGTACTAATTTAATCTAGTTATTCTTTGTGGCCTATGGCTGAGGTGTAGTTTAATATGACAAACTTCAAACTTCTGTTTTATCCAAGGCATCTTCAATTAAAGTGGAGCATTCAGTGAATATGAAAGAAGAAATATGGGTGCTTGTCTTCATCTCATTGGTTAACAGATTGCTCTAGAATGTTAATAGACGAGAACTTTTCCCTGGGTTCTGTTTGGAAAGAGACAAAGTGCTCTGGTTGATGACAGAAAGTTCCACAGATTGTCATACCTGTCTGTTACATGTCTTTATTCAGGTTTTTATGCCTCATTGCTTAGGAGATAAATCTTCCTCATAGGAAAAGATGTATTTCCCCACTTACGTCAGTTCTGGCCTTTAATATCAAAACTTTCCCTCTTATACTGAGATTTATTTGGTGCCTTTTCTTTTTCCTGGTCTTTGTGTTGTGAATCTGGGTTCTGCTTGACCATGTACCTAATGGCCTCATGAAAAGCAGAAGGCTAAGATTTGGAACTTGCTCTGATTCCTTATCCTTTGACACAATTCACAACTGGGTTTTTTTATGTACCAAAATGCACATAGTATTTTGCCAGAATCAGTGAGGATGTGCTGCCTGCGATTGCTGTGGAGAAACCATTCTGTGGAGTTTTTGTCCCTGTTACTAAGTGTTTTGCAGTGGTAGTTCCAACCAAAAGTGGAGTTTGTACCTGAGGAACTGTGAGTGATGAGAGCTCCCTGGTCTGCTGAAAGACTGCAGTTCCCCTCAGGTTTGTGGTCCTTTTGACACCCTGGGATGGTAGGAAAGCTGCTGCCCTTCAATGAGTAGCATGTTACTCTTCATCCAGTGAACTCACTGACTGCTCCCTGTTGCTTGATCCTCTTGGGAGAAGCATTAAGTGACTCTAATTATAGTAGCAGGAGGTGATAGCCTTTCTCTTGTTATGTTTGATTTCACAAAGCTCTGGAGCATGCTGCTGTTCGGTGCCACGCAACGACTGGAGGTGCTCTGAAGGTCTGGCAGGAAGTAGCTGGTGTTTGTGGGGTTGTCTTTCCTGAGGAGAAGGTACTGCTCAGCCTTGAAGGAATCCCTGCATTCTGAGTTAGGCTTTATGAGATGACAGGCTGCAGGGGAAGTTCATTACTAAACTCGAGTTGAAAAGTAAGTGCCTGGTTTCTGAAAGCCCTCTCTCTCTGCTGTTGTCTTCCTAGCTAACATTGGGAACAAACACAACATGGAGGTGACAACACTATTGGCCATCCACCCCACTGCTCTCCCCTGAAAGTCCAGAAAGATGAACCATCACAACAGGAGTCACCTAAAATTGGTATCCAGATGTTCTGGGTGCAAACGGGAGGTGCAGCTGTTGAAATGCAGGGAAGCCTGCTGGGGGGAAGCCAGAAATTAGGATAGCTGATGATGAGATGATCATCTGGCATTTACAGGTTTTGCTATCTAATAGAGGAAAGCAGGGAAGGGTGGTTTATCTTAAATGCTGCTTCATGAACACAGTGATTTAATTTCTTACACTGGAAGTGAGATTTTGGTAAAATGCTTTTCTTTTCCAGAGAGAATTTCAACTCTACTCTAAATTAAGTGCTTTAGGAATTAAGTGATTAAGGCGCTTAGAAATCAGTGGAAGAGTCTTTCTGTGCCATTCTCTGTATTCGGGACTGCTCCTGTATTTTAAATTTGAATAATTATCAGAGTACAAATCCATTCCCTTATCTCACTTCAGGTTCTCACTCCAGCCTGTAGAATCCAGACAAGACACAACGTGAGAGGTTTTTAAAATAAGCTAGAAATGTTCATGTACACTATCCATCTAGACATTAATGCTATTCATATTCCTATTGTATTGGTGGTTCTGACACATATAAGTGTTTCTCACAGCTGTGCTGCTCCATTTCATTTTGTCTGAGAAGTAATGAAGGTAAGCATGAGAGTGATGCTGTCCTTAGTGGGCAGGTTTGTAACCCTTGGAAATGATGAGTTGGCCTTGGGGCTGGTGCAAGCATGGGCAGCATTTCCAGGATTTATCCCTAAAAGGTGGATGAGCTCGGTTAGGAGAAGCACTAAGTTTTGAGGGACCTTGCAGATGGGTATAAAAGGATTTTGATATTTTATGTGCCTAGGTTAGCAGATGGCAGATGCAATGCAGTACACATTAATGTAGAATAAATAATGAATCTTAGAGAAAAGAATAAGAGGAAACATCTGCTGAATTGAAACAGGATGTATCATATTGACCGAGAGAAGAGGAGCAAGTTACCATGGAGAAATTCTCAAAATGGGCAATACTAAGAGCAAAAAATGCTGTTACTGCAAAATTTTGCAAGTTATTTTTTTTTAGAACACAACATATTCATTTAAGGGTATATGATTGCTGTGCAGGAATATATATTAGTTTGCTTGTTTAAAGAGTTCCTCCCCCCGCCTTGAACATTGAGTTGTAGGGCATTTAGAGCCATAGCATATCCCACTGCCCACCAAGGCTGCATTTCTGAGAAATGTGCCAGTAATTCAACAGAGACTGAAGCAACACTTCCCATCTGCATTAATGTACCAAAAGGGTGATGGTGCAGAGGCTTCAGAAATACAAAACCTCATGTTTAGAGGCAGGATTTAGTTGCTCATTCTGTTGAATTCTTGTGGCTGAACCCATAAATGAGCCAATTTCTGGCAATGCTGCCTCGTGGTAACCGGTGAGGGATTTACTATAAGCAACCAAATTGTTTGAGTTTTTGGTTTGGTGAAAATATTCCTTTTTAGGGAAACAGTCTTCTGGTTCATTCCAGAATTGTTGTTCTGTATGTGTTAGTGAATTTAATTATTTCTTGGTGTTCCCATTTACAGAATGTGAAATTAAGGTGGCATTGGTATTGTTGACAGGTCTAGTCTCTGTCTCCTTCCTGGTACTGAATTTAAATATCAGTGCTGTAACTGACCCTATGTAAGATAGGTAAAAAAGATTCAATTCCCATCTTGCAAATCCTATGAACTAGTAGTCGAAATACTGGTAAAACCTTTTCTATTTTTGAGTTTTTATTTGTTTTGGCTTTGTTTTATGAATGTTAAATCAAAGAAATTTAATACAATATTAGTTAGCATTAAGCTTGCACATTAACCAGGAGAAGATCCATATAAAATCATAAATGTTGCACAACTGTGTGTTGCTATACAAATTTTAGTGGTCATGTAATATTTACAGAATATTATTCTGTTTTCTTTTTATTTTAATATTTGTCAGAAAAACACAGTCAATACTTTTAACCCTTGTATTCAGATACTGTGTTTATTCATATTTTCAGAATAAATGATCCAGCAACCAGTGAGACTGTGATACATTTATTGGGTATTTTATAAAAATAGACTGACAGGGATTCTGAGATTCCTGTCCCGGTTTTCCCATAACCAAAAAGAAAAAAACTTAATAATTTGACCTTTACACCAGCATACCACTAATTATTGCAGTTCGAATACCTGGATGGTGATGGACAAGTACCAGAGGATGGAAGGAAGTTTCCTGGCCTGTTATGTACAATGTGTTGCAGTGCAGGGGAGCAGCAACCCTGTGGAAGGGTCTGCACAGATTTCACTTCGTGATACGTTGCCTTGATGACAGGATCAAGTACCTACAAAACTGAGTGGTGTTAAAATGACCTCGATAAGTCAAACAAAAATGTGAAGCAGTCTGGAGAACTAAAGGTGCCAAATTTTTCTTAAGACAGAGCTGCTGTCAGCAGCAGCCTTTAAAAATGCTTGGTTTAGTGATTCTTTCCTGTCTGTGGCTTAAAATAAAATCACAAGTTATGCTCTAAAGAAGTAAAAAATATCTCAACACCACTGCAGTAGTGAGAGAAATTTGTATCTCTCTAGTTTGTCGCCCTGGGACAGGACAGTGAGCATACACTGATGTTCTGCAAATATGCTCTTATTCCTTTTCACCTGTGGTTTTTTCCGACTATCAGGTTTGTTTCTGCCTGGTTCACTTCTGCTGAGACAGAAGGTGGATGTTGCAGTACCCATCTCTCTTCTTTCTTGAAAGCTTAATGTGAATTAATTTCTTCATTTGGTCTCCTAATGAAAGAAGTACCTCTAGCTGCAAAGCTATTCACTGTTATCTTGGTAATTTTATAGGCCACTTGCAGATGCGGTATCTAATTCAACACATTCCAAAAAATAGGAGCCTGGTATGAAAAAAAAAAAAAAAAAAAAAGAAAAGAAAGGAATATGATAATAAGATTTAAGAAATAAATAAAAAATTTAAAATGAGTGAAAATTACTGGAAAACTTGCTGCACTGGTATGTCATGTTTGCTTGTCTGTAAAGTGTCCACTTAAATAAAGACTAGCAAGCAGGGAAACAAATGTCTAGGATGTCATTCAAAATAAACACAGATGAGCATTTGATTTAACATTCAAGGAAAGGAGGCACTTTATGCTGTTGGGACAAGAAAAAAAAATACTAGAACTGGAGACACATAATGATTAGACAAAGCCAAACTACATGTAGTGGAATATTGACAGTTAAAGTTAGTAAGCTTCTGTGTATTATGAATATTATAATGATTAATAAATATTCTGACAGAAATACTAGAAGGCAGTAAAGATTCTGCTGAGAGTTGTGAAGTTTTCCTTGGAGAACAGGATTTGAAACTCTTTGCAATATGTTGAAAGGGGTCACTACAGACCCATAAAATGAGTTTCCACCAAATGTTATTCTATTTTGAACTGTTAATATTTGTGAATTATTGGCAGCTGTGATCTAACAATTAGGCCATCTTTCCTTATTTACATTTCCTGTCTGATGTAAAATCTCAGCAGTTATTGTATATCATTTGGCTTTCTTCAGTGCTTTGTAGTTTTCCATATTTGTCCAAATCAATGAGAAAAATATTTAAATTGGCATTACAGAATATTCTTATAAAACAAAAATATTTGCTAATTGAATGTAGAGAAGAGTGACCAAAGCAAGACAGTTGTGTTAAACTATCCCTCCTAATGCGCAAAACATGCACATGACATTTTTTAAACACGATTTTACTTGGGTACTTCTGTTTGAGATGTGGCTGTAAATAAGTTATTTGAAGACTGAGTTGCATTTGACAAGATCTGCATGCGTATGTGTACAAAGTATATTTTATAAATGTATGTGTGCATGGCAGCAAATGAGATAAATATCACAAGAGATATATATGTGTTTATACGGTTTTGGCAACTTAAGTTGCAGTGTTTAGGCCACTGGTCTCATTTTCCACATTCCAGATCTCAGAAAGGCTTCAAAGAGCTGCTAATTATAAAACAAGCCAAACCTCTGCTTGCTTTGAGAGGTATTTGAGAAATGTCTATGCGCTCCTTTTCCAGTGGGGAAACCCTGCAAGTCGCAGTGCCTGAGCTGACACAGCAGGCTGGCAGCACACCCAGGAATGGGCTTTGGGCTGCCCCAGCCTCTGGCGCCAGCAGCCATCAGATGCACTGCAGCCAGGGTTATTGGTTCTGGCAGTAGCTGTTTATTCCCTGTCTTTTTATTCACTGTCTTTTTCCAGGGATTCTCCCTTGCCCCATCATCTGCAGTAAATTCAAAAATTTCATTTATGAAATGGGAGGGAGGGCATGGCTGCCTCAATAAGCTGTGTTGTCTCTGTAACTGAAAAAAACCCCAACAGATTGAATTCAATAAATTATATCAAAGTATTTCCATATAGACATTTTGTTTAGAGGCTCCAAACCTTTTTTAAAAATGCAGATAGTCTAGTTGAATCTGAATAAGGAGCTGGAGAGTTGCTATCAAAACAGATGCCTCAGTGATAAGGTAGCTACCTTATTTTATTGATACTTTGCTTAAGTCTATTGGATTAATGTTTGTTTTAAGTTAGAAAAGCTAAATATTTGGTTATAGGTGAAAAAGGTATAGGGTTTTTTGTTCTCCTAGTGCTTTCATTTCCATGATGAACTTAAACAAGCTTATACTGTTGGGTTTTATCTTATGCTGTGAAGCTCCGTGTCTCACAAGATGAGGCTTGTTATTACACAAATTTTTACAGATTTTGCTCCCTGAAATTTGAAAAGGGGAGAAAATTGGAGGAACATTAGGTAGAACCTGGAAGAATATTTCTTAGTGGCTGAAAAACATTACACATAAGTGATTTTATTATTTTTATGTGCAATGTGACATCTTGCCTATTCAACCATTGAAAGACATATTAAATGAAAACTCAGTGAATGTGTGCAAAAATATTTGCAGTTATAGGGTACTCATAACAATCACATACTTAAATAGTAGGTGTTTTAATGGATCAAGCTTTGGGTAGGGACTAAGGATACATGATCTGCTTTCATACCACTACTGACCTTCTGTAAATTTTGACAGTTCCATTCTCCTGTTCCTTTTCCAATAACTTACAATCAAATACAAAGGATAATGTCTCTGCAACAAATAATCAATCTTCAGCATTCAGAGCATGTCCAATATAAAACCCACCCTAGTCTTGACTGGAACTTCACCACCATGTGAAAACACACGTCCTTACTAACCCTACAGGAGGTTCTGAAGCTGGTTTCAGGTTCAAGAGAGGAAATGCCTGCATAAAACTTGCTCTAAGAAGTTAGGGGATTGTTGTAGGAAAGCTTTAAAGCCTGCAGTGCCTGGCAGCACAATCATTCATGTGTCAAAAAATTAATTAATGTTCCTCTTTATTGCGTTCTGTGCCCATATATAGAAACA
Organism: Origma solitaria; assembly: GCA_013397895.1. Classification (NCBI taxonomy): domain Eukaryota; kingdom Metazoa; phylum Chordata; class Aves; order Passeriformes; family Acanthizidae; genus Origma; species Origma solitaria. Next base: position 560,510 of record VZRL01004010.1, on the reverse strand, counting down.
GCCCATACCACAGCCCAGGGATTTTAATGATGTTACAATAAAAGTGTCCTTGACTGTTTTATTCAGGGGTCCCTTCCAGGAGCTTGCCAGGGCTGACAGAGCCTCTTGCTGCTTCAGTGCAAGGCCATGTGTGGCTTCAAAAAGGCCACAAGAGCTTCTTGGGGACTGAGGAACAGCTGGCTTGGGAATTTCCCTCTTCCTCTGCTTGTTTCCTACCTTTGTTTTCCCAGCACTGAGCATGAACCAAACCCTACTGCTCGAGTCTGGTGTGTGATTAACCCGTGAGCCAGGCACTGCCTGTGCAGATTAGTGACAGCCCCACCATCCAGAGCTCATGACCAAAAAACATTCTGTGCCTATTTAGGATATTGGTATCTTCAGTCTGGTGCCTGAAATTTCTCAGCATAAAACAAAGTTAAATGGAAAAGTATTAAACATTGTGTTGCTGTGAAGTCAGCAGTCTGTGCTGTTGCATATGGGGATACCTAGACAGGCATTATGTAGTCATGTGGATGCAACCTGTACTTCAGGTTTTAATGGTGCTGCAGTAAAGGAACTCCATCATTTAAAAGATGCTTAAAATATATTTGGAGAGGATAAATTGTGGTTTACTGTGTTGTGAATCAAGTGAGAAATGGTCCTCAAATTAGCCAGGCCATGTGGTTGGGGTTTTTTTCAGCGTGGATAATCAAAATGTTGGGTTCTCATTGCATTACCAAGCTAATAATATAGCACATTGAATCTTCTATGTTTTGATTTTGCATTTTCTGCAGAGCAGCAGCCCATGCTTCTGTAGGCATCCAGCTCAGCAGGGCCAGCTCCTGTCCCCTTCTGCTTAAGCCACAGAGGTGAATTCCTGTAGTTGTGTTTTCCTGTTAAAACACACAGTAGGTAATTTTGTCATTTCAAATCCACTGTTTTGCTATCATTTACTCAGAAAGATGGCAGGAGTGTTTACCTTCTTGTTAGAGCTGTAGTAATTTTAATTGACTCCAAGACATTATTGGATTGTTTTGTAGGACCAAATATTTACACTGATAACTGCTTCTTTCACTATATTACTTTTGGAGGTGTTTGAAAGTGTCTCAACTTTTGACTGCAGAAGATGGTGGATCATAGTTGTTTCCCTGTGTCACCTATTTAATTTCAGAATCCCCAGTAGGTTTCTGTCCTGAAGGATGTCAGGATATTTATTCCTTCAGTTGCCCTCTAAAATTCCTCACTGACGTTGCTGGAAAGGCTTTGGGTTCATTTCCATCAGGATTTGAGGTAACACACATTCAGTGTTCTTTTCAGTGCTGCTGATAGAAACACTCACCTGGTAGAGGTTAGAAACTTATTTTTAGAGACACAGGCCTGACCTAAAGGCAAAATATAGAAATCAGTGGAGCTCAAAATTGACTTTGCTGCTTTTGTGAGTTGTCTGCATGTGCCACAGTCCCTGTGCAGCGCTGGTCTGCAGGGGTTCAGAGCACAAGGTCTGCCTGGTGGACTCATCGCTGCCCTGCAAGAGGCTGCGGGGACAGGACGGAGCGCAGAGGACAGAAGGGGCAGGACTGCCCAGAGGACGGAGCCCACACCTTGAATCTGTGAGTTGGCTGTTTGCCTATCTGATAAGTCAGGCCAGGATGGGCTAACCTTTGGGGCACGTGGACTGCCTCTGGATTTTGGGGGTGCCCACTTTGCCTGCTGGCACATCCCCAGCACCAGCAGCTGCCCCCTTTGGCTTATGTTCCCAGGGAGAGGTGGTGGGACAGACTGGCATGAGCCCTGAGCTGCCTGATGCTGATGTAAGCTTTTAGCAGCACAGCACTCTCTGGCCTGAAGGCGATTACATTTCTGGCAGAAACAGGATATTTAAGATTAATTCGGAACTCAAATGATTATTAGTAGTGTTGCAGTTGAGATAGTGTTTGTGGGGGAATGCAGTACTTCTCAAAGTTATCACAGCACTAAATGGAGGAGGAATCCCTGGTTTTACTGAGCAGCTCCTAGACCTCAGGATTTTTTTTTTTTTCAGATTGGTTGTGAACACCCTAAGTAGGTCAGTGCATATTTCAAACATTTTACAAAACGCTCGAGCTCTTAAAGCCTGATTAGGAGAGGTTACTAAATGCTTGCTTTCAATGTTTGCTCCTTTGTTCAATGCATCAGGTTTTAGTTCATGCTCTTTGTATCTTAATATTGCGTTGTTGCTTGTGGAACAGACTGCAAATTATTTTTGCTAATGTTTTTTCAAAAGTCTAAATGGCTTGGGATTTTTTTGTTTTTGTTTTCTTTGTTTTGTTTTTTTTTTGTGCAATGGTTTTTACTATTTGGGAACATTTTATTATAGAGTGAAGCTTTCTGTTGTTTCTCATTTCTGTTTCATAGTACTTTAATACTTATCAAAATGTCCATTAAATAGAATGTTTTTGCTTTACTTACTCCCTATATTGGACTACTGAGACTAATATAATCTGTTCCTTTCCCACTCATGAGTTTTGTTATTCTTTTTGGACATTGTTTGTCTTTAGAAGAATGTTTTTCATGTCTGATAGCCTTCTTTGCCCTCTTTCTCATACTATCTTTTGATGATGGAGAACTAGGGAGGCCTATTAGACTGCTTTTGGGTTTGGGGTTTGGTTTTATTTTTATTCTCTTGCTGTGCTTTTAATCATGTCATTTTTATATGATATCTTAACGAAGTGGCCTGACACAAGCACTTATTTTAGTGTTTAAATCACTCTCAGGCTTTCTTTTAGCTAACTTCCTCATTCTTATGTAATTGCTCTGTTTAACAAGTAAACCAGGGATGAACTCTGTACATGGGGCCAGGCATTTTCTTCAGTACTATGTTGAACAGCACCTTCTGCAGGTGGAGAAGATCTGGGCTTGTCAAGGGAAGTGGGAATGCACAATGGTCAAAGGGGAGGGGGATCAGAGGGAGAAGCAACTGGCAGTAGAAAATACCAGGTTCAGGTTACTTTGAAAAATACAGGATAATTTAGTGCTTGTGGGAAAGGAGAGAGAGACAGAAAGAAGAGAAATCAAAAGGGGATTAGAAGATGAGAAGTTGATAAAGACACTATTTCCATGACAAAGTGGATGGACACTATACAGGAGCAATAGGAATAATGTTGAGTCATCCCTATTAATACAAAAGTGATCATGAGACTTTGATGCAAAGAGTAGGGCTCCCCCATAGTTGTAGTCCCTAATCTAAGCTATACATAATATGTCTGCATACAGCCTTATTTATATTTGTCATAAATGGAGGTGCAAAAGCTGTTTGGTAGTAGAACCCTTAGTAAAGTCTTGCCTAAACTTGAATTCATATCCCTGCATGAAATACTGTTGGTCTGACTCTAGAGTTGAAGGAACTCAGAGTCCTCTGGTGGTCTGAATGTCTGTATAAGAAAAAAAATATGAGTTACATATATACTTTCATAATATTTGTACAGCTGTAAGAGTTTTACTTTACTTAAAAATTTCAGCAACTCCATGTTATCCAGAAATATTTCCATCAGCCTTTTGAGCAACGAACTTAAGATGATGTGAATTGTAGCCCAAAGCCCATGCACATAACACATGTTGCATTGTGAGTTGATAGATCTGAACACCCGTTCCTTATTATTACCTTTATTTTTTCTTTGAGAAGAATATTTTCTTTGCTGCCTTAAAACTCATATGATAAGCAGATCAATTGCATCAATCTGTGTTCCTGAATACGGGACAGACATATATTGTAGCTGCAGATGTTATGAACGTTTGACAAAAAATGTCTCATAACTTCTGTAGTGTTCAAGGTCATAGAACAAAAATTTCTCAAATACGGCAGGAACTTGGTTTTTACCTGTGAGACATAAAATAGAAGCTGTAAAACAAGTCTGTGAAATATAGTAGAAGAATATTAGTTGTTTTCAACCGACAATTCATTTTGTAGGTACTGAAGTAGACTCAACTCTGTATCACCAGTCATTCCTTGGGAGAGAGAAAGTGTATGGTCGGCATAGACTAATGTCTTTTCATGAGGAAAGGTTTTTATTCCATTAGCAGAGTACCTTGTTGAAATAATAAAATATGTACTCTTCACCTCATATTTTCATTTCCTGATGTATGATAGCTTGAACTGCTGTTGAGTAAAATTTGCAGCAAATGTTCTTCCTTGTTCTCATTTGATATAGTTCACACTCCATTAACATTCTGATAGAGAGAAGGACATTACTGTGTAACTTTTTATTTTCTTGTACCTCTGAGATGACTTTGGGATACCACACTGCAACTGCAGAACATCACACAGATTTTAGATAATGTCAGTGCAGTGGGATGAATTCTGCAGTGATACCCAGACTTGAAATAAATTTAATAATCATATTCTGAATCAATTGTTTAATTTTTTAATCATTAGATTACAGCTGAATTTATCTGACTGTGCACACATCTACTGGAGCACTCACACTGTGAATGCTACACTTGTTCTGGCAAATATTTTAGCTAAGTATATCTGCAGCCCCTTGTTTAAAGAAAATTATTTCACATTTTAGAAAAAATCACTTGTTCATGACATTGGAATAGAATGGTGGCTTTGTAAAAACAGAATTTACTTTTTCTGTTTCAGGTTGATTACTGCAGATAAATATTTATTTCTCCGATTCAGCATTCTTTTGCATGTGTCTGTAGTCATTTTGTCAACACAGATTATATAAAAGTGGTGCTTGTATTTGCAAAATTGTCTCTTATACAGGTAGGACAAAACTAGACTCTGAGTCATCTGATGAAGGGCAGATACTGAATGCAAGATTAGTCTGAATACAAACAATTGTTAAAGAGGTAAAGATCCAAAGACAGATACCAAAGGATCTGTCTGGGTGGAAAAGATAAGGTGACACAGATCACTTTAATGAGTGTTTCAGCTGAAATTTGGAATTAAAGTGCTTAAAATTGGCACCAAGAAATGCGGTATGCTTCTCATTCTTTTTAGCTGAAATGAAACTAGAACTTCTTTTGTTGTCTGACAGGGTTGTGTTTATCAATCTCAATACATGGCCTGTCAGAAACAATAAGTATTTGTAGATTCCTTTGAGGTCACCGGGAGTTGAGGGATAAGCAACCCTTTAAATCTACCCTGAGTGTCTGTGACAGAGTGCATGAGCCTTGGGGCGGGTGGCGCAAGGAAAGGGTTAATTAAACAAACTTCCAAGGAGGGGCCAACAGCTTATCCTTATCGGAGGATCTGCAGGGGTATTGGGGTGGATCTGTGGGTGTCTGTGACTCTCTCCAGTCTCTGTCAAGTGAAACAGAGGAAAAGGATTAAAATGAGGCTGGAAGAAGCCCAGCTATTAATGGGAAGACTGAGATCAAGCAAACTCAGGGACTGGGGTGCCCACGTCTGGAAGATCTTATTTAATTTAGTTTTTAAGTTGACGTCACTCTGTTACAATCAGAAGGGGCTTGGTACCTGCAGAAAGGTGTTCCACGGCATCACATTGACCATTAGGCTGTGCTTTATTCCTTTGATTCCTTTGTGATTTGGGTACTCTAACACCACCTGCATGTGCTCAGAGGAGATTTGAACTGAAGCTGCTCTCACCTACCCCCCTCGTCCTGTTTTTTTAACTGACTTTGTCACAGGGGCTGCGGAGCAGAGTCAAACTCTCTGCTTATCACCTGTTTGATTCCAAAGCAACACGTAAAAAGTGTTTTTTATCTGCGAAACAAGCCTCAGAATAAGGCAAACCCCTTGGTGATGTACCTGTGCTATTATAATGTTTGAGTGTGGGTAACATAAGCAGGTTTTGTCTCATGGTGTGACCTCTGCAATACCTCAGTGGCAAACAGTATTGGTAAGAACTGCTGGTTTCCAAGAAGATCAAGAACAGGGAAAAAAAGGAGGCTGTAAGTTATATTTTGCTTTGTTAATAAATGTTTTCATTTCAGTTTTTCTTAAAACAATCCTTTCTAGGATTTGTATTTTGGATTCCTAATGTCATGTTACAACAAGCAACTCTTAATTAGATTTGAGAGTCCTGAAACTCAGATACCAGTCTTTTTGGTAGACAAAACATGAGGTATTTTTTGCCTGTGATTTGAGGTGGATTTGAAGTTGATATATTTGAAGACTGACCTGAGTCAACCCTAGTGGGAATAAATCAGAAGGTTCTGATATGGGCTTTGTGTCACACGGTGCTCAAGATCTCCTAATTGTGTAAATCAGAAGCCTTATAAGTCTTGGTTTGTGCTAGCAGCCATGTGAAGAATAGCTGAGAACTTCTCAACACCTCATGGGGAACTGTAGCCTTTGGCTAGCTGTTTTCTTGGCATCTTTCTTAATCTGCCCAGCATGAAGCACTGTGTAGGGAGGAGAATTTCTGCATCTGTGTTCTTGATTGTGTTCTGGTTCCTCTTTGGTTAGTTCAGAAGACCAAGGTTTTGCAAACATGGTGTCTTGATTTGTATCAGTTTTTCATCCTGATTTCTTCGAAGCCAGCCAAACACGCTGCAGAAGTATGGCAGCCCCTGACTCGTGCTAGGAAAGCAAAGACTTTTGCCTGAGCCCTTGTGGAGAAGCATGTCCCAATCTGTGTGCCAGGAACATACAACTCTCAGGAGAACTGCTCATGACAACTCAGTAAGTCCCTTGAAAGGCTGTGCAAGTTGGGAAGAAAGCCTTTATTTGACATCAGGGTTGTGACTGAGCTTGGACTGCAGGTAAGCTGCAATTTTTGTTAATAAACAGACATTGCGCGAAACTTCTGAAGAAGATAATGGGTCATCCAGACACCTTTAACTGATTTAGGGCTTCTTTGTCATTATCTTAGATTTCTGTGCACTTCATAGGATTACGTAGGAAATAACAGGTGATGTCCTGATTTTTCAAAAGAAACTTTCTGAAAGAACGGGAGACGTGGCAGACCACCAATTTGAGCTGATTGCATCAAGTAAAACCTCAGTACTTGTAATGGCCAATTTCATTCCATACATACAATACTACACTTGCTTTCGTATCTCTGGAAATTTTACTTTTTCTTATGTACCTTATGAGGAAAAATAAGTTATTTGTACTCTTTGACAGCCTCCTGTGGTTTTAACACTTGCAGCTAACTTAGAGTTCATGTTTTCTTCACGATTTGAAATGTTTCATATTACTTCTGCTTCCTTGCTCTCCTTTTTCTTCTGGTTGTCTGCTGTAGGAAAAATTCTTCCAGTTTTATCTGGTGTGATCTTTTTAGGAAGCTTCATTCTCTTTAATAAAGCATTGAATTCTGTTTGGATGAAAATTATTTTTCCTCTAATTTTTATATAATGCATGTATTGCATTTTAACTCCTGGAATTTCTGAAATATAACAAATATGGTACTGTCTAAAAATGATAGGTATCAAGCAAGCAGCCTCAAAGTGAACAGTGCATTTTCTGCGACTGCAAGTTTTGAGTCCCTGCTAATGAAATACTCCTGGGGAGGCATTCCTTTCCATGACAGCCTTTACTCCTTCTATCTTTCAGAACACCTCAAAAAATTTTGCTCTTCCTTCTTGTTGTACCAGCTCAAGAAACTTTCACTTGCTTGAAAATCCTTGCCTGGAAGTTGACAAGCCCTTACTTGCTTGTATCTGGCTATGTATTTTTAGGAGTGACACTGTGCTGTGAATCACCCGTTCTGCATCAGACGCACACGTGAGCAGTGTCGTCAGTTTTCATCAGAGTGCTGGAGTGAAAGTAGGACTAGTTTGGCTCAAACTGAACATCACCTCTCTCCCCAACCTTCCCGTGTGCCATTTACTGTGCAAAAGGGTTTAAGTGACCATTTATGTAAGATGTTGCTGAGCAGCCACGTGGATTATGTCAAACCACTAGGAAAACGACAATTTTTCATAAGATTAATAATGCTGAAGAAGGAAGTACAGGCTTTGTGATTGGAGACAGCTGTTTGGTGGAACGTAATGCTGGGGACAGCTCGTGGGAGCTGAGCTTTGCTCTGGTTTGTCAGCATGGCCTCTGTGCCACATCACCATGGTGTTGATGTTGTTTCCAAGCCGTGGCGCTAAGCTTGCAGAGTGTTTCTATTGGCAATGTTATTCCTGATGACCTGGTAAAATCGCAGAGGGCACACATGAAGCTACAAAAGTGGTTGGACACACCAGATGTTTCTGGTCTGCTGCTGCACTGGTGGCTCAAAAAGCAGTCTGCAAACTTGTGGCAGGAGCTTTATGCCCTTCTGGCTGTCCTGGACTTGTGAAGAGCTCTTTTTCTCAGGGAAAGTAAAAAGTAAAAAATTGAGGTGTCTCATGTCAGAGGAAAACATGTACTTCAGCTCCATACCCCAAAATACTCGGTCTGGCTCATAGATTTACTTGCAATTACAGCACTGTGTATTTTATTGAGGTGACTTGTAAATAAGTATTTCAGGCAAAGATCCAGCAGTTCACTTCTCTCTTTTATTATTTGCTCATGTCTGGAGAACAGAATAAAAATCCCACAGGCACATAGGTTTTGTGCAACATTCTGTGTATAATGCCACAAACTATATCCAAATGCTGTTTCACTGTATTTTTGTGCAAATATGCATGTTTTATAAGAATAAATGAGTGACAGTGTTCATAATAGTATTTTTGTTACCTTTTAAAATATCTTACTTATAGTCTTGGATGATTTTTAGTTTGCTGCAGAATTTAACAGTCTGGAGAAAGAAATTATATCTTGGTAGAATAGAATAAATAGAAAATTTTCATTTGGAAGGGACCTACAATGATCATCCAGTTTCAACTGCCTGACCAATTCAGGGCTCACCAAAAGTTAAAACATTGTTCAAATGCCTTTTAAGCACTGACCAGCTTGGGACATCTAATGCCTTGTGGCGTGCTTTGAAGGTCAGGTGTGAGGTCTGGGTCTGACGTGGAGGAAGGAGAAAAGCAGATCTTGCTTTTAAGCAGTCAGCAATTACCCTGTGAAGTATGTGTAATGTAAAACTTGACACTTGCAAAGGCAACAATATACTCAGTTATATATTGATTTGTTGTTTAAATGTTACCCTCTGAGTGAGAGGACTATAATGCTCTCCTTACAACCTCAATCAGCCTTGGATTTTGCAGGCAGATTTTAAGTCACATCTGATTGTTGTCAATTCCAAGGTAGGAAATTTTACAATATATGCCATGCTTTCAGTTTAATTTGAGAAATAGGTAAATAATTTCCATTTGTTCTTGATTTTTTTGGTTTGTTTGTTTAAAGTTTTACATTTTTAACTTTATGATATGGTAATCATATTCACCACATTTTTACTAATGTCAGATATATCCCTATATATATATGTATGCTTTGAAACCTTCTTAAACTACATAGTTCAACAAGGCATTTGTAAAACTTGCACAGTGTAACCGCTGAACACACAAAGTTTCAAAGCACTTGTGCTTCCATGCTGCTGGCAAAATAAGAAAAGCTCTTGAATAAATTCTATAGAGAACCCCTGTTTTAAGAAAGAGATTCTTGTGGTTCTGTGGAAAAAATATTCCACATAGCACAGGAGCTGTGGCTAAGTTAATATGTTTGAGTTCCATTTTAACCTTTAAAAAATCTACACATTTTATGAGTTCTGGGTGATAGCTATTTCCTTCTCAATAGCAATTTTTGTCTCACACTCAAAAACAAGTGCATGAAACAAGAAAGTTGGAACAGTCTAAATCACAACATCAGTTTAAAAACCTACTTCATCCACAGATAAAGCTACAGCCACAAACACACAAAACTGTTTGTCATCTGATATCTAAACCCAGGAGAAGCTGTGTAATAGGAGACTTCCTCTAATAGTAAAGGTTCCCTTTTAAAATCTTTTTGAAATCACCCTAATTATGCAATGGAAAAATCTGATTTTAAAAAAAACAGAAATACTGTCGTGTAAAATTAGTTTATGTACAGTTCTGTTTTATATGGAATTTATAAAATGTTGAAGTACTTTTTTTTACACTGTGATTCACTCTATTGGACTATGCATAAGACTCTCATCTAACACAGTTATATCAGGTGCTGGACCAAAGAAGGAGAGCAGAAATCTCTGATCAGTGTGCCTAAAATGGGTGCCAGACAGTTTGTTCTCTTAATAAGAGGATTTATTCTTTTTTCTTAGTGCATAAAATTCACTTCTTCTTTGTCTGTTCACATGTTTACCTTGAAATACCTCTGGAAATACCGTGTAAAGAGCTGGTTCTGGGCAGTGCTCAGTTGCTCATCCTCTCTCTATGTCTCTCCTACAGCTTCCATGCTGATTCTTGTGCTAGCTCCATTAAATGCTTATTCCTTGTGTCACCTTTATTTGAAATGAAAAAAAAATAAAAACCCATGATCATAACTGAGTGAAATGTCCAACTGGAAGGTGGTTTGTCTGTGTGCAGGGACAGCAGTGCCCCAGACCCCATGGACAGGGCCACGGCCAAGAGGTTGAGAGGAGGAACCAATGCCCCATGCTTAGCACTCAGTAAAGCTCCCCATGGCATTTCTCAGCTCGGTGGCCTCCAGCACAGGCTCACACCATGAACCAGAGGGCCCCAGAGGCGCTGGGCTGGAGCACTGCCCTGGGGGGAAAGGCTCAGATGGGTCAGAGGCACCTCGGGGCACCTTGCAGCCCTTCAGTCACAGCGAGGAGGTGACTGCTGCTGGCTGCAGAGTGTGGTGAGGGGCCAGACACGACAGACAGATGTTGGAATGAGGGAGATTCAGAGTGGATGTAAGGAAAACCTTTTCCACCACAAGGAGGGTGAAGCAGCAGCACAGGTTGCCCTGGGAGGTTGTGCAGGCTTCATCCGTGGAGGCTTTGGTGGAGCTTGGTCTGACCTTGCATCTGCCCTGGTGTCAGCAGGATGTTTTCCTAGGGGAAGGATTTCCCACAGCTTCAGTCTTGGTGCCCTGCTCTTTGGTGGGTGTAGTTGCACTGTTTCAGGAATCTTTCTTTTCTTTCTCATGGAGAATAGAGGTAAATTGCATTCCTGTACTCTTCTAATCTCAGTGGTTTGGTACTGGATGTTGTGGACTTGTAACCTAACCTTTTAGGGGGTGGAAAACTGTCGACCAATAGTTGCTAGATTATTATGCTTATATAAAGAAACTTTTGTAAATAAAGTTCTCTCAGTCGCCACCTTAAGTCCTGCCTGCCTGACTTCCCTGCGAGCTTCTGCGAATCTCCACGAATATCAGAAAATCAGAGCAACAGGTGGGGATCCAAGTTAATTTTTTCTCCTCTGTGCCTTCAGCATCCCAGTTTCCTGCAAGGTCTCCTGCACCACTGCACTCTGGTCCCAAAGCCCTTCGCAGCTGTGATGGTGACAGGCTGGCTGCACTTTCACAGTGCAGGCATTCCTGAATAATCTCCACATACCTTTCACCATTCAGTGTCCCTTTTTTTTAAGAGTCTCAGTGGTGTCACGTGTTATCTTAAAAGTTGCTTCAAAGCTTTAAAGTGTACAAAAAGTGAATTTAAATGAAGAGATGTGGGATATTTTCTTATCATTTTTTGATGTGTTGCTGTGATACAGCAATGACATAACTGGCTAAGCACAAGTAACTTCCACAAAACAAAGAACATCTCTGGCACCCAACATGGGTGCTGCCAACACTGGTAGAAATCAAAGATTTCTATTGCTTTTTACTAAGCTTGAAGTTAATGAAAATTTAATGAGTTGTAATTAAGGGCTGAAGGAATTGAAGATTCTTTATCAAAGTTTCCAGATTCTGCTTGGTGAATAACATAATTGACAAATGGAAACATTGATTTATCCTTTATCCTAATTGCTATTCTGTAAATGGAATGGGCCTTTCCCCCCTAAATTAATAAAAGAACACTTTTGAGGGTTTAATTAACTGTTCTTTAAATTCTTCATTCATCTAAAATTAACCTTCTGCAGCAATTATTCACCTTTAAAAAAATTCCTTCTATGTAACATAAACTATAGAGGTATACACTGACTTGGCAACCTACTATTAGCTTGCAAATGGAAAGATTTATGGCTGGAAAACACCAGCTGCACCTGTTGTTTTTGCTGAACAAATCACCCTGAAGTACACCATCACTCCAGCCTGCCATTCCATCATTTGTATTCCTAGAAAAGTGGGGTTTTTTTGCATCAATAATATATATTTTTTAGAAATGAGTGAAACCACACAGTTCCCCAAAGCCCAACTGCCATGCTTATGATTTTACTAGAGCCTTATGAATCATTGGTAAAATAACACACTTCAATTAATGAGTAATATTAGCTATAAAGAAAAGTGTCTTAAAAAAGATCTCAGGATGTGGTTTCTTAACCTTTCACCGAGCAAATCTGAGATTTGTGCTTTGCAGACTGCATGTCTCCATTAGCACCCTGTTGAAATTTGACCTTGTGTTCTTCACAGTAACCAAAATAAAAAGATTAGCCAATTATAAACTTCCTGGAAATAATGGATGGTAATCACAACTGTGGTCAAAGAGGCTTCAGGGGATCACATTTGTGTGTCACCTGAGTGTAGTTTTAAGTGAATTTGGGGCTGACTTGCTCTGGTCCTGAGGCTTGATCAGGGCTGTGCTCCAGAGTGAAAGGAGGGATGAAGGGGATCTCTTCCCTAATGTTCTGTCAGGCTTTTGGAAAGGGGAGTCAAAGCTGCTCCCCAAAGGAAATCCTCAGGGCAGGATTGCAACAATGAGAGTGGGCAGATGGACATATCGCTTGCATTTCCGCATAGCCTATTTCTGTAACAAATTGTCATCATATAGTCTCACCTACTTGAAAATATGCCTAATGTGGTACAGCCATGAGAGCTGGCAGAATTCCCCCCACTTTTTTTATCCTAATCTCTTTCCCCTCTTCTCTGACCCAAATTGCCTCTTTGTCAGCAGCAGGTTCCCTCACCATCACATGTCCAGTGCACCTGGTGGGTGATGCCATGCTGCAAACTACGAGGCTTCATTTTTTGACAGGCTTTGTAGTGTATTTAGAACAACAAAACCTGGTCCTCAGTCGAATAAATGGAGACAACAACCAAAGAAGCAATTCTAACTGCAGTCTGGTGGCTGAGATAGAGGTGGAACCAAGGCTGATGTAGACTATAAGAGCTACTGTAAAATAGGCCATAGTTCACTTAAAAAGTATAGGATTAAATTCTGAATCTGGACTCCTGTTACGTGGTTAGGTTCCACCAAATTAAAGTTACCTGTGCAATTACCTTTAACTGTAGAACCCTAAATAGGTGGCTTTAATAACTAGAATGAAATTGTTGTTATTAAGGGATATGTGACTGTGATCCTGTTAGCTGCAAAATAGACCAAAATAGAGGTAGTGACTGCTAGTGGAAGAAGATGGCTAATTTGTGCTGTTGAAAACAGTGGAGAGCTTGGAAGGAAATGTTTAGGTTGAAAATGTCCGAAACATTGTTAATCAAAGAAATATTTTCCCCTTTTTTTTCTGTTGTGATGTAACAGTGCTTTTCAAAAGTATTAAGGTGTGTTTCATACTTCTTGGCGGGTGACTGGGAATGCGATTATTTCATTCAGTGGAAGACATCGCTTTGTGTGAAACATACATTAAGGTCTCATCTTTAGACCTGAAAGTGTTACTTGCTTAAAGCTTCTTTTATGGTCACTGCCTCCATTTTCACCATATTTTATGGCTGTTAGCAGTGCAGAGTTATATTTAAAGGAGAAGGCAGTAGTTTTCTTTAGGTTTATGCATTATCTGGGAGTTATTTGAATTCCCAATTGAAAAGCTTCATTTTGACATGGAAGGAAATAATTTACAAACTTGTCTTTAAAGTCCAGCAAAGATTTAAAAGATCCATTTAATGCTAATGTTAAATATGAAAGTTGCTCAGATTCTATTTTTCCCCTTCAAGGAGTCTTTATTGAGGTAAGAAACCTGATTTTTTTTATCCAAGTTATTCCAGTCTTTCCCCCTACAGACCTTTTCACTGAAAGGCATTTTAAGGAGTATTAAAATGAGGGACATCATGAAGGCTTGCTCTCAGAATTTGTAACATTAATTTTTAATAGCTTCTGAATTATTCTGTTTATTTTATGGCTCATATAATAACATGGTAGATTTGGTGGTTGTATTTCAGTGGAAGGAATTCAGGTCAGACTTGATGATATGTCCCTGATAGCAGACTGGTGCCAATTAAAAGTACTGGAGGTCTTATCAGAGGGGAGTTGCTGTTCTTCCTGTCCTTCTTTTCACCTGTTTTCTTTCTGTCTCTCTTTGCATGTGTTTTTCAGTATGCGTCTCTTTACTCTTTATGTAGCAATCCTTATAACATCAATTTCATTTTAACCCTTTGGGATCAAACAGGAACAGACTGAAGTTCAAGTTTTACTTTATTTGATTAATGCATTAGTACAAATGAAACTTTGAACTGAGACTCTGTGGTTTTTACATCTTTTAGTCATTACAGAAAACCATCAAGAACAGTCAGATCAGAGAACACCGTTTGGTAGAGTATAGTAAATAATGTGCTCCTTGGGAAACAGAATATGCATTCAAAACATCATTTTACCAATTCGCTTCGTGGTTCTAGGCAAAATGCTCGTCACACAGTGTCGCCTTTATTTTAACTTGTGTTAACCTACTTTAAAATGGCCATTCACCCTTTTTAAAAGAAGATTTTACATTTATATATTGTACTTGACACGGTCATCAGTTCAGTTTTCCATTCAGAAAATAGGTTGGGGTTCTTAACAACATACTTCATAGGCCCTTATTTTTTATTGATAGGGTTATTAGTTCTTTTCAAGCTTTTTCTTGGTTGGAAAGACTACTATTTCAGCTTTCTTTGCTTCATTGCCACCTGCTATTGTCTGCTGTTTGATCACTATATTAGATTTTCCCTTTATGTTCCTGACGAGCAATGTCTAATGGTGGAAGATGGAGGAGCCATCAGGGTAACCTGGATACCACCCCAAATATCTGCCAGAAATAAAGCAAACAACAGTTGCTGCATTCCTGAAGCATGCTATGTGCTGCAATCTCCTCACTCTTAAGTGCGAGTAATTGGGATAATTTGTTGTCGTTTATGTAAATAAGGCAACAAATCATCAAATATCCAAAGCAGGACATTGTCACCTGCATAAAATCTCCACATTTCAGAGCATTTAGTCTCTACAAGTATGGCCAGATTGTAACCAAGAAATATCCTTCCAGATGGCTTGAGCAGGTGAGGATGCACTGCTTGTGCTTTTCAGGGGAGTAGTGGCAAACTCAGACTACCTGAACTATTATCTAGAGCTATAGAAACACAATAAATGGAGTTGCAGCTTTTTTATTGTTGTTTAACAAACATGCTTGTCTCTCCAGAGCTGCCCAGACAGCAAGGGATCAAGCACCTGACTGTTTGTTTATAGACAATTTACTCGAACACATGAAGTCAGCATTATAGGGCACTTGTTATTGTGCTGTAAGGACAGTGTAAGTGACAGAAGGGATTGAATTCAACACCAGCCACTTGAAATTTTGACACAGAAAATAACCTTGTGTATCATATATGCTGTAAAGTAAAACCATGCAAAAAGTAAAGCTTGCTGTACTGTGATTATGCACATTTTAAATGGGACTTAGGAGAAAAAGTATTTCTTTCTTTTTTGTGATGGCCAAACCCACACAAAAATCACAGACAGCTGATCAGATTAGCTTCTTGAATATTCATTAATGAGTGTCTGAAAAATATTGCATCTCACAAGTTGAAGAATACATTTCATATTCTATGGTTTACTAAGTCATCACTCGCAGGACTGCTCCTGAGAAAAGGACACTGGATTGGTGGAACGCTCTCTATGCCTGCTGGCAGTTCAGATAGTGTCTCTGACTAATTACTTTTGCTTCTAGAAAAAGCCTGCAAATGAATGTTGTTGTAATACCTGACTATAAAGGGTTCAATACATGCTGACTTGCCTTCCCAATTCTGTAGACCTGTGGAGATTTTTCTTTACATTCAAGGTCTTTGGTGGAAAAAGACTGTGGTAGACCAGCCAAGAGTGTCAGAGCTATGGGTGCCCTACAGAGCTATTCCTTCTCAACACTATCTTCCGAGGGTGACCATTGTCGTCCCATTGTTCTCTTTTCTTTGTAGTTTGCACTTCCTCACGAGAGCATCCTCTGCAGTACCCATGCCCAGGTGTTAAATGGAACTTTGGATGGATGAGGAATAGTTAAAACACTTCATGTGGGATATGAGTGAAACACTTTCATGCCTGAAGTTTGTCCTCCTTTCATTCATTTTGTGCTCACTTTTCATACCTTTTTTTCCCCTCTGTGTGGAAGATGCAGAACTTCAGGATGAAAGAGGAGTAATGAAACAATGAAAATGGCTTATGTGTGCCTTGACCATCTGTGCAGGATTCTGTCAGTCAAGTACTGTGTTTGTGTCTCCTGGCATATCCAATCTGCTCTTGCCTCCTATTTCCTCTTCTCTTCATTCCAAGATTTCATTCAAACCATCATAAGGGGCTGATTTTCTGTAAGGCATATTTTATCTTTTGTAAAGCTTTAAGCTCTCTGTGCTGTGTTTTTGATGTGTTAGAGCTTTTCTAAAGGTTATTCTTTTATTAAGAGGTGGCCATTTGAAAATGAGGATGCAAAAAGCTAGAGGAGGCTGCAGTTACGCTAAAACAAATTAGCAACTAACATTTGAAATGAACATTTTCTTCAGAGTAAAATGTCCATGTAGTGTTACAAATTGTTTCTCTCCCTCCCTTTTTATAGTGGCAATAAAGACTAAGCCAGTCATAGTTAAACTTACATAATTTCAGAAGAGATTTTGAAATTTGGATAGTTTTCTCTTTTATCAAAAAACTACTAACGCTATAAAATTGTCAAAAGATAATTTTGTGCATATTTTAAAATGCTTTAAGAACCACATGTGAAATAACTGCAGATGTGGAAAGCAGTATTCATGTTATTTAACAATGAAGTAAAAATAGTAATGATCTGCTGTGATTTATAGCTAATGGGTATTCCTTTAAGAACATATTGAGCCTAAGTTCTTATTTGATTTGATTAAAACATCAGAACAAGTGAAAAAATTTTGATCCAAGATTGTATAAATTTTAGCTCTTTTAGTCATTACAGCCAACTAGTATAGCACCAAGAACAGCCAATCACAGAACACTTTGGTCGAGTTTACCAATAATTTAAATATGGCATAAATATTTGAATCTTGTATTCTTCTGTGAGTGGCTGATATACAGAAAAAGGTAACGTTCTGCAAAAGAAAAAAGTATTTGTTATGAGTTGCATGGGCAGCTGCTCACAGCTGACTGTTCCATCTGGAATTGCTTAGTGACTAACATATCTCATCAGGATAAAGTACCCAAGCCTGCCATCACAGTTGGCACCAATTGGAAATCATAGCAACAATCTTGGCAGACATTTCAAACATTAATGGCTGTGTTTTCACCCAAATGCCCCACTGCTGTGTTCTTCTGATGGTGCACTCTTTGGTGAGTGCAGTTACCTGTGCCTAAGTGTGCTTGGGCTCCTGTAAGCCTTCAGGAGGGGAACCAAGTGCCGTAGCCAAAAGGCATCCTGAGGACAGAACAACACCAGGTGAGGGATGGTAGTGATGTACCTATACTGGTTTAGAAAAACCATAAGCTTGATACAGTTCAATATTTACAAACACTTTAATAGTAGGCCACAGACCTGTGTACTCAGGCAAACCAGGACTTTGAAGGTCTTTGAAGCAAAGCCAAATATAAAATGAAGAAGTGATAAAATAATAAAGAAAATTAACTTTGTCCTTAATGATGGTATTTCTGGTTTTGTGGCTGAATAAGGTATTTAGATTCTACAGCTGCAAATGCTTCTATCTTTAAGAAAGTTTTTGCTATGGTTTAATTTTCTAAATTTTGACAAAAAGGAAATAAAGTAGACATGAAGGGGTTTTTTCTGATTTACGGTTTTTTTAAAGACTTGGAACTGAGATTAAATTTTTATGACTGAGTAGTAAATCTCTGGAACAGGATTTCCTGATATAAATGACAACTCTGCTTTAATTATAGCATCTTCTAGGCAGCTATTATATTACAGCAGGACCTTTAACAGACTTTCCTTTTTAAGACCATATTCAAGAGTAACAGGACTTGCCATAATTACTGCTTGCTTTCTGTTGGAGGGATTCTCTTGTCTTTGAATGAATGACTAGGTTCCTTTTGCACGTTTTATTTTCTCCAGCAAGAATGTCTTTCAGATCTGTGTGAAATGTTTTAAAATGGGTCTCCATATACTGAATGTGAAGCATCTTCTGTATTTTGCAACTATTTCAGAAATCATATATGGAGAAATAAAGCACTGGTACATAGTTCTAAGAAAGCTTCAACATCTGCAAAATTAACTTGTCACTAATTTTGCATGCTTCAGTTACTAGAAAATGTAGCTCTCTGAAGCACCAAGCTTTTTTTTATTACTATTACATTACATACCTATCTGTGACTTGCATCTGAAATTGTTTTCATCACTGATCTTGTTCTTTTGGTGCCTATACATTTATTTCTCATTTCATGCTGAAAATGTTATGCCATCTGGTTACTTGCGTAATTTTGTAAAGAGAAGACTTCATTAATTTGCACTTTTAACTTCTGCACCTGCAACTTCCATTTACTGCTGTAGCAGTTGTTGCTGTCAATAGTTTAGAAAGAGTCTGCTGAAGTTGGAATATTTGTGTACACAGGCCTTCCTCTCTTTAGATACTTGCAGACCAAAATTTGGGAGAGGATTTGGTGAGGCTGAGAAAACACCACATCCTGAACTGTACAGCATCAACTCCCAATTTTTCCTGGCTCACATGTGAGGGATCCTCTCCCCTCCCCAGCTCTTTATGTGCAAATGTAAACTAGAACTTCGTGGTTGCCCAAAAAAGGAAATTTCAAGCTTTGCAAATGCTTTGTTTGGATTAATAACATCTATAGTCATGTTTCTTTTATCCCAGAGGGCACAAACATTGCGTAAGTTAATAGCAATATCATAACCTATCAAATATGCTATGGTAAAAATGCCTTCTGATAGCTAACTCTTAGCAAATTCTTGTTGTCATATTTCAGCAGTAATTTATTTTCTAGGCAGGAAAGAGGAGAGGTTAGTTTTGAAACAAAAAGGACAATGTTTTAAACAGTGTATGGAAAGTGTATAGTTTTCTAAAAATATTACTTGTTTATATATATGTGATTATTCAAAAGCGTAGACTGCACTGTTGGTCCCTTAATATTAATTTCTGCTGTGTGAGGCTGTGACAGAGTTTGTTCATTGACTCAAAGCACTAGAAGACTTCCTACAGCACTTAACGAAAACCTGACAAACCGAACTGCTTTTTGCTTAATGGTATGTTACATCAATATGATGTTTCTACCTAGATGAAGCTGGCTGTCTGAAATCTAAGGGAAAAGGGGCTGGGTTTGTTTGGAACTTTTTGTTTGAGGGTTGGGTTTTTTTTTTTGGTTTGTTTATTTTTGGTTTGGTGGTTTTGTTTTGGGTTTTTTCTGAGTAGTTCAAAAGAGTAGCTTGGGGTTTTGAAAAGCCTGGGAGCTGATGAAAGACTTGCTCCCTGGGGAGCTTCATTAAGAAGCTGTGGTGGAGGGGAGGGATTGGCAGGAAGGGACCTGCCCCACAGGCGGGAGGAGCCCAGGCCTCCAGGGCTGCTGCGCTGGGGCGAGAGGGGTGGGATGTGGGTGATGGGGAGCTGGCAGCAGCCCTGGGCTGCACTCCCATGCTGTTCCATCCCAAGAGCACTGATTTACTCTCTCTGCATCCAGCCTGAAACACAATCAGCCAAGCAACCTCAGCTGATGTTCTGGAAAGGTTTATTTCAGGGTTTTGGGTGATTTTGGAGTGGAGGTTGTAGGTGTTTTGGTTGTTTGGGGGATTGATTTTTTTTTTTTTTTTTTTTTTAAGGGTTTGATGCTCATAGCTGGAATCACCAGATTCATACCTCAGAGCCTTTAAAACAAACAAACAAGACATTCTTTGGGAATGCCATGTCACAGACTGCAAGAGGCTAAAAGGGATGAGTGACCAGAAGGGATGCAAATCTGACCAGAAAAGGCAGTCAGGCATGGGATAGTTTAATTGCTGTGACTTCGGAGAATGGCTGTACATCTACTGTTGGACAGATTTTAAGATATTGAATCTTCCAGATTATAAAAAGCCTCTGAATAAGTTTGATAATACAGAATGACAGAACTCAGATGGGAAGGCACTTGGGGAGATTGCCTACTCCAATCCCCAGCTCAGGCAGACTCAGCTACAGCAGGCAGCTCAGGGCTGTGCCTGGCTGAGTGTTGCTTATCTCCAAGGATGGAGACTTCCTAACCTCCCTGGTCAACTTGTGCCAGTGTCTGACCACCTTCACTGTACAAAAAGCCTTCTCTTGAGTTCTTTCTTCCCCCTGTGTTTCAACTTGTACTCATTGCCTCTCGTCCTGTTGATGGGCACCGCTGAGAACAGCCTAGCTCCATCCCTTTTATCCCCACATCAGATGTCCATGCACATGGACAAGATACCTCCTCCAGGCTGAGCAGGCACAGCTCTCTCAGCCACTCCTCACAGTGCCATCAGGCACTGAGATATTGCAGAAAATGGTCATCTTTGACTGGAGTATTCCAGGAATTTGCCGTGTTTGAGGAACATGTTTGACTCACCCCATTTCTGCAGGGCTGTGTCTCTGCTGTGGGACAGAGAGCTCCTTTCGTGTCAAAACCCAGATGTTCCTGCTGTCAGTGCAGAAGTGCCACCTTGGCATCCAAATGGACAACTTAGGGCCTTTCTGTCAAAAGCTGATGGATAGATCTCCCTTTCCCCATCTTTTTTGCTATGTTGCTAGAGCCTTAGGAAACTCTTGAATTCACAATGTCCTTGCCTTGCTTGGAAATTAAATTGTTACAAGTTTACAGGTAACGTGACCATCTAGTTATGTTCTCCTTCACAGATGAGGCCATTCTTTCAATGAGCAACCTGTGATAAGTATGCTTAGTTTGGGTGAATGTGTAATGTACGGCAATCTCAGTAGGATTTTGCTTTAGCAGTAGTGATTCAAAAACTGAAATACTGTTTTTGCTGTCACTCAGGACTGGATTTTATATCACAATTGTTCTGTGTTTGGCAGAATTAAAAGATGTCTTTGTAGTGTCAGAGGCATTATTGTCACTGCTTAAAAACTATTCTTAAGCATACAGCATTTGTATTTGCTTACACAACGAGAAATCATAATGGAAGGTATTAAAAATTACTATTGGTCAAACAGTCCAAGATCTTGAGAGGGAATGACAGTACTTCTTAGGCGCAGTACAACTGAGCTCTCACATACATACTGGCTTTCACATTGTCTCTTCTTTCTTCCCTCATTCCTCACTCCAGTTACATGGTTAGCTCTCCATTCATTACATTCTTTCACCCCTCTTTCTCTTCTGCACGACCTTCTGTGCCTGAGCACTGCTAATGTACCCAGTTACTCTTATGCCCATCAGTAGAAATCTTCCCACTCAGAGTTCCTCCTGTATTGATAATATAATGTGCAGAATAATATCACGGCAAGGCTTGGTGTATTGCACTTAATCTGGCCCATTCTTGATGGGGCAACAAAGCAATAGACACCATGCTTTATAGAGAAAGCATAAACAATTACCTATTTAATGTGGGACTCTCGAAAAAATATGGAAATAACTTGCAAAATGTTTTACTGCGTTGCACAATTGCCATCTCAGAAAACAAGGAATGGCTGTAATAATTTAGTGGTTTTGCTTTCTTTTTGCTTGTTAAGCATTTCTCCTAAATCTCTATTAGTACTTTAGCTTGTGTAATATTGATTTGCTTATGTTCCTTCTACTTTTGAAATAAAATGGACCCTCATATTCTATTATAGATGCCGCATACTGATTGTCTGGGATATTGAGAAATATATTTTAAAATTCAGCATGAAGATTTTACTGTAACTGTAGCTGTGATGTTTTCTTTTGTTTGCACTGTGTTGTTTTTCTTTAGAAGTTGTTTCCAAAATTATGGTGAATGGAATTTTCTTTTCATGTGACCAAATGCTCTTCGTCTTGGCAGCATTCACAAGCACAGAGCTGGCAGAGAAAGTTAGGCAGGATTTGCCTGGGCATTTTCAAAGAAGAGGACCCAGGAATTGAGACTTGGAATAATGTGGCCTGAGGTCAGGAATTTTTTCTTTAGAGAGTCAGTAAAGAACATGATTATCTGTAGTGTGCAAGAAGCCAGGGGTTCTCTAGATACATATGTACCAGTGAAATAGGAAAGTATAATGGGCAATATTCTGTGCAGTGTTGCTTCCTAAACAATGCCAGTTAATAATAAGGGATTTGGGCCATTTTTCAAAGAGAGATGATATTTGCTGTCAATCCTTCCTTTCTTTTGGTGAGTAAGATAATACAGTGCTAGGAGAATATGCATCATTTAATCCAATTTAAGCTTGCACCGTGCTTAACTCAAAGACAAACGCGTTCTTGACATCAGGCATTTAACATATAGCACTGAAGCCGTGCGGTTTTGGCTCACTGTGAAGAAATCTGCTGAAACAAGAAAGTGTTTGTTTGAGCGAGAGGGTTGGCAGAGGAATGCGGGAGGGTCCCCCAGGCAGAGGTAACCCCGCTCCTGGGTGGTTCCTCTCGCTGTACCTGCGGAGGTGGAGCATTCCCTCATGCCAGAGTGCTCCAGCGCTCCAGACAGTGCCTGGGAGAGCATCTGCTCCCCACGGCGTGCCCGGGACTCAGCACCGGGACAGAGCCCTCTGTTCTACCCCAGCACACATTTGCATTCCACAGGTCTGGGGAACAGCGTGACCGCCCAAGGCTTTGGTTTAAAACTGCTCGGGCTGGCAGCACAGCACTCCACATCCAGCTGCGCTGCACACACAAACTCCCCAGCCTCTGTGCTGGAAAGTGAGCTGCAAGGGATTTTTTTTTTAGAAATTGCTTTTGGAGCAGGTACATTCCTGCACAGGCAGGATGTCCAAACCCTCTCGCTTGGCTCGACCTGTGTCAGCTAATACAGCTCCTAAATCGCCTTTGTCTAGGAAAGAAGATTTAAACAGCCGATCACGAAAAATTAGGCTAGGTGAAAAGATTTTGAGAGCTGGCAGCGAAGGAAACCTGGTTAAACAGCATCAGCAAGAGCAGGTGGAAATCACAGAAGGGCTTGTGCCACGGAGGGCTCCTTTCCTGAAAGGTAACCGGTTATTTCATGCTGCAAAAGAAATAATCAAATGCGTTTGCAATCATTGTGCTTTTAATAAACCCCAGACATCAATTATTGTATAATAGGGGGTATATGTGTGTATGTGTGTGTGTATTGTTTCTAAACGACAGATTCTTGTACATAAAGCATTTGTTTTGAAAATAAAAGGGCTCAAAACATTTTTGTTGTTCATTTTGGGCTGGATGCTGTGTACAAGCTAAAAATGTTGAGCTGTCAAAGTGGTAAATCACAATCTTTTACAGTCTAAATGTGCCACTGTGTTGTGAAGCTTTATTTGAAATAATGATTGGAAATTATTAGGAAGTGTGAGAAAGATTACATAGAGAAAAATAAAGAGAAAATAGACATCAGTGCAAGCACAGAATCTTTCAACCCTGCAAGTAAAACTCTTCTTTGTGGGTCCTAACAAGGCAGCTGTGATTATTTCTTGTATAAAAACTAAACAGATCAAGTGTATTTGGAAAGGCTTATATGCTTTCAGAATTCAAACAAATGTGGAGGATAATATAAGATTACGATCTATTTTCACTGATCTGTTAAGCAATGGGCTGCACGAACACTGCCTCTTTTTAACTTAGTTTTTGTGACAGTTCTTCTTAGAACTGCATTTGAAAGTAGCCATTTAATCTGCATAGTGTAAAATGAGGGTAAGCTGCCATTCTATCAGTAGTATTCTAATTGCATTCTTCATAGAGTTTATATTTAAATAGGAATAAGAAGCAGAATTCTTTCAATACTGTATAGAAATTGTTGTCCCTCCATCCTAAATCCATAGGAAACAGAAATGTAGATTATGGACCTTTGTAACTTGAAACTGTACTTTCATTTCACACACATGGCATCCAAGGTCACAGTTTTTATTCCTGCCTGAATAAGGTTTAAAAGATTTTTTTTCCTGCAGTATAACTTTTATTATTTCACAAAGAACGGAAAAGTGATGACACCTAGTCCTACTCAGGGAGATGGATGATCTGTTTTTTTCTACAAAGGAAGCTGGGTTTGAAGCACTTTATTAATGGCAGAAGAGAGCAAATAGAAAAGCTGGAGGTGGGAGGGCTTAAATTTCTGCTCTCACTCACAAAACATCTTGCTTATTTAGCGATGTAATGTGGAAACTCAGTTTTGATCTTGAGTTGTAGTGCAAGAAAGTAAAACCTTTATTCCAAAAAAGCTAAATGTACAATTCTTTTTACTCTGGTAACCAATATTTATTGATTTTATAGTAAATTATGTTTCCCAGTGAAGTTTTTAAAATTTGAAAACTTTCATAGAAAATCCTGTAACGGTATGTTTTTCACCAAGCTAAAGTTTTTGAAACAGCATTTTATTCCCTTTGTGTTCTCTCATTTATTTGGTGCATCAAGAAAAGGAAATCGTGTGGGATTTACAGAACAGAAAGTGTGTCCTTTTAAGGGGTGTGATTTTATGGCACTCTCAGTTCCTGCCTTTATTCACTTTATCATAATGTTGTTGGGCTGTGCAATGCTTCACAACTTCAAGCAAGGTTTGCACTAGCTGCTTAGAGTTTTAGGTGAAATTTCTCTAGAAGAGAAATCTAGTGTCTATCAGTAGTGCTGCAACATCGCATGTGCTTTTAGCATTTTCTTGATTTTGGCATGTCTTCTTGAGGATGAATTAAACCCTGTTAAGTACTGGCTTTCTGCACTGTGATGGTTGCTGTACTTCGGGCAAGATGTTACTGTGAGTTGTTTTTGTAAGAGATGTTGAAGAACAAATATTGATACTTCTGAACGGAGAATACTATAAGGGCGATGGAAATGCAGGGTGTGATTTTTTTTTTTTTCCTCTGGAAATGGGACTGGCTGGATGACCCCCAATAAAGTCCAAGCATTGGCTAAAGTGATTTGAAAGATGTTTTGTGAGAAGCAGGTACAGGCTGGGATGGTGGAGGGGCAGCAGAAACCAAAAGAGAAAGTGAGGGGCACAGAAGCCACAAGGCAGTGCCCTGGGGCAAGGCTGAGTAATGCAAGAGAGCATGAGCAGCAGCCAAGGGCATTTATGGAGTCTTGAAGTGGTAAGGAGGAAAAGCGGAAGAGGTGGCAGAGGGCAGATACAGGCTGAGTGAGATGGCTGAAGTATAGTGAGGGGAGGCAGAAAGCAGGAGGCGCCGTGAGGTGGGGAGCAGGGTCCTGAACAACCTGACATGGAAGAGGGGTTTGACCAAATTTCATTCTTTGTCATGCAATGTCAGTGAAACCCCATAGCTCTGTGTGTGTGTTCTATGCCTTAAAATCCTGGTCTGTGCACAGGTGATCAAGGTGAGATGTCTGAATTGGTTTCTGCTGGTGAGCTTTACATGTCTTCGTGGGCAACATGACACTATTTCTGGTTTCTTTGAAAGCTTTAAATTAAAAGCAAAGAGATAACATGCATGAGTGGTGCTAACAGACAGCAATCCAGCAAAGCTCAGCACTTAACAGACGTGAAATACAAAATCGTGGCTATAATTTTAATGGGACTGTAAAGCATGATGACTCAATTACATTATATGTTGGCGGGGGGAGGTTCTACAGGATTCTTGCCCTGCGTGGTGCATGATGAGTTGTGCTTAACTGAGAAGTTGGGTTCTGTTAGCAGGGGCAGCTTGTGGCAAAGACAAAAGTAGTCCATGTAGGTAAAGCTTTAAAGGTTGAAGGGGATCTCTCTGCCTCTGACACTGAGGCCCTTGTGGCATAGACAGGCACACTGCTTCAACTTTCACAAGAGAATGCTGGCTCTATGGATGTGGTTTTTGTTTAGTTGCTGGATGTGCAAATCTGAGGCCGTGGGTTCTGATCTGCAGTGCTGAAACCACGTAACAGTAACTGAAGTCATATCAGCTGTGATTTTATTTCATGAAGTACTGTCAGATGCAAAGGACTCAAGAAGGTCATCTCGTACTTACCTGTTACTCTTCATCTGAATGTAATGGACAACTTTGACCATAATTTCTCTGGATGCCAGGTTCATCTTGCTGAAAGAGGAAGGAAGGAGTAGAATAAAATTCTTACTTTATAAAGAGGGATACTTAGACCCAGGCTACAAACTTTGTTGCTTGGTCTTCAGACCAAGACCTGACAAGCATGCAGTGCATGAACCCCAAGTCGACATCCAGAATAGCTAAGATGAATCATTGGCTTCCATGCATATGAAATGAGTCCTGTTCATTTTGTGAGGAGAGCAAGGAGATGGCCATGTGAAGGATGGGATGGGGCTGTGGGTAAGGAAAGTCTTCTGCAATGCAGTGCACGTGGAGTGGGAAACAGGGTTGCAGAGACAGTCTGAGTTTTGGCATTTCCCATCTGGTGAGGGACTATCTTTGCAAACTCAAAATCATTTTAGGATTTGCTGGTTTAAAGAAAAAAATAGAGATATGTAAACCTTTCTTTTTTAGTTTTCTCTTTCATGACTGAATCAATTAAAATAGGATTTTTTCACCTCTGGGATGTGTTACTGATTGTAGAACTTTATGAATTTTTGTTACTTGTACCTTCCTCCAAGAAAAGCAGAGAATATACTAATGTCTGTCTTTTCAATTTCCTTTCTCTGTGCCCTTTTATTGAGTTTTGATATTTGCTTTATGATTTGGCTTCACATTGTTTCACTTTGCGTTATTTTTCACTCTATTTTTCTCCATTAGAGTTTCCTCCCTGGTTTCTCCTCTGCACTTTACTTTGCAGTTCATGGTGATTGGAATGCAAGGCCAATACTTTTAGACTAAACCTCTTGGTATCTCATATTCAGTTGGATCCAAAACTAGACAAAACCTGTTTGTTCCATCCCTAGTTATTAGATGGGGGCCAAAGGAATTTGGGAATACAGTGGGATTCATATCTATGGCTTTTTCATGCAAAACAAGCAATAATAGCACCATAGAAAGTGGTATTAATTGTATTTTCCCTACTTTGTTTTTATGACAAACTCCAATGACTATATAACCCATATGTAAATTACTAATTATCTTCAAGAACATTATGGTTTTTAGATAAAGATGTATTGAATCATGGCCAAAGTTTGGAAATTATTCTTTCTGACATTCGAGTAATACTTATGGAATGTTTAAGGCCAAGAACTTTATTTGTCAGGAACTTCCATTTCACAGCATTTCCTGATAGGGATGTACCTACAAATACAGAACACATGTAAGACTAGGGGTTTGCCATCCAAGGAAGTTCATTATTGAAAGAATAGCAAAGCAAAGAATGTTTGTATTTACCCTACACTGGTTTTGTTTCCTCTGCAACTGTTTTAGATTCATCAAGGCAGAGAACCCAGATCTTGTAGGTACTTGTATATACAAATGTTCATTATCTCACAAATGCAATGCTAGTTCTTTTTTACTGCCAGTACTTTTTTTTTTGCTTTGAAATGCAGAATTTTTACTGTGATCTTAAAATTTCTGATTTATCTGGTTTTGGTTTTTTTTTAATTGTCTTTTAGAGTAGTCTGAAAAACTATAGTTTATCTGGTTTTGGTATCAGTTGTGCAAATAATACAGTTAATGGTTCAAAATTCTGAGCTTGAGACACATAGCTTTGATAACCTATAGGGACTATATAATTTCATTTTAATATATTAGCATTAGAAATAGAGAAATAATATGGACCATTAGATTACAAAATAAATCCAGATAAAAAAATTCAACCTGGAAAAGAACATTATTAAAATAACTCCTGGAATTTATAGTTGCAATGTAGAAATAGAGATCGTGTATGAGATAGACATTCTTTCAATTGCCTACATGAACATTTATTTCTATAGCTGCTGAAGCATAACTTCACCTGGAGGATGAATAGGGCAGCTGAACATGCCTCCTTCCAGTTAAAATTATGCAGGACATAAACTGGAGTTATGGTTATTGAAAACTGAATGTCTGGACATTTGTTTAGGTAATGAATGATTGGCTTACCTCTGGTCTTATTTGCTGTGAGGTCATGACTCAGACCCAAGCTTAATGTATATTTAAGCTATTTTTTTAAGCATGATTTCCTGCAAAAATTGGCCATGTCAAAAATTCCTGGCAGGCTTTTTTCATTGGTAACCTTTTTACCCATTATCTGAATTTGTGCAATTATGATGGAGAGGTAAGGGTCTCAAAAATACTGCATTTCTGTGATATACTGTATACACAGTAGCTGTGTAGGATACTCTGTTCTGTACCTGTCAAACAGTACATGCCTATAGTTTTCTGTAATACAGTGGAAAATTGCTGGCTGGTTGGAGAAGGAAGGCATGATTGATACTGTGTTCAGGGAAAAGCTGCAGTGTGTGCTCAACTCTTCTTGCACGTCAGAGATTTCACATGTGGGTGACACCTCATAAAAGCTATACCCCGGGGACAAGCTCAGGTTGGAGCTCACAGCTCCCGTAATTCACTAGAGAAGAAAATTCAGGCTGTGGACAAGATTGAATGAATTCTGATGGAAGTGTTTTGGAATTGAATGTATACTGCAGCCTAAGTATAACTCAGTTTTCCAAGACAGTAGTCAGTCCCAAATAAAAAATAATAAAAGAAGAAGCTGCTTTGGAAACTTAGTTACAGTAGTTGCATTGCTTAGAGAACTATTTTTCAATTGCACAAGTATATCCACTTTAAAAGTTCTTCCTCTGGGACCTGGCAGGAAAAGAAGGAGCGCTCTATACATCCCCTTGGGAAGCTCAGAATCTTCTGTTTGTTTTACTGTAAGGGCTAATAACAGGAGATGTACAAAAACTCCACCAATTCTCTCCACAGCTCAAAAAACGCTTAAACCATACAGATAAGGGAGTTTTGGGGAGGCCACAATTTTGGGAGAAAATAGGTATAATTTTTTGAAGGTTAATTGTTCTTTAAATTGTATCTGAAATCTGTCAGTGGTTTTGAAGTTTAGATTAAATTAAGAGAATGAATAGATGGCACAGATTGGAGGTATTTAAATGTTCCTCATTAGATTCTTGTTCCATAAAGTAACTTATCAATATCACTTTGACATGTTTAGGGTGGAGGCATATATTTCATACCGAGTATATAATTTTTCATGTATATACAAAGATTTTAATAGTGTAAGAGTGTCACCTAAGTGACATGACTTAACTGGAAGTATTTCAGTATTAGAGATTTCAGTAGATGCCAGTCAAACAGCACCATGCAAGTCTGGACTATTTTGCAAAATTTTGAAGAGAAGGCTCAGAAATATTACTCCTTCTGTCAAAATCCCCTCAAGCCTGGCTTTTTCCTATCCAGCATTGACCCTATTAATATAGGATGTATAATTTTTGAGTGTGCCCTTTTATCAAAACAAGAGCTAGAATTCTGAATTGAAAGCATAACTTTCAGATTTATGCATTTAATTAATTTTGTGAATATTCAAGTAGATTAAGAAGTTACTTGTGAGTTCTGTTTTAGTGAGTTTATTTGTATGATGTCAAGACAGGAGTTGTTCTACAATTGAGAGGTTTTTGATTGAAAGTGGGAAGAACATAATTGAAATGTGATAAAAAGGAATAGCAGTGCTTGTGTATTTAACATTCCTTATATTTGATAAGCTTTTGTATCTTTTCTTTCTTGGTGGATGGACTGTAGGATCCTTCTAGGCTGAAAGTCAACTCCTATCACTAGCTGTTGTTATTCTTTTCTGTTAATTAAGTGATGAGATGGATCGTACTTTCTTTAATATGAATTTTGAGGTTAGCTCACATTATCCTCTGAAATGAGATTTTCAGAGCTGGACATGGTACTCCATCACTGAGTGCAGTGGAAGGATTAAGTTACAATTATTGCAGATAAATGTTTATAAATTCTTGTGCAAGTACAGGTTTTTTGTGCAATGGCATGGTAATGTTTTAAGCTTCTGATTAACTCCTAGAACCATTTTTCCTGTTAATCATCTTTTAACTCTAGGCATTGAGGGTTTCCCCCGACCCAGAAAGACAATCATTCTAGCTGATCTTAATTCCTAAATCCTTTCTAGTATTATAAGTGTAGACACAACATCAGCTCCTTCCAAATCTTCTGATATTTTGCCCATCCTGAGTGAATTCAGGTAAATATTAAGAACACAGAAATTTTCATCAGTTAGTTCTTGTAGTGCCTTAAGATGGGGTTCATAAGATCCCAGCACACTGTCTGGTTTCCTTCCTTTTCTTTTTAGATTTTCTTGCTGGTATTAATTATGGAAGACATGTGGTCACAGTTGACCCTCTTCTTGAAGTCTGATATGGGAAAGGCATTCAAAATTCTGCTTTCCCCACACTATTTGTTAAAAACTGTCTTTTCCCATTGAGTAATGGATCCATCTTTTCTTTGCTCTTTCTCTGGCTACCAAGGCATTTATGCAATAAGTAGTCACCCAGGCCTGCTGTTCATTTTAAGGAAAGGGAGAAGATTCAGGGCCCAGTCATGAAGTAGTTACCTTGCTTTAAAAAAAAAAAAAAAAGGCGAAGCTGCAAATACATGAAAAATCAAAACATCTGGAATGCACAGCTAGCTGGCTGCATATATCCAGGGTATTAGTATCCAGGCATTTAAGAACAGGCAAAGTTGTACTGTTACTGGGAAATGTGTTTTATGGTAGCCATCTCCTGCTGACATAGGTTGAGGGTGTCCTGGCCTAGACAAAATTCAAGTTGAGTTTGTGAACATGCTAAGGCCCTTGCTGCAGCTCCAACATATGAGTAGCTTCTTGAGCAGTGAAAACTTTGGAGACGCCTCCTCAGCCTCCTATCTTCCAATACCCAAATTCACCTGGAGCATCTAGGTGTGACATAGACAGACATCATTAACTGTTTGAAATGACACTTTCTAAGCAGCCCTTGTTGGACGACACAGGTAAAGATGTTTCGGCAGAGAAGGTGTAGGTGCAGCCCTGCTGTGTGAGGTGCAGGCACTGCCTGGCTCACTGCCAGCTTCAGAGACAGCTGTGCTGCCTGCCTGCACCTTGGCTGTCACCCTGCAGAGCCTGAGCTGGTGGGCAGCACCTGGAACGTGCATCACCTCCTTTTGAGGCTGCAGGTTTATCTTCTGGCAATGATGTTCTGCCTGTCTGAAGATGGTTCCTCTCTCCCCATACCTCTGTGGTTGCCAGTGCCAGGTGATCACAACCTCTCTCTCTCTCTCAAATCCCAATTTTGTTAGGGCAGAGGATAAATACTAAGCTTTATCACTGGTGAGGGTGATCAAATAGCACCTAAAAGGGTTAAAATCAGTCCAGCAGTTTGAGGCCTAAGTCTAGCTTCCCTTAAATGCATTTTGTGCTGACCTATCAGTTATTATTTTGTGGCACAGATTTCTCAGTGAAGCCTTGAGTGCATGATAAATGACCTCATTCACATGCTGGACATTCCAGGCAATGTTAAAATCATGCACTCAGTTTATGCACTAGCCCTGTAAACTCACATGTCATTTGGCCATTTTCCAGCCTGCACATCTCACTGCAGTTTGCTTTTCCTACTGATCCTGAGAGCATTGTTTGTAATTATCTGAGGCTCATCCACCACCTTTCTGCGTTTCTCACTATTATATATTGTATGCACTTACAGGATTCAGTTTACCTCTGTGCTGAATTACCTCCCATATTACCATTTAATTGCAGTTCAGGCAATTATTTTTCCTATTTTTCATGCTTGACTAACTGGAGTATCACTTTGAATGCCATCTTGACCTCGGTGGAATGACTGCCCTCTTCCTCTGCAGGGCTCTGTAGCTCACAGGCCTGTATTCTGCAATGGTTTGCCGAGTCCTGGGCTGGGGCAAAGCTGCAGCTTTTGGACAAATCAGACTGCTAACATGAAAAGCTGTGTCTACACAACCTCAGAAGTCCTTCAGGATCAAGGGAACAGGTTAAATTGCACTGCCTTTAGTGATGGTTAAAATAGGTCACTCTGGCACCAGAACATCCTTTGTAATGCTGATGTACACGTAAGTGTGTACTTGACACAAGTCATCCCCTGCAGCTCCCGGGGAAGTGTCTGGGACACACAGTGGTGGTAGTTATTGCTGAGTAAATATCAGACTGGAATTAGCTACTCAGGAGATAGTTTTAAGTAGGAAGAAATTGTAACTGGAATTTACTTGCTGATAACTAAGTGTCAGTTTATAGTACATTGTTTGGTTGGTTTTTTTTTTTAATATCATCAAGCTGATGTGTATCACTGCAGGTAGAGTAAATATAAGTGCAAA
This sequence comes from Origma solitaria, assembly GCA_013397895.1. NCBI lineage: Eukaryota > Metazoa > Chordata > Aves > Passeriformes > Acanthizidae > Origma > Origma solitaria. The sequence goes on along the minus strand of VZRL01004010.1, from coordinate 528,160 downwards.
CAGTACTTGTTCCAAGTAATCTACTTCTGTATTTTTAGAGGAGTTAAGAGGCTTATCAACCAAAAGTATTTCGCCATAAAAGATACCTCTGTTCAAATGCCACTATGTCCAAATATAATTAAAAGCAGAGCAAAGAGAAGCTTACATAATTATTACATAATTAGTACGTATTACATAAATACTTTGTTCATTTGTTTTCCACATTCTTACAAACTACTCTTTGCTAGAAAATTGTGATGCAGTTCTAGAGACTCATTGTAATTAACCCACTCCTATGCTTGTCTTCACAACTAGTGAAATTAGGGAATAGTGATAATTAGCATCAGGGCAGCCGCTGTTGGCTGGATCCTTTGTAGCACACAAAACAGCTCCTTCTTCTTGACTGGCAAGTCACTTTAACACAGTGTAAATTAAAGATTTCAGTGGTGTTCCTGGTTGCATGAAGTCCCCTTGGGTGCCTTATTGACATGACCTCCTCAAATATTAGTGCTGATGTTGTTGCTTGTTCTGGGGGTGTTGTCTGATCCAGAATGCTATGGAGCTACTCCCTGAAACCATCTAGAAGCTTCATTTAGCAATATCCTCCTTTTTCAATGCTTGAATACCACTGGCAATAGCCTTGATCTCTCCTTTAACTCATGTGCTAAATCTAAACTATGCATCCAGAGATAAAAATGGTGGCCTGTAGTCATCTTCTGTATTTAGTAATTCCTGTTCAGCCTTGAATGAAAACTGTAATTTTTCAAGTCAAAAATGGACTGCCTTTTAATTTTTTTTTTAGTCAGCTAATCACTGAAAATGCAGAAAATTATTTTTTGTCAAAAGAAGGAAATTTCCACCAGTGCAAAGCCAAAAGCTTTAGGAGGAAAATGTGTGAGGCTCCAGGCTGCTGCCCTGGTGCATGGTACAGAATATTGCTCCATCACAGCTGACCCATAAAGATCCACAGAGGTGAACTACAGTAGCAGTTTAATAATGATTTCTGTATTTTTTTCTCAGTAGTAACACAGGAGTTAAATTTTAAATGACAAGTTACAACTAAAAGCAGTGATTTTTCTTTAGTCTCTTCTGTCCATAAGCACAAGCCTTATTGCAGATGACAGGATAGAGATTTTTCCAGCCTCTTTGTGAAAATATTGGTAGAACATAACAGGTGCAGCCTTAATTCTCACTCTTCATCACAGCACGTTTAAGCTCGCAGTCCCAAAACCGGTTGGCTTTTATCTTCCTCAAAAAGTTCTGTAATGCTTATCAGTACACTGACTTGAGCCATGTTCCTGACAGTCGGAGCTGCTCTGTGCCGCTCAATGGCATGCAACAGCTCATATCTCTATATCCTACAGAACATATATCTATTTATTACCTATAATAATTCTGATAAAATGGCATCTCTCAAGGAGAAGTCTTGTCACGTTCCATGTTTGAAAGCCAAATCCAGTATTTACCGACCATTTTGAAATGATGCTGATAGGATGTGTGGCCGAGGAGCTCAGGCATTCAGTAGTTTGTCAGACACTGCTCTGGAGAGATATGTAAGGAAGTTTGCCGAAGTGTCCTTATCTCTCCAGGAGGTACATTGTGCTCGGTAGCAGTGAGGAAATGCAGCCAGCTGATGCTACCTGATATTCTTGCATCATTAGAAAAGCTAACACACGAGATGAAAGATCCTGTAGATTGTGACAGGACTATTTCTACAGAGTGTTTCTCAACCCTCTAAAAAGGTTCTGAGTAAACTTGTTTATGATTTTGATCTGTATGTTTGCTTAGAAGACATTAAGAGCAGGTATAGGTCCACTTACAGTTTGCATCGTTTTCTATGCATATGTTTGCTGTAGCTGCCACGAAGACACGTGACGAATTAGAGGTGCCTGACCTGTGGGCAGTGTCAGTGTGGAATGGCAATCTGCTTATTGCCAGGACTGAGGATCCCTGATCAGAAGATTTGTTTAAAAAATACGTGCTTTGGTACATGGAAATACAGACACAGCCTGTGTGGATAGAACAGTCAGGACTCCCTTACCTCAGCCATGCCATGGGGTGCCTTTTGGGGCAGGGGTTGTGTGGCAAATAAAGGGTGCTGTAAAGGGATGAAGTGTGTGTTAGGAGCTTCTTTAGAAACTGAATTCTGAACAAGTCAGAATTGGTGGCAAAATCTATGTCTTCTTTTCACTATAATGGTATATGGTTAAAATACCTGAAGCCCTTGTAAAGGATTCTGAATTTTTTAATGAAAGGTGATATACATGCAGACAACATTACTGATATTTTCAATGGAAAAACTGAATAAACATCTGATAACAGTTGTGCTGAGGATGATAAAAATACTATGTAAGATCTGCTTTAAGTTACTACAAAATTACCTGTACAGAAATTTATATAAGTACCTTTTTAGTCTTCAGTGATTTTCAGAAGAATACATTCAGTAACTTCAAAACAACTTCCAAGTACTTCAGCTTTAATTTTCTGATTAGATGTTTCCAAGAACTGAAAGAAGTATGTTTGAGCTCTAAGCTTTTCTGTTTTATTTTCTCAATTCACTGAAACTGGACTTAAATAGACTTGAGGTAAACAAAGCAAGCACCCTTAGCACTCATTATATTATGTGATCTTTGCCCAGGCAAGCGTTGTAAAATCAGCAGCGTGTTTAAGTCCCTTAGTAGCTACACAGATATTTATACACTTTTTCAGAAGGGAAGTGCTGTGAAACTGTCAGAGTTCATCCAAATTTCCAAAAGAGTAAAAAACCCCAAACAACCAAAGAAAACAGTGGGTTTAGGTGATACAGTCAATATGAATTGCATCCTATCTGCAGTGGTACTAAACATTGTCATAAATATTGTCAATTATCACATGATTTTTGCTAAACCAAAGTGATGTGTATTCAGCAGCTTTACTGAGTAGTCATAGGCAATATTCACAGATAATGTAGATTTCAGTTTTTTGATGTGTCTTAATATGTGAGGCAACCAGCTGTGAGGAGGAGAAGAAGAGTGACTTGCACTAGCAAATTTAAATGGTCCCCCACCTATGCACTCGGTATGCAGGCTACAGAGTTCTTAGGCTTTGTTTGATAGCAAACAAGATTTATGGGTTCTCCTAGCCTTAAAAAAAGGCTACTCTTCTACAGTAGGAGTAATGCAATTCCTTATTTATCTGTCTGGTTTTGCTCTCACCTTCATCTGTCTGTAAGATCTGGGGCTCCCTTCTCCTGTCACTCGCAGGCAGCCTGAGCAGCGTTGCTGTGTGTAATTAGCTCTGTTGCAGCCCTCTGGACAGGTTAGGAGCTGGGGAGCACATTTCCTCAGCCAGGTACATTCTGGTGGCTCCCTTTTCACCAGCCAAGGGATGCAAGGACATGTCTCTGTCTGTGTCCCATGGGCAGCAGGGGGTTGTATTTGCAGCCTGTCCAACTTGCCACCGTCTCCTGTGAGGAGCTGATGAGCTGCAAGGCTGAGCTACGATGAGGACACAGATGCTTTATTGGATGTGGCTGCTGAGCAGGTGTGAACGTAGTGATAGTAAATAACATTGACCAGCAACATATCAGCATGCTCAAAGTGTCACAATAATATAACACACTCTGCTTAGTGTGTATTTACTGTCTCTAATATCAGGTTTAAAATTTGTAGCTAGGTTAATCTAATAGTATGGTTGTATATTATGAAAGACTTCATCTCCATATAAGCAATTATATGGTAAGCATTACCTTTAAAAGGTTCTATTATTTCTTCCACCTTCTTTCCAATACATTTGGCTCTGAAGAAGGCCTTTTTAACTCTTTCTGCAGTTTATAAAGGAATGTGTCCACTTATTAAATCCAGACGTGCCATTTGTTAAAGGAATTGCATCCTGTGAGACATCCTGGAGAATGTTCCTTTCATCTTTTAAAAACTGCTTCAGCCAAATAAAATGGGTATTCAGTCTCCCTAAGTTCACTTTAGTGAATGTTGTAATGCTGACTTTAAAATAAATGGGTATTTAGATGGAACGTGTTCCTGCTATGCTGAAGTTCTGGTATTTTCAGTATAATACAAGATGCCTTATAAATGTTGTATCTGGACAATTGAGCATAATGCATCTAAAGACAACTGTTCTGGTTTCATGAAAGTCTTCTCATTATAAATTATTGGAGAAAGAAGAGATAGAAAGCTTTGGGATCATACAGCTAATTCCATCTGGTAAAGTCTAGACTGCATTGAAGGGGTAGTTTGAGATCTGGGTTACTTTATGACAGTACTGATAGATGACTGTAATTGGACTCAGAGACACTAAAATGAGAGAGAAGTAAAGAGGTTAAGAATTTTTGGCTGGGCTGTGAATCTGTTTGATGGTATCGTTAATGCATTAAAATAGCATGTATGGTATATTAATAGACCATTGTTTTAAAATTATTCAATGCTGTTCTCTCCTGCTGTCAGCATTTTAGGTGCATTAAATTACAGAAGGAAATGAAAAGAACCCTGTGAGCACAGGCATCCAAGTCAGTTCCTATATGTCAGATGGATATCTAATAAAAATTAAAGCACAGGTTGAGTTTAGATTGTGATCATTATTGATTTACCTGCAGAGAGCAGATGGGGACATCAGAGGGGATCTGGAGAGTAAGAAGTTTGCTGCTTGCAAGGGCATGAGATACCTGAACCTGGAAAAAAAAAAAGAGGAATGGGAAAAGTTCTTACAAATGTTATTTTGAGTGAAGAGTGACTGTGAGGCTCTTGTTGGAGTGGATCAACAAGGACCATAAAAAGAAGGAGAATGATGCAGGTGAGAGCTGAGGTGATCTCCAGTAGATCTGTTCAGTAGATCCACCCCTAGAGAAGATTTTGAAAGGAAGAAAGTTTTAGGCAGTTTCATTATTATGTGTCAGCAACAAAATGAGGTCATTGTCAGTGGGTGGACAATATGCAACTTTCTCATTTTCTGGGATTGATGAGAATAGTTTTAAATTGATGAAATGGGATACAGAAGAAAGTGCAAGAGAGACCCATGTGATGCCTGTACAAGCCTTGAGGGTACAGAGAAATTAAAACTGGACAAATGAGACTCCAAAAGTGGATAAAGGAACAGTATTATGAGGTGATAGCTAGGAAGAAAAAGCTAGCTCCATTATTGGAAAAAATTTTGACATGAAGATTTAGCTGTGGAAGGAATCCCATCTCATCTGGCTGAGAGTTTGGGTGAAGTCAGTGCGAATCGTGGAAGCGTTGTTGCATCAATGTAAGGATCCGGGCAGGTGCATGGAAGTTCTCTATGCCAAAGGGAAAAGGGGTGTTATCCAAAAAATGGCAATGTGTCCAGGAGGGCTTGTATTGGCAAATGGATTCAGTTGGGTGTCTGTGCACATTAAGGGTTTTATAAAGCTTTGAGAAAGGGAAGATGGGATGAAAATAGAACCTCCATAAACAAAGAAAAAGAAATGGGGAGGAAAACTAAGAGAAGAGCTTTACTGAGGTAGTGTTACAGTAATCTAAAGGTGGATGGGAATAAAGACAGGGAGAGAATGACTCAGAAGCTTACATAGGTCTGTAAGGTTTCCGGTGGATAAATATTTGAGAAGTTGCAGGCAGCAGATAATTAATTTGGAATAAAAATTGCAGGGACTATTATATATAAGGCAAGCATGAATGTCATCGTTAGCTCATGGTTCAAAAAAATGCTACAACTACTAAAAATATATAATTGAGATACACTGTAAAAACAGTTCCCCATATTTCATTGTATAAATAATCATCCTAAAAATAGTATTAAGCATAAGCAAGGAGTCTGAAAGTAATGGAAAGAGGATTGGCCAATACAGAGAACTGTACCTTAAAAATCAGAAAATATGAGAATGATTTGTAAATGTCTAAGAATCCACTTAACAAAGATGTCACTATTTTTCCAAAAAAAAAAACCTTGCAAAAAGTAAAGAAGAATGGAAATGCAGGTAGTGAGAATTTTGACATTAGTGGTGATAAAGATGGATGGATTTTAGATGTAATAGGTAGTACTCTTCATATTTTAATGATTCTGTTGAATCCGAGACAAATGCAGGGTTGCTAATAGGAATGATTATGCAGAAATGGAAATTGTTACCTCCAGGGGGAAGCAAAACTTAAATTATGTAATTGTTTCAATCAGTAGAGACCATATAATCCACATCCAAGAACTTGCATAATATTTCAATTCCAAAAGCAAGAACTCTTAATAAATACATCACATCAGTTGGTACTATCTGGGGAAATAAATGAAAAATAGTACCGAAATTGGGAGGAAAAAAATTACTCCATTAAAGAGCATTATTGTACTCTTGATAGTATGTAAAATCTTTTACAAAAAAAAAAAAAGAAAAAAGATTTTAAGGAAAGAATAAGCAAATGACACAAAACATAATGAGTGTGTTAAGATACAATGTAGGATCTCCACAAGGAGGTCATGCCTGACTAAGCTGATACCTTTAGTTGAAAAAATAGCTAAGCTAATTCTCTAAACAAAAGAAGACATTCTATATCCACACGGGCTTCAGCAAAATACTGTGTTTGTCATCTGCTGTGTAGAGATTTGTTAACACAGGAGTTATGAATGAATTGTAGGAGGGAGAAGAGAATGAAAAAAATTAACTAGAAGCAAAATTGGAGCTGGAGGATGGGTTGGAGGTCACCAAATGATTTTCCAAGGACTGACTATGGGATCAGTCTCAGGAAATGTTTCCATTACTGATTGTACCACAAAGGCAACAATACTGGAGAAAAAAGTCTTGATGACACAAGTTACCAGAAGGATGATGCTGAAGACTGGAGTTTCATGTAGAAGAAAGGGGATGAGCACATGAGTTGGAAAATAGTGCAAGGGGGATGACACAGTGCTGTCAGAAGTGGACCGTCAGGCGCTTGGGAGCTTGTATCGGGGAGAGACTGGACAGGCATGGGAGTGCTAATCACGAGATAATTGAGGCATCAAAATGAGACTTTTGTGGAGAGTAGACAGATTTGATGCTAGCATGGATCATCTGACATCTGGCAGTATAAAGAAATATGTTTCCCATGCTAGGAAGCCATAATGATGCTTGGTATAAGGTATGTGTGAAGTATAACACACAAAAATCTGTGCCAGTCTGATCATATATACTTAAGGAAATTCAAACTCTTTCAGGAGCCTAGGCAGGTTTCTAAAATGCCTTGGGGAAGGGAGAGACGGTTTTATGAGGGGAGATTAAAATCCTTGATTTGTCTGACTCTGTAAAAAAGCAAATTGAGAGAAAATACAATTGCTGTCTCACACATAGGAGGATTTGTACATAAAAGATAGTTCTGGCACAAAAATAAATAATTACACACTGGTCTTGAGAATCGGTGGGGTGGAAATTTAGGCAGCTTTCAAATATGAAGCACACATCTAATTTTTACATGAAAATGTGTTGATTCATGAAAAAAGTATATAATATAGTGCCATGTAGTGCCTACAGGGAAGGGATTTGGTAATAAAATGGATTTCTCTTCCTAATGAAAGGAGACACTGGAAAGATGGGGAGGAAAGACTGTTTAAAATAACAGTGGTAAAGGTAGCATGGTGGTACACTTGTAAATTATGAAACTCATGTGGTTTTGATTCAGAAGGGAGGAAACCCCCATATAATACTGGTATCTTCAAAAGCTACACACCACAATAGTTTTTTTGAACAGAATTTTGCTTGTTTAGGGAGATTTAGGCTAATTTGGCTCCTTTTTTATTGTGTGGATAGTTTTGTTACATGAAACCCTACCTATATTTCTAGACATTTTTTATTTAAACTTTTTTTCATACTTTCTTTTAATAAAAGTGATTTTCAAACTGTACATCCAAAAAAAAAAAAAAAAGGCAAACCATACTGCAGCTGGCATTTTGCTAAAACCTTGATATATGCCAAGTGTGACTGTATGTTGCTGTATATTTATAACAGTAATTATTTTTGATGTTACCTTTCTGCAGTAAAACACAATTTCTTGCAACTTATGGGAAGCATAAACTTTATGACTCTCATATTTAGCATAGAGAAGAAAATCTCACAGCAAAAGTGTAGTTAGTGTCTTGTATTAATATTTCAATGATTAGTATGAGAAGTTGAGTTGATTATTTTTATAGCTTGATTTAAAAAGTAGAATTGTATAAATGGGCTTAGTGCAGTGCTGTGTAATGTAATCCTCCTCATGGCAGCAAAAAAGGAGAAAAGATTTCTGCTGGAAATGGCGTTTGGTGTAGCTCAGTAATGCAGTCTTTCCTACAACAGCACAGAGAGATATTGGCAGCCTCAGGCTATGTTTCATATAATGACACTTTAGTTATTCAGGTTTTTTTGGGCTTCCTTTTTCAGCTTGAAGGAATTAAGTCCCATTGAGATGGAAAAGATCCATATCTGAAATAGCGTAAATTGTTTGTTGATTTTGTGAAATGTGTAAGCCATAATGTGAGCAAAAACAAATCTCTAACTTTGATGGCGTGCTGTGAACTTTCTTTCTCCGCCAAAATGTTTGTCCTTGGAGGTGATACATAGTGGAAGCTTTCTAAGGGCAAAGATAACAATTCAGTGATGTGTTCCTGGAACTAGAGCATTGGGTTAAGTGCTTTGCTTGTTTGTTATTTTTTCCAATCTGTTTCAAGTAAACGATGATCATTTACATAGACTTGGAGAGTTTGGTGAATAAATGAATCCTAGGAAAATATTAGGCAGTTGCCTGCAGTCTTTTTCAGAAGAGACAGTGTTTTCAGAGAGCCAGGAGGATTCCTGCTGCAGGGTGGCATTTGTGACAGCTGCCACAGGGCAGGAGCCAGCCATGAGCCCTGCTCTGCTGCTGTATCCTCGTTTCCTCTGCAAACGAGCAGTCCTGCCTCATGCACAGCACCTTTCAGAACCTGGGCTCAGTCAGTACAATTGCATTGTTTCCAGCTCGGCTCTGATGGTGTAGCTGAGACAGGAATCTGGTGTGGGGAGCTGCTGGGAGGATGCCCTGTGCCTGCGGCTTGGCCCCACTGGCCACGAGCGGTGGCATCCCTGCCGAGCTGGGCACTGGGCAGGGGACGAGTGACCTGGGCAAGGCTCGTGCTTTGAGCCCTGAAGAGCTGCATCTGGCCTTGTCCTTGGTTTACACTGCTCTCAGGCTCTCAGCAAGGTCACCAGTGGGTGTGAGTGAGCGTGGGGAGGGATTGCTCTGCCAGGCAAGGCTGAGTCACCAGTGGAGCCCTGCAGGTGGGAGAGCGCCTGTTCCAGGAATTGCAAACCAGAGCTGGCTAAGGAATGTAGGTGGAATAGGGATGGGCCCAGTATGAAGTGAGACTAGTTAAAAGTTAGTGATTTCTCAGTAAATCTTTTCCCTCAATATTTTTATTTTGGATGTTCAGAACAACTCTGTATTTCATAACTAAATACATTGCGGGGGGGTTGTTTTATTTCCTGCTTAGACATAACTAGGGCATGTCGAGGATCTTGGAGGAGATCTAAGATAGCTATCATCTGAGATTTCTATCCTCAATTTGCAGACCATGCTGAGTAACAAAATCTGAATATTCATGTTGAACTTTTGGGGTTTGCTTATCCAAACTATTTGAAATTCGCCAGTCACTATCAAAGCTAAAACCTTCTTCTCTTTGCTTCAGTTACTGAGAGGGATTGCAAATTCTTACTTGGGAGAGTAGTCAGTATGGGGAGATGGACTAGATAGCTCCAACTTTGAAAGTGGGACAGTCCAAGTTTAACGTTCTATTTTCTGTTTAAAAAGCCCCCTAAAGCAATGGAGAAGGGACATCTAAAAACTTAAATTTCCTGTTTGAAATTTATAAATAGAGGCGATCCTCCCTTAGCAAGCTGTAATAGCCAGTTTGCTATTTGCTTGTTTATTTGAGGAATGATGAAGTTACGTAACTTTTATTTAGGTAATATATTCACCAACATAAGCAAAGTCAGTTCTTGTCTTTTATACAGATTTCCCACTTTGCCTTCTTCCTATATATGAATTACATAGTCTTAGCCCCTGAACAAACTGAGCTTTGAGAGTAGAACATGGTATCAGCAGAGTGTCCATCTCACTATCCCCCATGAAAATAGGTTTCTATAATGCAATTTGTGGTTGCACATGTGACACAGACTCTCAAAATTTGCCTTGTATTCAAGATTTAAAATGTTATTTCTATTCATTGTTGTCATGTTTTTCTTTCCCTTGGCTTTATTTCATCTTACTCTCTTACCTTGCCTTTGCCCTCCCTCAGCTTTCTCACCTCTTGTTCTCCCCATTGGAACAAGCTTTTATTTCCCTTTGCTGCCCCACTGGCTTTAGTTCATGCTGTTTCTCCTCTTCTCCATGCATATTTCTCTTTCTATTAATTTTGTAATATGGACCACTGTCTGTGTTTGGATGAAGTGAGAGCGAATAAATGTGGTCCTGAGGATGAAAATTTAAAGCAGCTTTGATGGCCAAGTCCATAGCTGTAGAAATAATGCAGTCAGGTTGAGTGCTGTGAAGGGCAGAAGACCACACCTTCCTTAAAACAAGGGGTGGGAAGGTTTGCCCATTTTTCCCTGCCATTGCATAATATAATGCTGATTGCTCTTCAGAGTGATCCAAGCGGCCAAATGGATTTTGTTCATGCCCCTGGGCTGGGCAATCAAGAAGCAGAGGAGTCCATGTGTGACACAGGAGGCCAATGGTAGGGAAGAAGCCTTTGAGAAATTTAGAGGGGAAGGGATTTGTCTGACTCCTCAAGGAGAAAACTACTGATTCTTGCACTCATAGTCTGCTTCTGTGGCATAATGTGGAATGAGGACCTTCAGGACTCCGAGCTTCTTTGGAAGGTTTTCCATTGCTCTGCACCATAAAACCAAAGGCAGGCAAGGAAAGGTTTTTCATCCTGATTTCTTTAACTGTATTGGAAGGACAGGCCTTTGCATGTAATTTCAACTCCATGCCAAACATGCTTTTAAAAATGTGTCAAAATGAGTGCTAGAAACTTCTTTTACTTTCAAATGGCCAGGCTGGTATTGCAAAAATGAGGGAATTGAAAAAAAATCTCCCTGAACATATCACAGTGCCTGTAGAAGGCTTTTTTTTTTTTTCCCCGTGGTGTTGAGGTTTTTGTTTCATTTTGTTGTTTTGTTTAAGAGAAATTGTTTTGTTTATTTTCTGAGATTTCAGCTGCATCAATAGACCACGTTACTTTGGCGATTAGAATTATTCCTGCTGTGGGCTGTGTGCAGTTTTCCTTTTGTAGGGCAGAGGAATGCTCCCGCCAGAGCAGGCAGAGCCCCTTCTGTTTGCAAAGTGGAACATGTTGTCTACAGGAGCAGAAACATATTTGTGATGAGAGGGAGAAAAAAATATTAATCCTTTCAAGAATTAATTTTCCAGACTGTGCTTTTGCAAGGTACTGAGTGTGTAAACGGAAGCTGCTTATCTTAGATAAGGATAGAGGGGAAGGACAGATGTCTGTGGACAGAAGAGAAACAGCTAAGCACAGAATCTAGGTGCCCCACAGGTAGCTTTATGTGGTTCTATAAACTGAAATGGGATTGGGGAAATGACAAATTTCTGAATGTGAAAAATTAGAAAGCAGAAAATGATCCTTTGGTGCTGAGCATGAGCATTGCCTGGGACTGGGGATGGCCTGGCAAGGCAGCGAGCACATCCCTCCAGCGCTGGGCGCGCATCCCTCCCTCGTGCTCTGGGTGTGCATCCCTCCCTCGTGCTCTGGGTGCCTGCAAAGGACACCCTGAGCAAGGCAGCTCCTTGCCCCTGGAACCTGTGCCTCAGCAGGGAGCCCAGAGCAGGAAATCCTTGAGCACACACAACTTCAGAGCTCCTCTGCTTTTCCTTCAGATGTCCTCACACCGCTGTGACATATGGGAGCGAAGTGGTGATAAATGTCACTGGGAGTACAAGGGGGACATTCAAATGCTCAGGGTGATTCTGCTGCCTTAAATTTTTATCCATTAGACAGATAGGTATTTTTAATAAAATTCTGGGGTTTTTTTAAGCTAGAATGGGGTATGATGAGAAATGTAGAAGAATGAAGAGGTTCAAAAGGTTTCACTAATCCCTTAAGGGAAAAAACCTCACAAAATAACTCTCAGGTGCTTTACATTTGTTTACTAACTGGAAACTCTGGATTATTTTAACAAGAAAATTATGAGTAAGTACTTTTTTTTGGACTTCTGCTATTGCTAATAAAATGTGAAATACTTTCCCTGTACATATTTTACTGATTCATAGTTTATTTATGTTTTATATTGAAACTTATTTTCACCTTTTTCATGATGAAAATGAGATAAAAAATGAGATGATAAATTACTTCAATCTCTCTATATACGTGTATTTGTGGGTTTTTTTAGTAACTTTTATGGTATGGGCTGTAAGCAGGTATCTAAACCAAAATACTTTATCCTGAAGTTCTGTTCTACTCATTCATGTGTAATTAATTTCCAATTTTTTTTTAAATAGGGGATTTGAGTCATAGGCATATACTGGTAGATTTTCATTTATTTTCACTTACATTAAAATAAAATTCCATGTAAAAAGAGAATATGTTTAATGTGTCATTGAACAAGAGTATAACTCCCTCAAGATAATGGTCTAACTTTTACTTGCAGCTGTATCCATCAAATACAAATAGAAAGGCAACATGAAAAATTGGAGTAATAAAAGTGTAGATACTTTGCTTTAGTGAGAGACTGTGAGCTGCCCTGGTGAACATTAAGAAAAAATTGCCTTCCTAAAGCTATTTAACTTTAGTATGGTGTGTTAGCAGGTATCAGACTGATCTAAAAGAAGAGATAATTGGGCAAGGATTTTTTTAAAATTACTTTCTTATTAATTTATTTTGTATGACTGTGAATCCATAAATATATAATTTGAAATAAGCAATCTTCGACATTTATATTAAAAAAAGCCTCATGTCTTTTTCCAGCTTTAGATTTTCTTGGTGTTCCAGCTCCTGGAATCCTAAATGTAAATTTAAAGCTCTTATTCCAGGAAGAGAAAAAAGAACCTCAGCATTAGAGTCACTAAATGAAATTGGTGAAAATATTACCTGCCTGGAACTTAAATGCTCAAAATCCAAAAAGTAAATGAAGAGTCCAAAATTTATTTTGGATTTTAGTGGGGATGTGGATGTGGGGCTGTGCTAAACCCAAGGACTTCTTAGCTCTTTAGATTCAAAATACCACAGAGTTTCTACTCTGTCTCCTTCTCACATCTGCCAAGGAGAATATAGATTTTTAATAAAAGCTCTGTGAAAACTGAAAGAAAAAAATAGGTGTTCTGAGCAGCTTTAATCCTGTTCTTTGAGTTCATACAAAAGCCAGCTGGCTATTTGTCATTTCATTTCTCACGTTGTCTTTCTACCTTCACTAAGTACACCACTGAGCAGCTTCACACCAGATCTAGATGTGAGGTAAAAAGAAAGGATACTGAATTAAGATTTCTGTAAGAAGGAGCTTTTAGGAGTAAAGTTTGGTTTGTGATGATTGGTGGGACAAATGGAGATCGCCAAAAATTTTTGGGGTGATGCTCAGGTGAGAAAGAATAAGATCACTTCTCACCTCCTTCCCCCTGGCCACCTCCTAGCACTGTGCTGGTCAGACAGAGCAAAAGCTATCCCTGTCTCCTGCCTGGGCTCAGACCACCAGGGCAGAGTGGGAGCTGCAGAGGTGCTGGGAATGTGGTCACTCCTTTGGCTTTTGGCCCCATCAGGTGAGCTGCTATCACCAAGGATAAAGGGTGTAAGGATGTGCTGGTAAGAAAAGTGGCAGGAAAAGAGTGATGTTCCCAGTGTGCTGGAGGAGGAATAAACTCCAGTGTGATCATCCCTGTCACAGATGGAATATTTTACAAAGTGTTCTGTCTATAATATAAGGAATATGCTAAACAGCACTATTATGCTGCATTTGAAATGTAGAAATAAAAATGGAAGTTGAAAGGTAGAGCTATTTTCTCAGCTGGGTTTATAGCATGCTGTCAATGGAAGATGTTAACCCTAAAACGTCCTGGGAGCTGCTCATTCACTGTGGGGAAAAGGCTGAAATAGCCTTAAGGGTTAATAAAGTGTAGCAAATTGAATTTTTTACCATTATAGCTGACCATTATTTTTTAAGTTCTGTAATAAATGATGGAGCATAGAATGGTAACACAAATGGTTGTAAAAACCAATCTGCATGTTAAATCCCACTTTTGTTTTGACTGAGGCGGAGTCAGTTATTAACTGCATGATCAGAGCACAGACGCTGAGTCCTATTCTTTCCTTAATTGAGAATTGCTGTTACAGATACTTGACAGTGGCTCATAGTGGCAATAATCCCTTTTGAAAATGGTTATTATTCTAGTCATAAGTAGCTTGCCAGGGCACTAACCCCAGCTTCACCTCTGATGGTTAGGAAAAGAATCTGGTTGGTAGCTGATATGTTTAGTGATTTCCTGCTAGATAATTGCCAAACTAGCATAGTGAGAAAACATAACTTTTAAAATATTTTACCTTGGGTTAGAAGGAAGGTGTGGGCTGTGAAAAATACTGTAACTCTCATTGTTCAAAATGAAAATCCGTTGCTTACTGAGAGTGCTGACTTAAAAATTCTTGCACGTCTTTTGTTGATCTTGCAGGCTGATGCACACGACCTGCTAATGCGACGCTTGGCTTTCCATACAGAGCCATTCATCCATGTTATATGTGAATGAAGCTTCCTGGTTTGTACATGTGCTGTGTCACATTCCTCTGGTTTTCTAACAAAGCTTTTAATTGGTATGCTGTGACTAATGAGCATGAAGTCCCAGAGGAAATGGAGCAGAATTTTCCATTATCCACCAAGAAGCTTCAAGCACATAGATTATCAGGGCTTGAACTCCAGGATAAACCAGGGTCAAAGGCTCCAAGTATAATGGAACCTCATAGCTTAATATTTTGCCTCTATAACATTAAATTAATAGTTTCTCAGCAAAACTGTATTGTCTGTCTGATGGCGCTGCACAAACTATAACTGGCATTTTGCTTGGACATCAGATCAAATCCCTGACCCTTTACTGTTAAAGTTCCCATGGCACTTGAATACTGATGTCCTGCCTTTGTTCCGGTTTGGGTAATGATGTGCTGCATACTTTTGTGGAACAAATCTCTCTTCAGTTTCAAGCAGAGAACTTGCTCGTCATTCTTCTTCTGAAAAACTATTGTACAGTGTGGCTGACGCAGGATTGCTGCCGTATGGTGCACCAGAAGTGGCTGTATTTTTGGGCGGGGTTAAGAGCTCTGGCTCAGACTTGAACATGTTCAGGACCACTTTAGTTTTGAGATTAGGTGAGATTGGATGTAGTGAGACCAGCATACCTATAGGCTACCTCTGCCAAGTAGAGCAAAGTAATTATCTTCTCTGCCTTATGTTCAGCACACCTACTAAGTGGCCCCAACAGGCGCGGTATCAAAGATAATTTAGATTAACTTAAAAGCATAAAAAGGTATTCAGATTGTTACTGAAATTGGTGGGGGAAATTGTGGTTAGCTTTCCAATAAAGTGTATAGGATAATATTTTTACCAATTCACTCTTTTAGTATTTTACCCCATATGCAATGAATCATTTCCTCCTTTCTAATAGAGTTTCAGTGTGAGTTATGCTTTGCAGTGAAACCACCAACCCAGAGAAAGGAAAAAAGAGGTTTTTCTTTTTAAGGTTAATTTCAGGAGGGTCAGTTCCCTGACCTGTCATGGTTCAGTGTGTGGCAGTGCAGAGGATTGTGGGGACAGGAACTGGAAGTGAGCAGCTGAGAAAAGAAGGGATGTCTTCTTGCAGCAACATTACCACTCCATGCTAGGTTAAAGCTCATGGAGCTATAGCTTATGTTTTGGGAGCCCAGAATTAAAATCAAATAAAACTAATTTTTTTTATATGTTGAAACTCCTCCACTGCAGAAAAAAAAATCCTGGTAATGATGGGAGCTGTGTGGGGTAGGTTGGTCCTTCTTGTGCAGGTGGCTCCTTGCCTTCCCAGCAGCTGTGGCTGCAAGAAAGCAGCCTTTCATTTGTTCCTCTTACACATCTGGTTTGCTTAATTTCCTAGCTCTGGAAAGGTGGTTGCTTTTTGGTGGGCTCTTGTAGACCCTCTCTGTTCTCATTCTGTGAGGGAGATGCCAGAGGTGCTGTCACCTCTCATGTTTTTGGTGCATGAGTGCCCAGGGTTGTGTGTGTGTTTGCAGCAAGGAGAACACAAGGAGTTCTGTGGTTCTGTGCAACTTTTTGAGAAACAATAAGGGAACTGATGCTCCAGAAGTATCTTGGACAGTTGTTTCACAATACAGAAGTGGTTTCCTTTGCTTGCATATTAAAGAAAGGAAATTCTATATTAGCACTGTATTAATAGAATATAAAGGTTGTATTATTAGATTCAAAGATTACCAGATGCAAATACTAAGGGCAATAAGTATATTGTGTATTCAGATTGTAATAGATTGTCTTTTTATCCTGTAAGGAAGGGATTTATGCTTCCTCTGCAATCAGGAGTTCTGTGTGCACTGTTGACTGTGGATAGCTGTAAATACTTGCGTGTCCTTTTCTTATGGCCGCATATACCAAGGGGACAAACTAACAGTGGTACCAGAACATGGAACCTATTACTGCTTTAAAGCCCACAGGAGGGGAAAGGGGAGTGCAGTGTAAAGGTTTCAGATACATTCTCAACACAGGTAAGAGAGCACAGCTGATGTACTCCAGTGTGGCATGGAGTGTATCCATTTATTCATCCAGGTCGCTGTACTTCAAGTACAAAAAAAACCCAGAGGAGTTGAGTAGAAGGTCAGTGCTGCCTTTCACTTGACAGATCCTGTAAAACCCAGAGCGTGGATGTCTGCTAACCACTATTACACTGCATTCAGTGACCCAGCAGTATTGCAGAATATGCCAGAGGATCTGTGGAACACCTCCTGCTTTCCAGAGGGCAGAGTGCCTCGCAGCCCCTGGGCTGGGGCACGGATGCAGCCCTTCTGGGCTAACAGGAAGGGATGGTGCCAGGGGCTGCTGGAGCTCCCCAGCCCACATGCCTGGCCTTAGTGCTGCTCTGACCTTCTGGCATCTTGCTTTTGTTTGGGAGTCCACAACTGGAAGGAAAATTCCTGTGTCCAGTCCAACTCCCTTGTTGTCCCAAAGGGTAGTGATGTGGAATCACGCCCCTAGATTCCAACTCAAAAACCACCTTGGTTTTCATACTTACTGTGCATATTGGAAAGCTGTTTGGTCCACCATTCCTTTCCCTTGCCAGAATTGTAGCATTTCTGCTGTGCAAAGAACAGACCTTTACCACTCAAAACATCTCCTGTAGCGAAAGGGTGGAAATGTAATATCCAGCCTGTTTCTCTGTGTAGGAGAATGTTTGGGAAAGTCCTCTCACAATCCCCCTCTGGTTTTTTGACCCCTTGTGCTCCCACAACAATCTAGAGAAATCACATTGTTTTTTATTTTCATGTGGGTGAGAGGGAGGTGATTAAAAGTATGCTTTGGAACGCATGCCTTAGTATCCCACGTGAAAAGTATTATCCAGCAGAACCTCCAACCTCGTGCCTTTAAAAAACAAACATGTTTTCCTACCAACTTCAACAGGTACCCAAAGGCGTAAGAACCTTAAAGAATTGTCAGGCAACAGCAACAACCTCAAAAATTGTTCTTCCCAGATCCCACCGCTCTATTCCCCGGAACACTTACAGTTTTTGACACATGGGATTTTGGCAGCTCTATAGAAATGACCTCTTTTCAGTCAGTAGTTCAACTGTTCAGAGAGGTCTGTATGGAGTGATACTACTTCTTAAATAAAAAAAATGCTAATCTATGCTAACGTCTAATAATTTCATATTTGTAATTTTGGTTTTATTCTTTTTATTAAAAACTTTAAAACTTTCTTCTGAATTTTATACTTACATTTTAGGTTATGATAAAGCTATAGCCTTTAAGATTGTTACTGCCTTTTAAAATTACGGTAAAGGTGTTTGCCTTTTTAGTGCTTCAGGAGGTATTCATATTCTAGTAAAATATACCACATTAGTTAATCTGGATCTTCAGTAAGCAAATGTAAAAATCAAACTTTTCAAAAAAGTGAGAAATACTTGGATTTTTAACATCTCTCTGAGATAAGATGCCATCTACGACTTTTTAGTGCTTGGTTTGTTGAAAAGATCAGAAGTTCAGCCATTATTGACTTAGTCCTGTGCTGAGAGTAAATTCACACAAAGAAGTGCAATTTAACATGTGACTGACCTTTTTCAGTGCAAGATGAAGAAATGTGCTGTTAAGGTTACCGGAGTGTGGCAGGATGTTTAATCAGCTTCTTTGCTTTAAAGAACAGTAGGAAGGAGATGATGTATTAAAGATGATAGGTTCTTGTAGATTTTAACTTGTAATGCCAGGATCTGAGTACAATAGCAGATTAAATCTCTGTAGGGGAACTTCCTACTGGACTTTCTATTTTTAGGTGTTTGTGTCTGTTTCTTCCTTCACTTCTCACTAGTTGGATTTTGCTCCCTTGAAGAGTTTAGTTGCCTTCTCTAGGATCTACTTCCAAATTCTGACAATGTGTTTCTATAAGAGTAATTTTTTTTCTCAGTTTTGTCAGAAAGGCAAAAGAAGACAGCTTAAATGGAGCCATGCACTTTCCTGTTGTATTTCAGTGCACACATGAGGTAAATTCATGCGTTTGAGCACTAATGTTTGCAACACTCCTAGCATGTGTGCAACAGCACAGCAAACTTCCATATAATAATAACAAATCAACCCAGATTTGCCTGTGCGGCTGGGTAAGTGGGATAGTCTGGTGTTCTGTGCTTTCAATTTGTCCCTCATGTTTGAAAACTCCCCAGAGCTGTGTGTGTCTCCTCTGAGTCATGCACATATCCGTAAATCAGATGGTTTCACCTGGCTGTTTTTTCTCTCTGACCAACATGGACTGGTTCCAGAACAGCTCTTTATTTTAGGAACAGCACCTTTTTCCTCTACTGCCCCCCATGCCCTCTCTTGAGAGATTAATTTACAATAGGAGTCTTGATTCTAATCTGGCACAGCTGGGGTTATGGTATTAATTTTGATTACAGTGAGACCTTCTTCCTCTTCTCCACTGTTCATCCTTAGGATGTTGCAGTTATGTGCATCAAAATCCACCACTCTCAGCCCCTACTATGATCATTTCAGAGGTCTTGCATTTCACTATCTTTCAAAGGTCCATTTTTGTGTCCGTTCTGCTCTTGGGGTTGCACTAGATTATCTTTAAAGGTCCCTTCCAACCCAAACCATTCTATGACTCTGTGGTTTCTATTCTAATTCAGGCAATGCATATGTATTTTTTGGAAGTTTGGGTAACCACTTCTTCATTTGTAATTTGTATTTTTGGGTCATACATTTACTACTAATTTTCACCTTTATGCTAGTCAATGATCCTTATTTTTAATAAGGTATATTAACACAGTAAAACTATTACAATATTACAGAAATATTGTCCTAATAGTCTTGTACATTTAGATGAATGCTCTTCTTTTTCGCTGTAAAGAATTTTCATTTTATTGTTTTTTAATGAGGCAGTGTGGTGCGTTGACCCTGGCTGAATGCCAGGAGCCCACAAAAGTCACTCTGTCACTTCCCTCCTCAGCTGGGCAGGGGAGAGAAAATGTAATGAAATGCTTGTGTGTTGAGACAAGGACCAGGAGAGATCACTCACCAGGTACCATCCTGGACAAAACAGATTCTGCTTGGGGAAATTAGTCCTGCCAGGAGCTGCTCCAGTGTGGGCTTCTCAGGGGGTCACAGCTGCCTTCAGGCATCCACCTGCTCCAGCGTGGGGTTCTCCATGAGTTACGGGTGGATCTCTGCTCCCCCACTGACCTCTGTGTGCTGTAGGGACACAACTGCCTCACCACATCCTTCACCATGGGCTGCAGGGGAATCTCTGCTCTGGCTCCTGGAGCACCTCCTCCCTCTCCTTCTTCACTGGTGTCTGCAGAGTTGATTCTCTCACAATAACTCCTGTCTTCTCTGGCCACAATTGCTTCTGTGCAATTCTGTGCAATTTCTTTCCCCTTCTTAAATGCATTATCCCAGAGGCACTGCCACCATGGCTCATGGGGTCAGCCTTGGCCAGCAGCAGGTCCATCCTGGAGCCAGCTGGAGTGGGCTTTGTCAGACACAGGGAAAGCTTCTGGCAGTTCCCACAGAAGACATCCCTGTAGCTCCGTCCCCCCACTACCAAAACCTTCCCAAGCAGACCCAATACAAGCAGTTTCCCAGCCTTCTGCCTCTCTGATGTTTTGTTTTACTTTGGCTGTTTGGCCTTTGCTTGCTTTTGAACCCATTGGTGGAGTTCTATTTATTCTATTCTAGTGGGCTCTAAAATTACAAGTTTTTTACTTGGTTAGTTTGACAAAAGTACTCCAAGTGCTGTGTAGCTTTTGTGTCACTTAACAGTCGGTGTAATTTGTCTTTGTGGGAATGCAGTCAGATTAGAGCAAGATTTTAAGTCAAATTACTCTAAAAAGCTTGTAATCTCAGAAGCCTCCTTTTAAGGCCACAGGAGTGAATGCTTTTACTGGCATTCGGTAGTGTTTGTTATGCTGAGTCCCAAGTGATGCCCATGTCTTCAGTATCAGATCTACAACCTGCCTCTTGGATGCCAAACACTCCAGCACAGGCAGTGAGACAGTGAGAGCTGACAGCACCCACCCACAATGTGTTTTAAATGTCTTAAATCCAACAGAACTACCTGAGCACTACCTGGGTTCCTGTCCTTTGATCTTAATCTACTCTTAGGCTAGAGATGCTTCAGGTACTGTGCTGTCACCACAAAACTAGCAGAAGTTCACATGCTTCTGTCACCAGGCTGTCCTTGGACTGCACTGTTCTGTCCATGGCTTCCTCTAGCCAGGGTGGTTCCCTGGATGCTGGATTTCAGGCTGATAGAAATGGGAAAACCTCAGCTGTGAGGGCAGAGGACAGAGCTCCAAGAAGCACGGAGGTGTGAGAAGTGGTAGGATTGCTGCATGTTGGATATGGGAAAGCCTCTTCCCTCCCCTAACTTCTAGGTATCTCTTGACTCCCCCTTGGATATGGGTCAGCTTGTCTGGAGATGGAATTAAATCTGTGTACAATTTTTTCTCTCTGTGTCATAAGGATTGTCAAAACCAGAATTGCAAGCATTAGTTTATTAGTTTTAAGAATGGTGTAGCTGAGATAAAAACATCAGCTGCATCATTGAAACAAATCTCCCTAATGATACTGACACATTACCCCTTCGGAGGACACTTCTGAAATTACATGAGTTACATGAAGTTACATTACAGTGGGTTATTGAAGGGACTGTTCATGAGGAGGGCAAAGATACACCTTCAAAGGATACTTCTGTAGCAGAAAAATGCCTGTGCACAGCAACAGCAAGTTGTCACAAGTTACACGAGTACTTCCCGGAAGGGAATGAAGGCAAAACAGGGACACACCAAGTTTTTGGAAGTACTGGAATGAAAGTTCTGAGTCTCTGTTTGAGCTGTAGCATATGAGCCTGGCAGCGGCTGCTTCTCCCCACCTACGCCTTGGCTGTGTCCAGGGTGACTCTGACAGAGCAGGCTACAGTCAGTAATGCTTTTCGTTTCAAAAACAAGCATTAACAGCAGCAAAAAACTTCTGCAACTTCATAATCAGAGATAACATGATGAGTAAAACGAGGATATGGTAAAGGCCATTACAAAAACTTCACTGCTAAATAGCAATTTTATGCAAAATAGGTGCAGCCTCTTACTGGGTCCTGTTGCTACCCTCCTTCCAATTCTCTTCCAAAGAGAGGAAAAGTTTGTGGGTGTAGGAAGGGTAGCTGCACTCTATTCCCCAAATATGCTTTTTGGGCACGTAAAACGAGATTTCAGTTTTGCAGAGCCCTGCAACAGGCTCTACATAGCTTGGGACCCTGCTTTGGGAGCCCTGTCTTGGACTTTAAATGTGAAATCAAGACAGCATCTGTTTGCATTTAGTCTGCTGTTACAAGGAACATGGATTTTGGTATGGCAACCTAATTAGTCTGAGACGGCACTCCTTTTCCTCATATGAAACAAAAATCATCAGCTGAATAAATCTGTAACAAATTTTATTGACATTTTGGGAGGTGCATGCATTGCTAGAGTCAATTAAAAATATTGTCACATGCTTTCCCAGGACAGAATTTCAGTATATCAGTGCATTTTCGTACCTGCTGCCTTTGTGGTAGGAACACTCACTGCTAATCAGATGGCAGGTAGCCATGAGCCATCAAACACCTCTCTCTGTGTTTCTTGAGGAGCATTTTTATTTCCCTTCTTCCTAATGAAGGATTTCCTTGCCAGAAAACTTGTGGAAATATTTTTCCTGTATTTCTTCAGACTTTTCCCAGTAGAGAGTATCTTTCAATTTCAGCTCTTTTCCTCTGTCACGTTGACCCCAACACTGTTCTTTCTGGATTTCCTGCATGCTTTGTTTTTCCAAGTTTCTGTTTTCAGTTTGTGATGATTCTTTTGCACTGATGGAGCATCTGCCCATAATTTGCAATTCTCTATTGTGAAAAGACATTTTGTTACAGTGAGACTTTGAGTCAGTGATGATTTCTAGTTCTGTCTGTTATTCTCAAAGATGACTGACTTTAGTCATTTAACTTCAACCCCTAAATAAGCAGCCTGGGCTCCTGAAACAGCAAGTAAAACCTCTATAGATGAGTCCACAGCACTGTCATCTTCCTGATCATTGATCAGATTGTCTTAAATTGATTAGGGATGGGGGAAGCTGTATGCTTAGGAAGGACTTTCTTTGTCTCTTGCTTTTCATGGAAGGTGATGATCCTGTTGTGCTGTTACAGTTCTTCCACCTCCCATAAAAGTACTAAAAGGGCAGATCATGGTTAATCTGTTTTCCAAGTCTGCAGCAAGATCAGAAAAAGATATGAACGAGGGATTGGGAAATCTAGGAGTGGCATGCTGTATTGAAGAAGCCTGTGAGTACCAATCCAACGTTACATAAAAATCTCACAGAGAATGTTTTTTGTAAACAGTTTCCACAGCAGAGTCCTGGTAAGGTTGTGAAGGCTGAAGTGCTGACAGTACAGCTGAGTTTTCAAGATTCTTTATCAGATCCCAGGGTGAAGGCATGGACTACACAGAGACAACTCTGGCTGTCCACCTTTCTTATGATGCTGGGGCTGCAGCATCAGCCTCTCTGCCAAAATCCCTTACTGATACAGAGGGATCTCTGAGAGGGAGTTTCACAGGCGATTGTACAAAGCCCTTTCCTTTGGCCGATAAAAGAGGAGGGGAGGTGTTCCAGGCTGAGGAAATGAAGAAGAGACAGAGAACACTATCTTTTAAAAAACCCAGCTAACCCAAACAAACCCAGAAACCAAAGGACTCTCTATTTTCTCAGTTACTGAATTCAGCTAACACCCACCTTTCCTTGTTGCTATACCAAGGCTAATTTCAGGGTCTAACATATGGTTTAGCTATTTATTCGGCTTCCACTTAATTGAGATCTTTGAAATGAGATAGTTCCATGCTGTGCAGTGCACATTTCTACAGCCACTTGCTAAGTATTTTGCTTTTTCCTTGCATATTAATGACAGTAAAGTTGTCAGGAGGCTGTTACCCCATGAACCTTTTTGTTGTCATCTGTCTTCTCTCTGTTAACGCTGCCATATGGGGTAAATTCCCAGATCTCGCAAGGCTGTGTGGGGCTGATGTAAAAATTTTCATTTAACATTCATGGCATAGGCAATCGGTCCTCTATTGGCATCCATAAACTATCACTGGTTTGTTTTCTAGACTGGCTTATAAAAATACACATAGAGAGTGAGTTAAAACTTGTTTCCTTACTACAAGTGATCTTAACAAAGAGCTTTCCGGACTTGAAAGGCTAGACAGGCAAGCATTATGCTATGATTTAGCTTTCTGCAGTAGGAAGTCTCTTAAAACTGCTCAGAGGTATCTTCTTTCTGAAATGGCTGTCTTGACCTTTATTAAAGTGGTCATCAAGATTTTGGGATGGGGGTTGTTTGGCTGGGATTTTTTTTTAGTTTGTGAGGTTGTTCCTGTCTGTAGATTGAGAGTTGCTTCCTTTTGCTGTTGAAGGCTGGGGTTGGAAAGGAAGACTTACTGCAATCTATTTCAAGAATAGTCTGAGGAGGAAGAAATTCCCTTCTTGTTCCTAATAACTGGTGCAGAACGCTCTGCTGGAGGAGGAGAATAGTTCAGTAAGTTAAAACATTTAAATGAAGTTTTGATTTCATACATCTCATTATTATCTAGAAATTTAATTGTATTTTAAGCATAGTATGTTTTATCTGCCTTGTTAAGGGGGAGGGACTGTGGGTATTGTGTAATTGCTATGAATACTAATTTAGTGATATAGCAAGGGTGAAATGTTCAGTTAGAAAAGAAAACAATAGCAGATCCGCTACTGCTTGTGTTACAAAGCACCAGTCTAAGCTATTGGGGTCCCACTGAGAGACATTAGCTGCACATTTCATTATCCAAAATCTTGGATTAAGAGACAGAGGTAATTTTGCCCATCCATGCATCTGTAATATTCTTATCTTTTCAGATGTTTCAGATTGCTTTAGGGTACTTCCATCAACAATTTAGAATCAAGGACTCTGTTTAAATATCAATAGTAGAGCAATCCCAGCCTCCTTCAAGGCAGAGTTAGATACCTTAGGTGAGCAGAGTGGAATGAAAGCATTTGTCTAGATGCATTTCTCTTTTGCTTTAATCAAAACTAGAGGTATTCAAGGCATACCTTCTTCTGTACTTCATCCAGAAGCGTGCGCTGTCATGCTGGGAGCAGTGGGCATGTGGACCTAGGTTTGGAGGCACGATGGAAGCCCTTGTGCTCCTCCGGTACACGATGAAGGTGCTCCTGTGGCAGTAGGGTGCGTGCTGAAGCACAGTGGGACCCCCTGAAGTCCCCTCGCCCTCTGCTCTTTCCCCACAGGGCTGACTCAGGGAGGCAGCTTGGGTATAGTAAGACAAAGCCCAGGATCTGTCTGTGCCTCCCTGCCTGCTCCTCAGCTGTCAGGAGGAAATTTGTCTTTATCCCAGTGGCTGCAATTCCACTGCAGTTTATGGTCTCCTTGTAGGGGCTGTTACACAAATGCCAGAGAGGTTCTGCATCCCAAAAGTCTGAAAATGCACATTTGTTCTCCTTTTGCCACCCCTAGGAACTGAGGTTGGGCAAGCAAATTCTTAAATTTTTATGCAGCAAAACTCAAAGAAAATAATTAATTTTTTAAAAATGAGAATAAGTTGGAGATGGAAGACACATCTTCTGCCAGATAATTTATCAAGTGTTCTCTGCAACCTGTTTCAAGCCAAGAATGTTGCTGCAGGTGTGAGTTTGCTCATGAAGCTGCTTGCATACCCAGGTGAGCCACCGTCACACACTGTCCCCACCATGTACGTGCTAGCCTTTGAGGAGAGACACATTCCAGCACTGAGTGTCTCATCCTATCCCATGTTCTGTTTTGGGACTTGGCCAGGTAGGACTTTTATCTTCTGCAGGCAGTATAACCTGATTTGAATTTCTTAAAGATCTCTGTTGAATATGGGTGCCAGTATGTGAAACTATTAATGTTCATTCCAGTCATGCATCTGTTTGAGAAGATTATTGCTACATTTAAGTGAAAATCAAGTATTTAACTGAGAGAAAATTTCTGCAATGCATTTTAAAGTATCGTTTATTATATTATGAGTAATAGCCTGAAACTCATAGCAGAATTCATTGGACCATTATATCACACGTTGTGCAGGAAATTCTTGTGCGTCTTGATAGAGTTTATAATTTAATTGATGATGAGCAATTTAGAGAGGGAGGGATATGCTGTGAAACATACAGATATAGCATTATGTGGTTGTGAATACAGGTGTATATATGGGATAGTTCAAAGTTTCATAATTAATAACTTAGGAATGTATGATTGTCTTCCAGTCTGTATAAATTTATAAAATTTTGAATAGTGTCAAATAACTAAAGGTTGTGGCATTCTCTTATTTAATTTTTCTTAAATCACTTTATTTTTCTGTAACTTTCTGCCTCTCTATTTCTTGCAAGTGAAAGCCCAGATTTCACCTTTTAGACTATATGTTAGACAAATTTCAGGAATTCACGTGCTCTACTTTCATTTTTATTCTGCCATTCAAAATACAGAAAAAAAGGATAATTTGCCTGAAAAACATGCTAGGTGCTTTTAGTGTGTTTCAGGTATTCAGAAGCTTTAGAATTATCTCTTCCTTTAAACGGAAGTGAATGCATTGTCATGTCCAACGCTGAGAAGTGGCATTGTGAGGTGATTCTTTTTGTACTTGTAAACAAGCTTCCACATGACAGTGCTTTGAAAATGTTTTTTAAATTGTGCTACATCTGTGTCTGATGTTAAAAGCATGAAAAACAGCCAAAAAACAAGCCCTCCTAATGGCCTCAAACTGCAGAATATGTATGCATATTCAAAACTGCCTATCTTTAATTTAAATAGCAAGCATAAAATATAAATGCCTTCCTAAGCATCCTCCATGCATTCTACTGTTTTAAAGACTTTCTCTGCGAAACTTCCTTGTTCTTGCTCACAGCTCTCTTGCCTGGGCAGAGAGAGTCATTCCTGCCCATGCTCTGACCAGAGCTGTTTTGATGTCACCTCATCCTCAGGGTGACACAGCAACAGACTCGTGGCCCTTGCTGCAGAACCTGGAGCCCCCCGTGCCCCCCGCCTTGGCACCCTGAGTATTGCTAAATTAAGGCAGTGACAGGCAGAGAGAGACTAGGTCAGCAGAGCAATACTGGTTTAAAACTTTAAAAAGCAAATAAGGTTTGTTAACAATAAACATAATAAGCTAATTACATTTTCATTTTTTTACCTAATAGTGTTTAGAAGAATTATATTCTCTGTAAGGAAATTGTGATGTCTTTGTAGGAGACAGTGAGGCTTCTTATGTGTTTAAAACAGAACTTCATTCATGTGTTTTAACTTATGTATATGTGGGAACCACCTTGGGCAGAGATTATGAAGCTACACTAAATCTTGCCTTGGCAGTTTAGCTTTGCCCTAAGAAACTTAAAGTAGTGGGTTTTAAGGGGATTTAAGTAAAAGTCAATAGAATTTTTATGTCATAATTTTGTAGCAAGTTGTGATTTTTGTAAATTGGTGAGCTTCAGCATGGCAAGCGGAAATTTGTCTGTCGCTGGAAACTAGGTGAAAATGAATTTTACTTACTGTTTGGATTTAAATTGCTTATCTTCTTATTTCTGTACCTATTGATTAATTTAAAGCATAGGAATAAAAATTACTAGGTTATGTAACAATGGCTAAATCTTGACAATAATTTTGTACGAAACAGACCATGTAAATGCAAAATCAGAATGGTGTGTTTTCCTGAAGCAGTACCATATGTTAGTTGATTAACAAGTTGTAGGGTTATTAGAAGATCTTGGCTGCTGGTAAGAAGGAGCATCTGTTTTCTAAGTCTTATATCTAATATGTGTAAAGACTTTGCCAAGTCAAGTGTAAGTGTTGGGTTTTTTTGGGTATATCAGCTAGATATTCCTTGTGTATTTTTCTTTCCATAGGCAACACTGATGCATTGTTGGGATTTAAACCTAACCTGTGAAGAACATGTAGTAACATTAAGAAGTAATGCTCAATATCCAATGTGCAGGTATTTTTTATGATCAGTTCAAAATTCTGCCAGCATCACAGCTTGCATTTAGCCTAAAACTTTATGTCTTGTTTTGTTTTTATCTTCAACCAGACATCAACTCTAGTAACTAAAGAGCAATTACAAAAGTTTCGTTTTCCTTCAGAATTTAGCAGCTTACACTGATGGCATTGCAGTGTGTGCAAAGTGCCAAGTGTGTGTGCCTGCATTATCCTGTAACTACAAAAACAAGCGTCATGAGTTTTACAGAGCAAAATGTACCTCCGCTTATGATCTATTCTGAGATTTTACACAGAGTTTTAAGTGGTTAATCGATCTTATGACACTGGCTTGGAGCAGCATCTCTTGTGGTCTAGCCAGTTTTGGGGCTGTAGGGAGAGCCAACAGCCTGAGGCTTCACCCTGAAAACTAATGAGGTCTTAGAGAAAGACTGATGGTTTTAAGTTCTTTCAGGACTCTCAAAGAGAACTTCTACTCTTCTGTGTTCAAAATCAGTTTGTGGTTTCCAAAACAGCATCTAAGAATAGCTTTAACTTTTCTTATCCAGGCCTGATGAAGTTTCTGGACTTTCATATGGGGATCTTGCCAGCTGCAGGGAGCCTCAAGGACATGCTTCTGCATGTTCTTCTTTTGGGACTCGTTGTGTTTCACTGAGGATGAGAGACAAATGAAAGCATTAAAAAGAACTTCTTAAAAAAAAAGAAAAAAGTGGTTTGCATGCTAGCGTCTCCATTGTCAAAGTGATTTCTCTGTTCATCTGATTTCCCCATACTTTCATTAGTAGGCTGTAATTTGAAGCTGTGAAGGAAGTTTTGAAACAGACTTGAAATGGGTGGAGATCAACCTATTTTCTCTAAGCGCTGGGACTTTCCATGGTAGAAAATTGTTTAGTTTTGCAAAAATTGCCTGTATTTCATTGGCAGGACATTGAGCACAGTTGGGTGATGACCACAAAGTGAAAAGCTAGGACAAGCTTTGAGATGAAGCAGCAAGATGGGAAGTGAATTCCCTCTCCTGCTGCTGGGCTGTGTGTCTTAAGGGACAGCAGCTTCAACACCTGCAGGAGGTGGGTGCTTGCTTTCCCTGTCGGTGTGGTGTTGGTGCTGAACAGCCTTCAGCAGCTGTGACACCCCAGGCCAGCTCTCAGCCTCTCACCAGCCCAGCTATCCATTCTATCCACCTACTGACAGCTTTAAAAACACAGCCTTCTAACTATGCCTTCACCTCTAAATAGCTTTTCTTCCCGTGTTTCTTGGGGGGTGCTAGATGAGGCAAAGTGAGATACATTGCCAGCAAAACATGCTGAAGGCAGCGAGCCAAGAGGTGAGAGGAGCAGCAGCTGAGCAGGCAGCGGCAGGGTGCACACGTGTGTTTGCGTGAGAGAAGCGTTACCTCTCCGTGTGGTGCCATATGCTGTACAGCCCTGAGATGCTCAGCAGAGCTGTGGGTGCTGCAGCGTCTGCATGGATCGGGGTCAGAGTGGAAAAGAAGTGCTGTTTGCAGCCCTTCTGGCACAGCCACAGCAACCACTCATGAAGTGTTACCGACAGAAGTTTTAAGAGCAGGCTTCATGCTTCGGCTTTCAAAGGCTGGACAGGAATCATGCAACAGCTCCATCTGGTATGAGATTGCAAACAGAAATGTAGTGCAAGGGAAAGACAGACCGTCCTCAGCCTTGTAAAACAGCATCTTATGGTAGTGAGAGTCTCCTCAGAATATGATCTGGAATGGATTGTTTTGTTTCAAGAGAGAAGTGTTTAAGAAACTGATTGTCTAGTCTGCTGGCAGCAAAACAGTATGACAAAAAGTGTTGGGCAAAAATAGAAATAGGAAAGTCTCCATACAGAGAATCTGGAACATGAGTCTGAGATTTTGAATTAAATAAATGCTTGGCTCTTGAGGAAAACAGTCTACATGGGAATCACTCACATTGTGGAAATGTTAGAAAGAGTATTAGAAGATATTTCCATGTATAGAGAGTACATATTTTTCCAAATAAAAAATTAATTTTATTTTATTCTCAGAACTATTTAAGGAAGTGTCATGCCATCCAAAAAGTCATATGTGCAGATGTTTTCAAGTGATTACCGCTACCTCCACTGGAGAGCTGCCCGCTGAACAATAAGTGCTCTACTATGCTGCATGCAAGAGTCAACTCCTGTAACATTTTGGCCCTGTGTGTGTGCTGGGCATTTAGTCTAATGTGTATGCTGCTGTACAGTCATGGAGAGGTGTCTCAGGAGACTAATTCACCCCATCCTAAAATAGGTGTCTAGGTTCAGCGCAATGAAGTATCTTCAGCAGGTTCCTCTTTCACACCTGTGGTTACTAAGTGGATACTAGGTGGGAATTTGCATGTATTTTTGATGGCTGAAACTAAGTGGCACCTTGGCTTCCCTTTAGAAAAAGGAAAGTCTGGGATTCTTTGGTGGTACTTAAGAAGTCCTGTCAGCTAGAAAAGAGCACTCTTATTTGCAGTGCCAATATTGCAGATGGGTGTAAAAGGGCTCTAGAACAAGCGGTGCCTCTGCCAGCCTGCAGCCACCTGTGCAGGTTCATGAGCAGGGCCCTGGTCTCCAGCAGAGGACAGACTTGGCTGCTCTACACAAACCACAGCTTGTGTAAGGTGTTACAAACTGTGTGTGCTCCACACCTATGAAGCTTTTGTGATTTTTTTTTTTTTTTCTTAACTACTTTAGATTTTCTTGGTCAGGAGTTACTGAGATACATCACTGTATATCATGTCATATGTACATCACTTGAGGAATAGTATTTAGTCATGCAAATAAATTTTTATAAGAGTCTGCTGCAACATACCCCAAGAGCTCCCAGTTACAGCATTAGCTCCAAGTGAACGACACTCCTCACTACTCTGATGTGTTTCTGCAGTTGACACACAAGTACATAATCTCAGGTATGAAATGCCATTGCCTTCCTGTGTGTTTGATAATTCTGTAAGAACTGCTTGCTAAAGTACTTGAAAATCTAATGAGATTCTGGATAGGTCTCTTTCAAGTCAGCCAGTCGTAACATTCCTTGAGAAATTGCTAGTAAAAAGTTCCTTACTGTGCATCACTGTTTAATAAAAGTTGTATTATCCTTTGCCCTTGCAAAATGTCTCCTGACTAACAAAAAAAACCAAAAAACCAAACCAGCCGCAACAACAACAACAAAAAATCTCCTGTTTCCTTGGACTGAGAAAGTGTAGAGGTGGTTACACATCTCAAATAGGAAACACTCAAACCTCGAAGGAACTACAGGAGCAAATCATATGATGCCTTCATGGCAAGGTTGTGTGTAGTAGTGCGAGCACATACTCAGATTTTGTGTTTCTAAACGAGCAAATTACCAATGACTTCTGAGATCTTAGTGCTGTCTTGTGGAGTACTCTGTGCTGATCTGCAGAACCTTGCCTGCTGTATGCTAGATCCCATATCCCAGAGAAATGGGGAAGGGCAGGGGAAGCCTCCCCTTGGTGCCACACTGTGCTTCAGTCTAAGTTACAGCACCTAATGTCCTCCAGAGTGGCTTCTGAGTAGCAGGGAATTGATGTGAGAGAAAAGATTATCTCAGTCCCCCAAAGCTGTACAGATCCCTTGTTCGAAGGGTTGAACAGTGTCCTGACACCTGGTGGTGTCCAGAGCCTTGGATGCTGATGCCATGTAAGATTTACCCTGCGCTGTCTGTGACCTCTGTGGAATAGCTGAAGCACTGTGAATTTATCCTCTAGCTCCCATTGCACTAACTTTCCTGTGTAGACAATTTTCTACAACCGATGAGACATCACTTAATGTATTGTGTGCCATTCATTTTCTCCCATATTCTTTCTTCAGGAGGAGATTTCCATGGGATTCTCACCACAGAGCAGAGTGTTTTGATTAGGTCTGGGGTTGCTATTTTTCCACTGTAATGTGCTTCTGTTTCTTTATGTTCAGCACACATTACAAAGAGCTCCCGTCAGCATTAGGATTTCTTGCACCTTGTCAAGTGTAAGAGCAGTTGTAGCAGGCCCAACAGCCTGCTCTGAATGGTGATTGTTACCGAGGGAAGAATGCAGGATCAAGGAAAGTATGTAGTCATACTTCTGGAATATCCTCCCAGCTCCCAGAAATATGCAATTAAAAGATTACTTGAGGGAAACCAAGCATTATGTCCTTTTTCTTAACAGTGCTCAATAGATTTTTTTTCCATTAACTTGTTTTTAATTTTTTAAAATTCCTCTTTACTCAGTAACTTCAATGTCCTACAGCAGGAAGTTCCCCAGCTTACCAGAACTTCCGTAATGCTCTGTGAAATTAATATTCACATCAATGTAGTTTTGAGTCATTAGCTTACTTCTTTTACTTGATGACCCTACAGTCTGTATTGAGAGAGACGACGAACAGTCTTTCTCCATTCAACTTCTATCACTCATGTTCATAGACCTAAAACAGAGGTTTGAGTCACCTGTTTACGTAATGGAGAGTCCTACATAATTCAGTTGCTCCTTGTACAGAAACTCTTCTTTAACTTTGATCATCCATGCTGCCTTTTTCTTAACATTTCTTTTGTATCTTTTTTGACCTAGAGTAAATTAAAAATGCATGCAATATTCAAAATGTGGGTAGACTGTGGATTTGTACAGTAGCATCATGGTATTATTTGCCTTGTTTGCTATTCTTTTCCTAACATTTTCTAACATCTATTTGGTTTTTTAATCACTAATGAGCACTGAGATGAAATTTTCAAAAAATGGTTATAACCTCAAACTCTCTTTTTGAGCGATAATAGTTTGTTCAATGTCAGTGTGCATCACTTTACATTTGTCTACATGGGATTTCATCTGCCAGTTTACTGCCTAGTCAGTGAATATTATGAAGTCTCTTGCCTGTAACCAGCCCTTGTCTTCCCTGAATATCAGACTGTAGTCAGTAAGCTCTGCCACCTCACTTGAATACTTTTTTTCAGCTCACTGATGTTGAGAGCTGCCTGAACCAGTCCACTCTGTGTGATTGGTAGTCTACATCTCCAGGGAAATTTGGCTTTTGTTCCTACAGGGTTTTTCCTACCTTTATTCAGTTTTTTATCAATGGGAAGATCTCCTCTCATTGTTTCTTTACTGAGGGATGTTGCTACATGCCCTCTGGAAATCTGAGTGAGCCATGTCTGCTGGCTGTCACATGTCTGTTCTCTCACTGCATTGGGAAATGGCAGCAGTTCTTGCTTCTGCTTTCCTTGACCCATATGATCTTGTGTCTCAGGTTCTCTCTGCAATATTAAATTGCTAATTTCACAATACCACGTTTGGGGGTTGCTACTTGCCTAACACATTGTCCACATGGAACCTGTCAAGAGCCCTACTGGAGAGTGACATATGCTGCTTTCTGAAGTTGGGGGAAGTGTTAATGGTTCTTATTTTAGCTCCATCAGCAAAAGAAAATTACAAGTGATAGTGCCTCTGTGGCTAAATTTGTGGTTTATTGAAACTGTGGCAGAACCCACAAGATGAGGAGAGAAAATAATGTCTGATTTTAAATTTCAGCTGTTGGCTGCAGCTGCAGCTTTCAGAAAGCTTTTCAGCCTGGTTCCTGTCCCATTTTCTCCTAGCTTCCTTTTACTGCAAAGGGAAGCTGAATTGCAACATTGAACACTCCATGAGTTAGGCTTTCTAGTACGCAAATGGCTTCAACTTTAACTGGCATGACTTTTAGCATAGGTATTATCAGGTGTACATTGTTTAAGAGGGGGATGAGGAAACAATAATTTTTAATTCATTTTTTAAAGACTGAATGTGTAGCAATCCAATAGATGTTTTTAAATAAATGGGAGAATTGTCTGAATTTTCTGCAAGGTGCTGAGTTTTTATGTTAATGTTTAATTGAGATGTCACTCCCTCAATGAAATAATAGCATCAGAATTCACAGTTACATGTTGAATAAAGCTGCTATGTTCTTGCAGCTGGTGACAACTACTGCAAGATGGACGAGAATTAGTCTCTAACCTGATAAAAAATCTCCGCACGGCAGTCCCATGCTGATAAAGACAGCTGAGAAACTGGAAACATGTTACCTTTCAACAAACAAGGCTTTTTTAATTTCTTGGAAACACTCCTGAGATTTACATAGTGCTATGAAGAAAAGGTATTTAGTGACGATTTGCAAAACATTGCCACAGTTTTAATGTCTGTGACTAAAATCAAATACAGTGTAAGACCATGTTGCCCAAGAGGCCTGGGATAGCCTTTTTCTTCCAAGGAATACTTCTCAGACTCTGAAGTCAGAAGACCACCCAGTCTTTTCCTTGCTGGGTGGGGAAAACAAACAAATTACCTTCTTTGATGGTTGGGAAAAGAAAGTGATTGATAATTACTGCCTGCAGCATTTTACCCCTAACTGTGGTATTCAGCCTGTGTTTTTCTGGCTGAGTTTAGGCACTTCTTTAGAAGACTGTGCAAAAGAGCAGACTAAAAGCATTACAGGAATACTACTCACGGGCTGCAAACTCATCCTTCACTTCTTTGCCCTCTTCCAAGGGCACTCCCATGTTACCCTCTGTTGTGAGAGAGGATTTATAGGAGCTTATAAGATTGAAATGGAGGCATGTAAGTAATATTGTATCTTGTCTCAAAGAGATCTTGGTACTTCTTTCCTTCTAGCACTTTGCCCAGAATTTCCTCCAGCTGGTGAAAGGATTTAAATATCATTCCAGCTGCAGTCTTGAAGTATTATCTGCAGTATTGAAGTATTATCTTTTAATGGCAGTTCTAGAGCAAAAAAACAAAAGGGGAGGGAAGTGGGAATTTATCACTGGACCTTATCATATTAATTATGAAAGATTAAAGCAATAGTATGAAAATCATAAAATTGAATAAATTAGAGTTACACTTTTGCAAATGAGTCTTGGAAATCAGAGTCTTGGAGTATGTACATATGCAGTGAAAGCTGTCTATGCTGCCAATTAGTATTTAATAGCCTTTTCTTCTTCATTGTCACTAGTTACTGCTTGTTCCCTGTACTCCACTGTGCTGCATGTAAAGGCATATGCTGTAAGACGTATTTTTATATCCCAGTGCAGACCTGCAGTTTGTAAAGGGACATACCTAATAAAATGTCACTTTCTGTTGTCAGTGCAATGCTCACCTGTGAGTCATCCCATTTTTTGAAAAGTTTTTGTAAGCAATACAGAACAGTTGGAATTCAATTGTCTTGGGTTATGTATTTATTCATGAGAGAGACAGACACTCTACCTCTGGAAAAGCTTAAACCTTGTATGACACCTTCCTATGCTGACATTGCTTATTCCTGTCCTCACCCCAGGCAGTTCTGTATGCTTCTTGTGGCCTGATGAGACACAGCTTTGTTACTTTTTCTCCCTTTTTATCTTCTTGCACAGGAGCAGCAGACTTCCCCTTGTAGGAGGAATAGGATATGACGTGAGTCATGACACTGCATCTCACTTGGTGTTTGGTCATTCTACCCTTGCAAAACCTGAAACATTCTTTCCCTTTTTGGAAGGAGGGTGCTGTGGCCACAGGCTCCCTGTCCTGGCTGGGCAGAGTGCCCCAGCCTCAGTCCCCTTTCCCTGGGGGCTCTGTGTCGTCATGCAGCATCCAGCTGCACCAGTGTTTTCAGGGATAAATTTAGGCCATGTACCCTTTTATTACTGCTAGTATATTAAGTTCAGAAGAATGGGCTCTGACAATCCCACTAGCTGTACTGCAAGAAGATGAAAATACTGGAAAGAAAGTGAAAAGAGACAAAGACTTGTTTTCCAAGAAGAAAACTGAGAAAAGGACAACGCAAGTCTTATGGAGCTCAGCGGATGTGAGTGAGGAGGCTGTGAGGCAGCTTTCTTACCTAGCACCCATCCTATGGCACTGGTGGGTCTGGCTGACAAAGGGGAATAAATCTGACCCTTGGAAACTGCAGTTAAGTCAACTTAACCATGGAGCAATAGGATACAATTTCTTAGCACTGAGGGTAATTAAACATGAGTCAGTTAACTGTAACATAGTCTGTGAAATGAGAACAGGTATATTTGCAAAGCCTTGGAGCCCAGGTGCAGCAAGAAAGCCTATATTTAGTGGGTGGCAGTTGCAGGGTGGAGGGCTGTGGCAGTGCTGCTGCTGCTGGCCATGGTGTGCCCGAGTCAGCAGCTCCGTCAGTCAGCCGTGTCCCCGGGCCTGCCTGCTGAAACACCCTCAAATAACAGCACTGGCAGCTCTCTATTAAAGGCAGTGATTATAATCAGCCGTCGTGCTTGCACCTCTCAGCAGGCAATGTGCATTGCTCAGTAGGATTTGTTCCCTTCTATGTGCATCAGGATAGGTATGTTTTGAGGTGGTTTTCCCTTCGGGTTTTTTTCTCATGTGTAAAAGACAGACTGTGCTGGAGAGAGTGACTGGATGTGTGTATCAGAGCTTTGGTTAGGATGGTTTGGAGGTTTTGCAAGGTGGATGTCTCACATGGGAAACTAAAGGCAGAGGAGAGAATTTTGCTCAGGATTAAGCTCCCTCAGATGGGAGCTTGATGTCCTTCACTTTTTTATGCTGATCGTCTGAGTAGATCTCACTGCACATGTGGTGGGGTTTTAAACAAATGCAAGTGCAGATGCAGCATTGGTGTCCTGAATGTCCAGGAATGTCTTCTTCATCTCATTAAGCTTTTGGCATTTGTGTGAGGATCCCACATCAAATTTAATGGTTTGTGATAGATAGGAAATCAGACAAGATAATCAAATGGTTCCTGTTGCCGTAAAGCTATGAAACCCTAAATACTGAAGAGTGAATTAGTAAGTGTGCATCCCAGCAGAACAGACTGGGCAGGCCTGAAAAAGAACAGCAGTGCCACTGCTGTCAACTCCAATTGCTTTCTTACTTAACAGCTGTCTTAATAATAGCATGAGCATGGTCTGGGGAGGTCAGAGAGGCACTTTGAAGGAAGGAGATGTACATACTGTTGGAGAGGTCAATGATACATTTACAGGTTGAAAGGTCTACATTAGACCTCTGCTCTTAAATCTGCTTTCAGAGGCTGATGCCCTACAAAGGGCAGAAATAAAAGTTTTACATACCACAACCTGTGACCATCCCTGCTGGGTTAGAAATCAGATCTGCAGAGAAACAAAACTATGAGAATTTATTCTGCATGTCTTTTTCTCTTTTCAGACATTCAGATTGTCATTTGTTGTATAGTAGTGCCTTTGTCATAGGAGACAGGGAGAAACAGTAGTAAAAACTATGTAAAATGTCCAACTAATTAAGTCACAATGGTGCTGACCTCTCACCCGATTTTAGTCTGAGTCTTGGAAAAAAATCTAGTTCTTGCCAGTGGCACTGTTGAGAAAAGTCAAATAAATAATTGGGTACAACCCAGAGATGAATCAAATGAAGTGTTTCCAAAAAAGTTACTTTTCAAGAAAGACCATCATCATAAATTGTGTGAATGCTGTGGGTTGGCAACACTGGTGCCATTGTGTTCATTTCTAATCATTTTTTACTGTTTTTTTAATTGAAACAGTTTTATTTGGTGCTAGAATATTTATCAGAAATGCTGGTTGATAAGTACGTGGTTATGGTAATCACAGCATAATTTGAACTATTACTATATTTCTGAACCCAGGCTCCACTGAAATACACTTTGTATTTCCTGTTAATTCAAGCAGTCACCTGACAATCTGATAAACTTGATGTGTATTGGGTAAAAGCTGAAATAAAGGATCTCTCATATTATTTCAAAATATAATTGTACTGTGTGTAGAGCAGCTCTTGATACTTTTGATCACTAAAGCATGTCGCCTCATAAATTTCCAACCAGATCCTGCAGACATCCATGACACCAGCAATAGTCAATGTTTCAGGCAGTAAGTCTATTCTTCTGGCACTGCTAAAAAGTTGGATCAATTTGAATCCAAACTCTCAACCAGAGCTCTCTTTGAGTCAATTCATCCAAAGTGAACTTATCAAAACCAAAATGCTTTACACTGGGGAGAAATAGAATTTGAATGTAGAGCAGATGGACTTTAAAGCGACCTTCCCCCCTCCCTTTCTCCCACCTCCTTCAGAAACAATCCCCTACACTGTTCTTTCCCACCCACATATTGCTTTTAATTCCATTTTAAACTCTAGTGATTAAAATTTCTGCAATGTAAGGCTTATTTTTGTTTCACAGAATTTGTTTGGTACCTTACAAAAACACGATCATATTTTCTGTTTCTGAGTTTGCAGGCTGATCTCCTTCCTCACCTTCCTGTATGAAAAATGCGATGTGAGGAGGAGCTGAGGCGTGTCAGGGTCTTCAGTTCAAAGCTGGCTGTGCTGGTGGCAGTGTGGTCATATTGATGTTAGTTTGGTGTGGTGGGATGACAACAGGAGGGTACAAAGGCTGAAATAAGGTGTTGCATTGCACGAGTCAGAAACATGGATCCTGTAATTATGCTTATTTAGCTCTGTTCCATATTCCCTTGGGCAACGGAAAGGGAAGTCATGTTAAAGTGTATCTACTATTAGCTTTGTTGGGATTGTCCCAAATTAGAGAGGGAGACAAAGTTATTGATGAAAGAGAAGATCACCTTTTTTTTTGTTCTTCTCCTCACTTTAATGTTAGCACTCCTTTGTGATGACCACAGTTCCCTTTCTCAGTTTGATTTAGGGCATGCAGAAGTGTTTACTGCTTTCAGGCCTTTCCATTTATTTTTAAAGAATTGGAAGGAAAGGAAGGAAACAAAAACAAAACTTGGAAAACAGAAAATCTAACTTATTTAACATGATCTAAGGTGTGGGAGTTGTGAACTTGAATAAAATGCCTTTTGGAGGGCATGAAGGTTGCTCTGTAACTTGGAGATGAGCATCTGAGAGCTTGGTAATGCCAAGTGGCAGGTGATTATAGCTGCTTCCCAGAGTTGTATTTGAAATGGAATTGGTAGGATGAATATATCTTCTGCGTGCATATTTCACATTCAACTTCTTAATTGTTCTTTTGTATTGTTGTTTTAGTGATTAAGTCTCGCTCTTGGCACCACTGTTAGTCTCTGAATTTCTCCGAAAAGCTGAAACCTGAAGGTCTGACAAGACATAGTGAAATTCTGTTGTGGAGATGTGCAGAAAAACTCATACTCAATTTTTTTTTTTTGCTTCAACTGAGTGTTACCATTTCAGTCCTTGTGCTGATTTTTCCTCACAAGTGTGGGACTTCTTAACTGAACTGGAATGTACAGGGTGTAAGTATTGAAACTCTGCACAGATTTTTAACAGGGAAGGTAAATTCATGATAAACAATCCCAGAAGTTGTTTTAGATTGTTTGTAAATTTTAAAATCAAGTTCGGGTGTTTTCCTTTAAGTACTGAATATTTTAACCACTATGCTTGCATTAAAAATAGGACCCAATTCATTGAGATCTCTTACTAAGTGGATGTGACCAAATGATTATAAAACCCCCACTCTACATCTTACAAATCTGGAATTCTTTGTACAGTGCCAAATCAATAGACAATTAATTTTAAAAATTAATCCTCTTTGCCCTCAGATGTACTTACATGTATTCACATTGATAGACCTCAGAATTTTTTTCATTTTGCTTGTACAAGCTAGTGGCTGCTATTGTATCTTCTTTGATAATGTGCTTCCTGAACATAGTCCTCTTCTTTCAGAAGTGAGTCTATTTTAGTTTTAAGCATTGAGAGAGCACCACCCAGCCCGGCAGTGAAGATGCTGAGGATGAACAGGAACAGAGATGTGCTCAAATGAACTACAGCCCTGAAGGTGCTCTCGGCTGTCCAAGGGGGAAATCAGAGCTTCATCACACTCAGTACCCTTTTTCTGGAGTTAGTTACTTTCTCCGCTTCAAATCTGACTGGTTGGTAGAGAATGGCCACCCATGATTCCCTGGAGTATAGAGGGGAGGTTTCCTGACACGCTGGAGCATCCTCATGATGCTCCCCTCCTCCAGGGCAGCCCCAGGGCAGTCCCAAGCCAGCTCTGGCCATATAAAGGCTTGGAAAGGCGCTGCAGTGTGACCCACCTGAGTGCTCATAATTCCTCTCAGGCTTCTGCCTCACCACTCCAGGTCTAATATTTTTTTCTGGACTAAACAGTGTTTAGTTAAACAGTGTCAGGCTGGTTCCTGTGGAGAGCATTCATGTTGTTTTTCACAGAGGCGACATGATTTGACAGGGACATTGAGACAAGTCTTTAATTATGGGGCACTTCTTATGATTTAACTATTAATAATTAGCTTCCCAGATTTTTAGTCCTGAATAATTGCTAGAGCCATGGAGTCATTGTTGTATATTATAAGTTTGACTAATTAAATGCAGCCAGTATTTGTTAATTGCTCCTCTTATGCACATGCTAAATCCAGAAGGGTTGAAGTCGCTCTGGGACATTAATTTTAAACACAATTAAAACATCATAACCTGTTGGCAGTTATTCTCTGTGCATTGTTTTGACATTGATGGATCCAGATCTGAGAACAGTAATTAAAAGGAACCACTGTTATTGTTGATCCCACAGATAAACAAATGCTGATTGCATGCTGTGAACTGGTTAATCAAGTTTATTTAACTTGTTGTTAGTGATTCATCCCAGTGACTGTACTGGGGTGCTCTTCATTTGAGCCTAATAATATAATGGTTCTGGCTGTCTCCAGCTGCTAAAGGAGTTTCACTAATTCTTCTAAAAGACTTCAGTAACATCTTAAGGAATGGAATTGTTAGATACACAAATTAAATCCAGCTTGATACCTAGGAATTTTCCCTTAAAATGAGACATGCTTTGAGACCTTGCTGTCCCAACTGTTCCCTGTCCTAAGCAAGAGCAGAGGTGATTATGTTCCCTGGGCAGTGATTATGTTTTATGGACAAGCTCTTTGTTTTGTTTGATTTTGATGATACCAAAGTATGCCCTATTTAGTCTCCTCCTTTGCCAATGCTCTTAAATCCTGTTTGAAAAACTACTTCTGTGGCTGCAGAAGTTCTTATAAAGTGACACCCAGTTTTCAGGTCACAAGTCGACAACCACAAAAACAATCTCTCTTATACTATCTCTACATTTTGGGTGTCCTGTTTGCTCAGGCCCCTTAGCAGCACTATCAATACCATTTACTGTCAGCCTCAGCAGTGGGAGCACCTTGCTGTGGCCATGAAAGCAGCAGTTCCAGACCAGTTTGGCACTGTCCCAAGGGGCAGCTGCCTGCTCACTGGGACACATCAGTGGGAGAGTCAAGAGAACAGCTCTTGTCTTGTGCTCTTGGCTGTGAAAACTAAAGGTGCTGGCTAAAAGTAAATAGTTTAATTATTATTGTTGTTATTGTCATCATTATTTTAGTCTTAGAATAATTTTCTAGATATTTTTCCCCATCATGGATAGAGGGAAAGCCTTCTAAGGAGCTAGAGTGCACTGATTCTGAGCTTATTAAGGTTCTTGGTACAAACACTACTGACCTCCACAGCTCACCCTGGTTTTGTACAAGGCTGAAAAAGTTCCTTCCTTTCAGGCATTTTACGTGAGTATGTTTTGTGCTTTCTTTTGTGTTATTTCAGGATAAGGTCTTTTTAAATGCCCTCAGTTTCTGAACTCTCTGTTTCTGGGCCCTGTGTACAGGTAATGTCTTGGTACAGCTTTCATGGTGCTGCTCCAGGCAACCGCAATGGCTTTCTTTTTCCATCAGAGGTTTCTAAGTTACTTTACATTTCTTGAAGCTGGTGATGTTCAGTGTTCACTGTTCCTGCAAGGATCCTCTTATCCTTCTGGCTGGCTGTGAATGTAAATTGCAAGAGGTTCATCACGATTGTCCAGACTCTGGAAAACCTCAGTGTTAAAGGTACATTCCTTCATATCGCAAAAGAAACATCAGATAAGTGGGATGGCTGGCCATCACTTCTCCTCCTAAAATAGTCCACAATCAGAATGAGCAGGAGGAACCTAGGGCCAGTAAAAACACTATTCTAAATAAAATCACACTGTTTTCTTTAAAATTGTAGGGCAACTATAGGAGTATTGTGCTGGGAACGCTGTACTGCAGACCTTAAATAGCAGTGCTAATGTTTAAATTGTATTTTCATCTTTTCTGTGTTTTCCATACCAGATTTCTGGGACTTTTGCCAGGTTCCAAGACCATATAGAATTAATTGTTAAAAAGGAAAATAAATATTTCTGAAGTGCTAGAGAATATGTATGTCTGATCTAATGAACAGTAGTTTTGTTCATTTATCAACTGTTCATTGTAATTTACTCAAATGTTGCTTTTTTTTTTTTTTGTCTGGAAGGGGGAGGATAGCATGAGGAGAGTGATCCTCCTTGAGCTTCTGTACTGAATTTATATATACACAAAACATTTCTGCATTCAATAATCTAAGTAGACAGAATGACATTTCTGCCAGATTGAGATGTAGAAGGAAACGTAAGGGAATTTTCCTAGCCTATCTGGACTGGGTGGGTTGAGAGGTCATTGCAAACAATTTGGCTGATGTTATACTGAAGTCAGAGTTGAAGAAAACTTGGAAGACCATATTATTCTAGGTCTGTTTGAAAAGACATCCAAGATACTGTTACCTGGTGTTGGAGTATGAGTTTAAGTGAGAAATTGCCTATTTTTATTTAAATCTCAGTTACGCTTTGTTCTTAACCTAATTCAGAAGTTGTCTGTGGATAAACTTTCTGGTCTTGATGGTGTAACTCAACACTAAGTTTGTTCCACCATCTCTGACTCAGTGTTATGATTTGGATAGACTGAATCAGTCTGATATTCTCTACTAAATCAACACATGAGCATCTGTTGTAGTCTGTGGGATTTGATCTCATCCTTCTCAGACACACTATTTTTTGCCTTGTAGCCTGGTAGATCTATCGCTCTTCATGCAGACTGCTGGCCCCTGATCTGCCAAAAGAGAATTAGTCGTACGTTTCTATATGTTTTGCTACTGAGGCTTTGAAATCCCTCTTAACCGAAGTCCCTCCTTACATATTGCTACCATTCATTTTTATTGGCTTCACTAAAGTTGAATTCCTGTATCTTGATTTTTCCCCAATTCATTCTCTGAGCGGCTTGAAAGAACGCAACTGAAAACAAAACCTCAAAGAGTTTTACATAACGAATCACTTTTAAACTAGACGCTAAAAAAGACAGAGGAGCATTTATCAGGAATGTTTGTGGGCTCGGTGGTTACGAGCTTAGAAAAAAAAAAAAAAACCAAACCAGCGTGTGGAAAGGCTTTTGTCCCATGACAGAGATGTAAAAGGCTGCGGGTTGGGATTGCAGCGGCCTGCAGTCGCGTTGGCCGTGCCGGCTCACGCACGGCCGCGGCCCGGCTAGGGGCGGCCCGGGCGGC
>VZRL01004010.1:441451-485149 GCA_013397895.1 Origma solitaria | reverse complement strand
GCTGCGCTTCCTCTCGGCTCGCCGAGCCCCGCTCTGACGGCTCCGAGCGGCACAGGGCAGCTGGTGCGCTAGGCAGGGACAATGGAGGAAAAGGAGAGCCAGAAACTTGAGCTGTGCCTGGCTTGCCCCACAGACAGCAGGCAGACGAGGGGTAAGTAAGCGGCGATAGAAGTAAGGCAAAGATGGAGCTACGTTTAAGCATGTCCCTCGTTGCTGCTTTTTATAACTTGGAGAGGCAGAATGCATGAAAAAAAAAATAGCATTTTTTTCTTGTGCTGATGGCTCTGCTGTGCACATTTCCCTAATACTTGAACTTTGTGGGTTTAACTTTCTCTTTGGAGAGGTTTCTGTGTGCCCTCGGAAGCCGAGAGCTGCGCACGGCTGTCACGGATGCGGGATCCTGCCGGTGCGGAGCCTGCGGTGGGGAAAGCGTGTCCCCTTCCCTCTAAATGCTCTGCCAGCCTCAGCTGTGGCAGAGAAATAGTTCTTCCTTCGTAAAAGTGGGTTTGAGCTCATCGTTACCTCGGGGTGTCTGTGAAAAGGGGGAGATCCACGGCAGATTGTGAGAGGGTGAGTTTACTTTGAGTGAAACCACTGGGGTTTGTTTTGGAGCGAAGCCAGGACTCTCTGAGCGGGGTTTCCACGGCGGCTGTGCATTCATACATTCACTGCTGCACTATCTATATCCTAGAAAGTGAACGAAAGCTATTTCCCGGCCAATTCTACGTGGGCCATTCCACGTGGAACGTAACACTCAGGTAGCATGACAAACACCTGATCTAATCTAGATCTCTTACAGTTTTGGTGGGACACCTGTGAACATTCCCATTTCATGCGTGTTGTATTCTTCAAAGGCACTTCAGGAAAAGTTATGTTGCTGTGCTTCTGTGAAACAAATAGTGCATGTGGTTTAAAAAAAAAAGAAATCACACATGTTTACGAGCGTGAAGTACCAACAAATAGTGCATTGGCAACTTAGAAGGAAAAAATGCTCTTCCTTTTTTTTTTTTTTTTAATTGGGTATTCATTAATTGGTTGATGCTCTTTTGAATCACTTAAGTAAAATTACTGAGCATTGCAAGTCACCTGTGTCTGTGTATGTTCATATTTAGTGGGACGGAAATCTTCACTTTAAGAATGTGTCTGACTAGGGGAAAAAAAAAAGTCTTCAGTAACACATTTCTTCTGTAGGGGTTGTGTGAAATTGCCTCAGATACATGTGGAGCTAGGAAAACAGAGGGCTGACCAGACTGATCCTATGGTTCCCAAAAATGTTGGGTGCTGAAAGCTCATAACTAAATGTAGTAGTTTTGGCCCATATCCAAAATTTACATTGGAAAAAGAGC
Organism: Origma solitaria; assembly: GCA_013397895.1. Taxonomy (NCBI): domain Eukaryota; kingdom Metazoa; phylum Chordata; class Aves; order Passeriformes; family Acanthizidae; genus Origma; species Origma solitaria. The sequence continues at coordinate 483,803 of VZRL01004010.1, read as the reverse complement.
TAATTGTAAAGACAGTGAAGTAAATTAGAACAATTCAAAATAATACCACATTTACTTCTAACATAAATGTAACAGAGGTTGGTTTGACTCATGCTGTTAAATCTGTATTCTTTTTTAAAATTTTAGTATTGAATGGGGTTTGCTTCAAGGCTCAGTTTCACAGTATCAGTATGGATCAGGTCCACACATGTTCCTTTCTGAAATTTTTCTGAAAATGTTCTTCCCTCATATCACTTGGGTTGCAAAACAGGACTATTAAAGTCTTCATAGAATTTAAAGTAATGAAGCAAAGTGACTTTCCTGACCTTTGTAGACTTCATGGAAGGTGTGACTTAGAAGAATTACATACCAGGACATGTCAAAGGCCTTTTTTTTTTTTCTTTTTTTTTTTTGCCGCCTAGCTCACAGCCATTAATCCTTCATGATAATCTTGCTGCTAATCCTAGACATAGTGCTTCTGTGCTGCAGACCTGGGCGTTTACTGTAGTCAGTGGGTGATGCTGGTGTTGTTAAGAAATCTTGAAACTTGTTTTCAGATTAGAGAAGCAAATCAAGTGTAAGAGTTACTCAAGCCTTTGGATAACCAAATTGCTTTGTCAATCAGCAAGTCTTGCTTTTAGTTGCCCTCTAGACTTGCTGCTTTATTGAACAGAAAGACCTTCAGCTTTTAGCTTCTGAATATGAGGGAGGGAGGGAGACAGGCTTATCTCACACCTCTATGTTTTCTATTGGCTTCTCTTTGCTCCTTTCCCAAGGAGGGTACTTGCATAATTTATCCCTTTTCTACTCTTAACACTCATGGGAACCATCACATGATCTTTCACACATTTCACAGTTATCTGTCGAGATTGATTTGCTAGGCCTATTATTTTCCCTTGGAAGATATGGCAGGTTTACCCATGATGTTATTGAGCAACTCCAGAATCCAAAAAAACTCTGAGTTTTTCGTCCCTGTAGCACTGTGGCACACACAGCGTCCGTAGCGCTGATGTGCCTCGAGATCCACAGGGGAGTTTCACCAGCCCAGTGCTCAGTCTCACCATTGAAGTCACTTATCCCTGTCCAGGAAGTGGTCCAAAACATTATTTTTTCAGCAATTAATAGGGAAAAGACCCATACTGAAACACAACAAATTTTGGTTTGCAAAGAAAGTCACATGGTGCTGTGTGCTGTAATGGGGCAGGATCAGGATCCTGCTGAATGCCCATGTCAGCTCTCTGGCAAGATGAGAAATTAGTTTGCATAGTTTACATTCCTTTCTTTTCACTGGTATTTATGCAGTATTTTCCAAATATATGAAAGAAAAATAAGAGAATTTGTTGATCTTTTTAATATGGTATAAGAAAAATATGTTATTTTTGATTCCTTTTCAAGGTTTCACCTAATAACAAACAGTGCTAAAACACTTTACTTGATATGTCTCTTTATGTGCCAAATAATTAGCTCTTTCTTAAGCTATTGAAATGACTGAAGTGCAGAGTAGGGAAAGACTTTGCCTGAGAGATTTAGGACCCAAAATACACACTCATGAGTTCTGGGTCGTGCTTGTCAGCATTGGTTTACCTGCCTTCTTGAGGAAGTGCCTGCCATCACTTCAGTGATTGAAACTGCTGCTGTGACCATACTTTGAAGGCTTATACCAAATCGCTGCACTCAGTCACACACGCTCACACTGACTCCCTCCAGCTCCAAGAAAATCCCTTATTTTATGTCTGTGCCTTTGTTCCAGCAGCCTCAGGGATATAACCTCTAGGCTCTTGGTGCAACAAATTAAAGATGGTAAATTTCATCTAGCGCCAGCCCACCTCTTTTCCCTCCCATGTAAAATCTGTTGGAATGACTGTACAGCTTTCAGAAACCATTTTCACTGAGTGTATCTGGAGTAGCCACACTGGCTTCTTGCAAGCAAAACTCTCCTGTTTGCCATTTTTCTCAAACAAGCTCAGTGTACTGAGTGGCTCATGCCCTGACTTTTCAATAAGCAGAAAGGATGGATGTTTCTTAACTGAGTTGTGGTTGAAAAAGTTGAGTGCGTGTGTGTTTGTACATGAAGGTGAGGCTGCTGCTCTGAAGGTTTTACCACGATTGTGCTGCTAAGAAGGTCTTAGAAGGTGCTGTGAAGATCACAGATGACATTTTGAGTCAGTGTGAGAGTGAGACTTCTCTGTGAACCAGACTCGCACACAAAGTTGTGTCCCGATCTGTGCTCATCAAAGTGTGGTGTCACCTGCAGTCTGGGCACCCGTGCCTGCATCTGCTTTCAGGATAGGTTTCCATGAATGCAAGCAAGAGGGTGTTGTTGAAAATTTCGGAGCCCTCGAACAGTATAGGGAGCTTACAGAAACATGCAAAGTCTTTGAGGACCTTCCAGGACCGAGTTCTGTTGTGGAACCCAAGGAAATTGATTCCCTGTGTGAATTGGTGGGACGTCATGCCAGCAGCGGCTCCACCCATGGAGGATTTGCTTTATTACCAGGGCTTGATGTTCCATGGCACGTGGCAGGCAATTGACAATGCACACCAGAAAGCTGAGAAATCCTCAGCATAAAATCCTGAGGCAAGTGGTAGGCAGGGTGTCAGAATGACTGACTGAACCATAAAGAGAAGCGAGTAGGTACCTGTTTCCAAACAGCGGTGCTGTAGAACGGCAGCACGTGGGGGAAACAGCAGTGGGAGGAAAAGGGGCTCTGAGGCAAAAAGTGTCAGAGGGAAATAGAAGATTTATTCAAAACAGGTAGAGGAAGGAGCTCTCTGCTCTTGGGGAGGTGTTGGGAAGGGTTAACACTCATAGGGGCGTCTGAGTCTGAGTCTGCCTGGTAAAGATGAGGAAGGCCACATCAGACCTGGAGAGACCTTTTTAGTGTTTCAAGGTTTTGTTGGTTTTTTTTTTCTTTGCTGACAAAGGAGTGAGGAATTTTTTCAAAGGTATTAAGTAGCAAGGCTCCAGTCTGCAATTTTTTGAGCACCAGAGGGTTCATGTTACAGAGTTACCTGATGATAAGCCGGCACTTACATACCCACAGTGTCTGCCTATCTCTTTACAAATGTCATTGCAGTCTTTGGTGTTAAAGGAGATTTTAATGTAGTAAAATTGATCTAAAGTTTTTTTCCTTTTTTGTATCACACAAAACTTGCTTTTATTCTGTTTCTTCAGAAATGGTTTATGAAAAAATGATGTCAAATTTTCCAGCCCGCTGTCCTGAGACGTATAAAATCCGAGGGAGATCCATGAAATTTAAAACCAGACCACAGTCACAAATCAGGAAAAAGAGACTCCCAAACCCTCTTATTATTTTCTAGGTGTTTCAGAACATGTTGAAAACACACTGAAAAAAAAGATTAAGGATTACGAATCTGCTTTGTCGAAGGCATTTTATCAGGAGTTTGTATCCTTAAGGATACTAGTTACGGGGCCATTAAGTGTACTAGACCCTATTGAAGGAATCTGTTTCTTCTTGTAGAAAGCATCCTGTAGATCTTAAAGGTCAGGGAATAAGGGCCCTGTCAGATCCTCTTTTCAAGTCACATAGGTGAAGTTGATACAAAAGGAGCATGTACTTTAATGATGCTCACTTTTCTGTGAGGCAATACCGCAGTTGTGTGTTAAAAGTATATAAGTATGTGCATAGCTTATATAAGGGATTATTTCTGGGCCACTTACTATGATGTGTATACGCCTAATGATGCAGAACATGCCACTGCACACTGCCAGACTCCTGAAAGTACCTAGCTTTCATAGCAATATTTTTTCCTTTCTGCTACTAATGTGAATGCTGGTGTTAAGTTTTTGTAACATAAACTCAGTTTGGTTTTGGTTTTTATTTCTCTTCAGACCAGGCAAAACCCAGCTTGCATGTAACATCACTCAACGATGCAGAATGTCTCCGATCTAAAGAGCTCCTTTCGAGCCCGAGCAGTCACACTTCTTCTAATTCAAAGTCCACCCGCAACATCCCTCGAAGACATACAGTAGGTGGCCCTCGCAGTTCCAAAGAAATACTGGGAATGCAAACCTCAGAAATGGACAGGAAGAGAGAGGCTTTTCTTGAGCATCTGAAACAGAAATATCCCCACCATGCCACGGCAATAATGGGACACCAGGAGAGACTGAGAGATCAGGTAAGGAAGTCAAATTTGTATTGTGTCTTTTGTTTAACAGTCCTTATAACTCTTACAAAATTGAGCGTTACCTCACTACAAAAGGTGAGAATGTAGCAAAGTATGAAATAAATATTTTGGATATGGCCTGTGATTCAGATGTTGCCTTGAAATTCAAAGAAACAATAATTAAAGTTAATCTATTCAATATTACCTTGGAATTGTTTGTTGAAATTGACATTTCTGAAGAGCTTTTCATTTTTTTAAAGCATACACAGAGAAAGGAGTGAAGGTGAGACTCTTGATCTTTGTATATGAGTCTCAACATGCTTTTCACAGCTGAAGGGAAAATATGGAACAGCTGTTAACTTCTGTTACACTTTCAGTATTGGCACCACTGCCCAGGAGAAAAGAAAATACCTGCAGAGTGTGTCTGTATTCTTTAGCTGGCTCTGTTACCCTTTCATTTGCTTTCTTTTCTATTTTTGAGTTTTGTAATGCAAACAGAACAGGCTTACCCATAACTATGTGCCTCCTCCAAGCAGCTTTGACACCCACATTCGTCTGTCAGCAGCGTAGCTGTAGGCTGCTTTGCCTCTGCCTGCAGTTGCTTCCCAGCAGCGAGCAGTAGATGCAGGGTCAGAGGAGAGGTGACGCGCTGATGTATTTCTCAGAGCAGGTGGAGGCTGCCGACATGCCGACCTTCTGAATTCAGGGAATGCTGTGCAAGGATCTCTTCCTAGCTCTGGACTCTGGTTTTGGGTGCAATGATCAGAGTTTCATCTGTTCAGGCATTCTACTGTCTATGCCATAAATAATTATTTTTTTTTCAATCAAGCATCAGAATTTGGAGTTTGGTCTAAAAAGTCTTGTGCTCATTATTCTTGGTTTAACAAATGATTGACAGCAAGCCTTTTTGTAAAAGTTTTTTTTCTCTTAGGGTTGTATAGCTTTTTCAGCACTGATAGCAAATTAATTGTAAATAAGGAATAAAAATAAGTTGGAAAAATATTGTACTGTGTTATGGAAGCTTATAGTGAATTCTAAGGTTCTTTGAAGCTTTGCAAACTTGAGAGGCTTTGAAGATCAGACTGTTACAGCTTTGGAAAGATGATAATTTGTTAACTCACCCCTAGAACTTCTCTTTTACAGGGTCTCTAGAGATCCCAGGTGCTATCACTGTTAGAATCCGTCTGTATCCAGCTAAAATTGCTGCAAGACTTCAGCTCTAATGAGAATGATCTATTCCTTATTTTTTAAACAGCTTTACTCCTTTCTTTTGAAAGTCTTGACTTTTTTTTCTCCCCAGTTATCTCTTCCATGAACTTCAGTGACTGTGTGGAATGTGCTGGGTGGTGGATAAAGATAGCATACAAATTAAATAGAGGGGGTGGGAGGGGGGTGAAATCCAGAGATTAGATCTTTTGGAGTCATGTAAATATTTAGTTCCAGTGTTGCAGACACTGCAAACCTAGTTTGAACAGCCTACACCATTACACCCTACACATTTTGTAATTTGAGCCTTTTCTGAAGGCAATAAATTACAGAAGGAATGCAGTAACTGCTCTTGATATTTGTTTAAAATGTGTCTTCCTTGCTAATTTATTGGGGGTAAAATTCAGTCTTCTGCTACTATTTTTTGGTGATTAGACATATGTATTATATGTGTTGTGTGCAATGAGTTTTTTAACAATTTTAAAACAAACTAACTTTAAAATTACTATTAGAGCATCAAAGTATCGTTCTTGAAAATGGCAAAGACTGAAGACTCCATCCATTCAGCATTACTTAAAAAAAGGATAAACTGAACCAAAACCACATTAAAACATGCAGAAATAAGTAATACAAGTTAATTGTAAGAAAGTTGCTTAGTTGGCATGTGATGTGTCAACTGTCTGGCTCATCAGATGCAGTAAGACAATGATGATCATGGCATTACAGTTCAGAGGGGGATTTTCTTACCAATTGTGTCTCTGTGTGCACACCCACATATCAGTATTTGGTGTGTGTGTGTGTTTGTGTATGTTTTTATGTTACTGTATATAGATACACATTGGTATGTGAGTGTGTGTATATATATATCTCTCGATATATATATACACACAGCTGTATGTGTGTGTGTGTATGCATGCATGTGTATGTATAACGTGTGCTTTCTTAGCCACTCTGTGAATAAGACCATAGTATAATATTGCCTTGGAGGGTGTCTGTGTACATTTAGCATCCATACTTCTTTTTTTCCACCCTTATATACGTATGTGTGTAGCAGTGGTATAGAAGACAAACTGCATGCACGTGTAGTAGGTATGTGTATGTAACATACACACGTTACACATGTCACGAACAAAATTTGTAAGATGTATGGGAAGACATGACTTAAAATGTCACAGTTTATTTTCCAGGTGTCTTTTCTCCCTTCTTACTTCTCCAGCTGCTCCAATATCTGGAAAGTGGCAACACTGTCCATGGTGGGAATTTCCCCACTGTAGGACACCTACCAAGGATAGTAGCTAATGCAACACCATTTTCTAATCTCTCTGTCAAATGGTGCAGCTGAAACAGAAAACACCCTCAGTATTGACAGTCAGGAGGTAGCCCCTGGAGTATCATATAATTTCTCTTTCAGGTTGCTCTAAACCCTGTCAGGTCCACAACCAACAGAAAATCAAAATTGGTAGTTGTCTGGGTTTTTCTATGTGGACTTTCTTATCTTGACCATTTTAGCCATCAGTGTCTGAGTATGGCAAACTGACTCCTTGTTTGCAGGAAGTAAACATCAGGGAAAAAATATTTGATGCTGTCACATCCTACTGTATCACTTCCACCAGCAAGGGCAGCTCTGAACATTGTATGCATCTTCCACTATGCCCTAATGGTATCCTCCAGGTTTCATTTATTCAGATAAATCCCTTCATGGATGTGCCTCCTGAGGACCCATTCCTGCTCTTGATAATCTGCCACAAATCAGAAGTACAATCATGGCCAGGTAAAATGCCAGCAGGCATTACTGATGGTTAGCTAACGTGGTGACCTGAAACCTCCCAGCTGTGCACACAGATCATTTCTCCTCTGAAGGTTTGTTGCCGTGTTTGTGATATCCTGCTCTGGAAAGGCAAGCTCACAGAGGCAGAGGCCGTCTTTATTTGCACAAGGGGCTTGGGGTATTGTAGCAAGGCAAATAGCCTGGAGCTAAGCTGGCCTGGGGTAAACTGGAGCATGACTTTGCCACGGCCTGGGGGGTGCAGACGTGCTGTGCCTTGTGCACCCCAGCATGGGGACTGCAGCACCCTATGGCCATGGCTCTGCGACCCACAGCCCAGCAGCTCGCCCTCACATTGCAGGTTTTCTCCCTTCTAAGATAAGTCCACAGCTGGGCACCAGAGCTCCCTCCACCTGGAAGCCTGTAGAGCCGAGGAACAAAAAATTTTTTTTTCAGGTAATGCAAGTTTCTGCAGGAGCTTTGAATACTTTATCTCTGCCAAGGCTGTCTCGTTTGTGGTAATGAAAGGAAGGTGCTAATGTAATCCCCAGGAAAGTTAGAAAGGAAAAAGAGAAAGCAAGAAGGAAACAGTCTGGGATGTCTTCAGTTTCAGACAGTGTGAATCATCTGCTGTGGGGCTCGTGGCAGAGCATGGTCACTTGCTTAGGTGAGGTTGACTCCGGTCAGCAGGGAAGGAAAGAGCAGGAACAAGTGTAAAAGCTGGGTCTGTAGCTGCAAGGATGAAAAGGAGTTAGCAATTAAGAGGTTAAAATGCTAACCTGGCCATGGGAGGGGGTAATCCCTGCTGTGAACCTGTTTTACAAGTCACCTCTAAAAAAACCTTTCTGAGGGGCAGAGAACAAAAATGAATGTGTAGAAGTTTTTCAGAGCAGGAGCTTGTGAGCCTGGGGTAAGAGAGTGAGCTGGAAGAAGTTTGCCACAGCTTTCTTCAGTTGTTGTTTGACGAGGAAATGGGCTGGGAGGTGTGGAAGGGTCAGGAACAGCTCTAGTGCTTCAGGCAGTGCTCCGTGAAGAAGAAATTTTCTTGGCGAACAAAATTAGATTTCAATCAATTACAAACAAATCCCAAATCCTTCTGGTGCCTTTGCAGGGCGGATCGCCTAGAAAATGGTGGTTGAGGGTTTTGTTGTGTTCATTTAGGTCTGAACATGACAGGTAACTCTGGCATCTGGGCAGGTGTGGCTAAGGTTACCATGGAGATCCATGATGTCATGCTTGATAGAGCATGTCAAGACAGCTAATCTAACATGTAGATGTTCAAAAAGTCCCATAGGCCAGGGCTAAGCTTTATGCAAATAACAAAGTTACTCTGCAAAAGGGCGAAAGAAAACACGGCTGAGATATGGCGTGCGTTGTACCTGGCAGCCTGAAAGGATTATTACAGACTTCATCATAAATTAAAACTTTTGGAACTAAAAGAAGAGGATTTCAGACCACCTCTGGCCTCACCTGTGGAATCTCACATTTCGGTAAATAAGCCTCTTTCTGTTTCTGCCCTCGCTGTAGAAAAAATGCTTTTGAAATCGCGGAGTTTGCTTCACCACATTGTTCCTGCTGGCAGCAGGGCTGAGTCAATAAAGCAAGTTTTCTGGCAGGGCATGTTCCCTTTTCTCTTTCAAAAATGAGTTCTTTATTGAATGAACTAAGAATTCAGAATTATTTGAAAGGCATTGTAATGTATCATGTTGATTATATGAATCATGCTGCAAAAATTTCCTAGGTAGTGTTTTGGAGGAGAAACTGAGAATGGAGACACTGTATTTATTTGTAGATTATTGCCAGATGTCTCTCCTTTAACTGTTAAAATAGAACCCTGAATTTACAACAGCATTTATTCCAGGATTTGATATCTGTTAAAATACTGAAGCTTTTTGTTTTTTACATAAATCACAGTATCAGTTGGTTAAACTGACTTTGTGTGTGTGTTTTGATATCATAGGTAATGTCTGAGCACTTCTTAATAGATTTTTTTTCTTGGGTAAAAGTACATTAGTAGAGGGTAGACACATTTGGAGGTGAAAGTCTAGCAGCAGAAAGGCTATTGGGACTTTGGGGTTTGAGGTATAAACAAAAGGGATAGTTTCAGTCCCTCTGGAGGGACAGTAAACGCCCTGTGGTTTTAGTTGCAACCACTTTTGTGCTCACATCAGTCAGGAGAGATCAAGTAAACCCCAGCAGGTAAGGGATAGCCCCCCCGGCACAGCGGGGTGTGATAACGGGAAGCAGGGTTAGGGCTGCAGGGTGCTCTGGGTTCAAATCACTCCATGGGGAAAGGGTCTAGGTGGGAGAGGGTGGGACAGTGTCCAAGTTTAAAAACGTGAAATGAAAAATATCTTAATGTTCTGCCTAAGACAGCTGAGAGATGTAAACTTGAGAGGAACTTTAGTTCAGTGTAGATCCTCTGTAGGATTTAGGGAGTGAGGGGGCCGCAGAGTATGGTAAGCACGTTGCTAAATTCCAGGTGAAAAAACAGGGTATAAAGGTTTTCTGATGTTCTGCATTGCTTGATCAGGCAAGGTTAAATAAACTTTTTTTGGAATGTGTAGTGACTTTTAAAGTGAAAGAATTGAAAGTAGTACAAGTGAAGAAATCACTAGCTGATTTTTTTTAGTCACAACTCCTTTGCTTTTACACCCAGTTATATCTTGAAACTGAGTTATTAATGGGAATTTTTTAGAATTCATTTCAATTTAACCTTTCTCCTAAAGTCTGAGTGTTACTTATTTAGTACTTGCATATGTACAAATAACAGTGTGTCAAATGAACTAGCATATTTTGCATTCATTACACTGTTGCTGATTGATGCCATGGGATCCAGTAGGGAGGAACTGATTTAGTGTTGATACTGCGTGAACACTCTTTTGGTCTGTGCAAGTTGAAAAACAGAGTTTAAAAATTACATTCAGTTTTAAAATGCAAAGAATGTGATTTTAATCTGGATGTATGTTGCTGCAGATTTTTCTAGTTGGGAACTTCCATTTCATTGAATTACTACTTAATTCACATACTTCTGTATTTAATGTGCCACCAAAAAATGCCTGGTTTTATCTGAGAAATCAGTGTCATACAGCTAGAACTTGCTGTTGTGTCAGCATAGAATGTAGGTATTTGTTCGGGGGAAAAAGTAACGTTTCAGAAGTTGTTTGAGATTTCTGTGAGTTCCTGCCTCCTGTCCACCAATGGGCACTACCTCCTTGCCCGGATGAGGCAGTAGTTCCCCTGTCCCTGCACGTCTGTGTGACCCAGCAGAGCAACTGAGGAAGGGGGGACCCTCCCCAGTGTCCCCACGTGTCCCCTGTCTCACATACATCTGGTGGCACAATTTATTGCTTTCCAGGGCTGCTCTGTGTTAAGGGCAACTGCTCATATTTTACACTCTTACCAGAGCCTAAGAAAAGCTATGTAGATGAACATATGCAACATGATTACAAGGTTAAATCTCTGCTGGATTCCAAGCCCTTAGCTTTTGTTTATGGAAGGACATGAGATGACATGTCCATTTGTTTTGAGTTGAAATGTGCTCTTTAGCCCCCAGATAATGCTGTGATTGCAAGATATTTATAAATAGCCTGATAGATAAATGAACAAAGAGCTGGTTCATTAGCAAAGTAAAGTGGATTTACTTTGTATTCACTCAAAGTGAAAATGCTGAGGAAGAAGAATATTCCTAATAGAATGTCTCCGTGGAAAATCTTTCAATTTTACCCTCTAGTTTATAAAAGTAAGGCAACCTATTAAGATACATATTAAACTACTAACCCTAGGGTATCTCTGGGAGTAAATGAAGTTTAAATAGATTGTTAATACTTGCTTTGATAAATATAAGTTTCTTCATTTATATCTATCAGTTAAAAGTAAGTTAAAGAGCTGGGTTTTTTTTTAAAAACAAAGCTGCAAAAAGGCTAATAAAGCAATTCCTTTTCTTTTTCCTTCCCTCCCCCATGCAAACCACACACCAGTGCAGTTACTTTGCCCTAACAGGATTAGTAACTTTTTTCTGTGGCAACGCCTCTGCATTTTAAATAGTGTGTATTGTTTGTAACTCAGAAGTCCCAGGTAGTTGTTCATACTTACCTTTGTTCATGTGAATTTTGTACATATATTTTTCTAATCTAATTTTATGACAAACAAAATTATTTTTAGAATGCTTTGCATAGAGCTGACTGAGTAAATGCCTGCAGTAATCTTGTTTCAGTACCTTTTGTTAAATCCAGTAAAGAATCTAGGACTTTGGTATCCCTTAAAGCATATTTCAGGCAGCTGCATTCAACAGTGTTGCCCATGGAAACCTCTTCCAGTTACTGTAGACACCTGAGATTCCTTAGGTTTCGGAAACTTAAGCTTTTCTGGCCCGAAATGTCCTGAGGCATTTATAGGTGTGTTTTTGCACATACTCGGTTTAGCCCTTGTTCTTTCTGGGTTGCCTCTGTCCATGGCTGCCAAAAGCTGCTCCGAAACAGCAGCAGGGCCCTGCCTGGGGGATGGGCTCGGTGCAGCACTGGCTCCTTCAGCAGGGGTAGAGAGGACAAAGGTGCTTTGCCCCTGCTTCCTATTCCAGCTCTGCTTTTAAACCAAAGCACCTCCAGTTGCTTCCTGCCCAGCTCAGGGATGAGCAGCATGGGAGGCATCCTCAGGGCACCATTCTGGATGGGGCTTGTCAGTGATCCCTAAATCCCAAAATTAATTTCAAGCCCCTTATCAACTTATGAGAGCCCAGGAGATTTGTGACAGAAGTGATAATGAAGCCCTGGAAGCTCTGATGTACAGAGACTTTTAGCCATGCTGGTTTTGAGCGGTGTTCTCACCTGGCCGTAGTTCTGGAGATGTGCTGCAGAACGTGTGAGGAGCAATGTCTGGCAGATGATCACAGACAGGCAGAGGTTTTGGGTGAGGGCAGCAGGTTGTGCTGGTGGTAGTGCTGAGGTGACAGCTTCCCTGGCCACTGGTCAAAGCTCCCTTCTGTAACCTTCTGTGATTAGCCTCAGTACTGGTGAGTATTCGCTGTGTCCAAAAGCCACTCCCCTGCAAATGGTTGTGAGTGTGCTTGGGTTGTTCTTGTTGCAGCTGAATAGTCCTGTTCGCTTCTCACTGAGACCGCTTTTGTGCTCTTTGTACATTGTCACTTGGGATGGGAGCACATATTTGTATCAGTCATTAGCAAAGTAAATGCACCTCTGGACTATTGCTGCTGCTTTACAGCATTTTTCAGTTGATTTTCTTACAAAGGCAGATTGCGCTGAAGTCACCTGATTAACTGGTTTGGTTTAGCCATAATCACTGGGATTTGAATGTCTTTTCTGGGCTCAAATAGGAGAACAAGAGTAAATAAGACAAGCAGATTGATTATGAACATGTATTCCAATTTCCTTTCTCTTCAAATGTGTTGAGTACAACAGGAAAAACGGTGCTATTGTTAAAATTGCAGCCAATACCTGTGAGTGTGACAGCTGCCCCTGAGATGTGTGTTTTTAACCTTCACCCAGACATGGTAATTGTTCCAGTTCTGTAAATTCAGAATCTGTGGAATTAAGTTTTGCATCTTGACATAGCAAGTCAATGCAGGGACTTTTGGTTGGTCAAGATTATTTTGAAGGGTCCTTTTTGGTCTTGTGGATTTTTTGTCCTAATTAGTGCTTTTGTGCTACTGCATTTTGTGTGGTCTCTTGTGCAGTGGATTGTAGTGATTCTAGCATTCACTAGGAGACTGCTGCCTTAGTAAACATGGAGAAGTGTCATTTGTTTAAGTTTAGGAAAGATTTTAATTGGCTGATAAACACACTGCCATAGGCGCACTCCACTTTAAAAAAAAAAGAGTCTAAAATTCAACGTTAGTTGTTAAGGAAAGGAAAAGAGAAGCTATTCTCTTAGGTTATCTTTGGTTATCTTTGGATTATGAAATCCAAAAGACGAGTAATATGTTTTTCACCATGACTTCTACCTCTGGAGGGCAGTTTCTTAACACCTGTCAGGTGATGAATGTGGGATGGTCACTCATCGTGTATGTTCTGATCTTTAGTAGTTACAGATAATTTTGTCCCATATCTCGAGGTTTATCTTCCAGAATTATCTTCTTGCTAGTTGTAAGACTGGACCTTCCTGATACCTACATGAATGTCCAGTTCTGTTTTGTATTGCTGAATTCTTCATTATGTTAATATCTCATCACTGAAAATTCCAGAACTCAATTAAGTTTTAAGAATATTTCAGCTTCTAAGGGGTTTACATTTCTTACACATACCTTTAATAAACTATCTTCATGCTCTTGCAATTATTTCATTATAAAGAGAAAAACTAGTTGGATCCCAATTTCAATTGAAGCTAAGTATTTCTTCAGTCTGGAGGGAAATATCTGTCTTTCAAGAAAGGAGGAGGCAGCAAGACAAATGAAAAGAGTACAAAAACAGAGTTAAAATGGGTTGTTTTTATTTGAAAGAAGTTGATTCTGATTTTAAATCCTACACAATATATTCATTTCCAGATACACTTACTGCCAGATGAACAAGCAGAGACTTTTTCAATTTGCACCTATATTGTGGGTATGTGGGTGTCTAAAGTCTGGAAACAGACCTACTGTCAATGTTTATGTATGAGCTTTGGGCTTTCTTCCACTGTGCTTTGAAAGCATCATTTTAGCTGCATTTATTAATTTGGGGCCCTATTTTTAGTAACACAAAATACTATACATCAGACTGTTGTAATTAGTAACAAACTACTCACAGAAGGAACAAATATTTGACTTTGATTAGAATAAGTAAAAAGAAATGTCACTTGTTTCCCATTGGCAGAGCAAATAAACCATTGCATGGTTGGTTGTTTTAAATGAGATTAAATATTGTTTGGAAGAAATAATTATTTTTTAGCATAATGTAAAAAAATAATTTAAAAGTACACATGTAACATAAATGCTTCAATTTAAAATGCGTACCCCAAAAATTAGAACATTTATAAAATTTCTTGTAGATCTAAACAAACTGGTTTTTTTCTCTTTTCTTTTTTTTTACAGAGAAATGATAATTAGACTAAATTCTTGAAATATTTATATTTCTATTATATATTTCCCAAAAAGTCTTTAAAGAAAAACCCACTCCAAAACGTCACAGATACTGAGTGCCAATTTCACTCTTTCATTATGGATATCACATGTTCTTAATTTTTTTTAAAAAGCTAATTCATATTAAAATTGTTTAATAGCTCTGCATTAAACAGACAACATTATGTCAGCATCTGCTACCCAAGGATGTGGGGGAGCCTCTGTATTCTTCTGTTCTTAGAATGGAATCACCACAGTAATGCAAGTACCATGATTTGTTAGTAACTACTGCAGTATTTTGGGCTTTTTTAGAGGGTATCCACTGTTTTCATTTGTTTTCAGCTACTGTCCAAGCTGCCATCTTTTTGGCTGGGTCCAGCGCTGGGAATACAGGGAATACAGGCAGGATGGTGCCTTCTGTCAGCCTCTTGCATGCTCCTGTGTGGGTGAATGGGGCAGAGGAGGGTTTCTGCACTACGCAGACTGGGGATTCTGTTTCACCAGAGGCAGTTAGTGTGGTGTCTGTCACTGGAGAATTTAAATGAAAACATGTGATAGAAGCAGCCTCAAAACCTTTTTGGAAGTCAGTGAAGAACCTCTCCCTTCAGAACATCACAGAAGGGTGGGATGGGGTGGAGCAAGGAGACACAGATCACAAAATTGTTTTTCTTGGCCCTCGTGGTGCTGGTATTGATGTCAATAAAATGTTCCTGCTGACCATGGTACAGTTGGCTCCGACCCCCAGCGGATTGTCTGACCGACGTGCTCTTCCTGTGATATCAGATGCAAGCATTTCATTTCTGGCTCGTGTGTACTTCCCTTCTGTTTTATTTTTACCGAGTGTTTTCCACACCGGACGTTGCAGCCAGCGGCTTCCCGCGCGGGCACCTGCTGCCGCTGCTGCTCCCTCACACCCGGCAGCTGCCGGGCACTGCTGCGAGGGCTCTCGGCCACGGTATCCTAATCCAGGCCTGAGCAACTGGGTTAATCCCAGACTGAGCCTGGAACCCTGCAGCAGTGGAGTCAGGTTTCTTCCTGAGGCCACGGAATAGCTTTCAGTAATGCAGGACCACTGCAGAGGTCACGTATGATACTTGGTTGTTGCCGTAGCTTAATTCAGGATGTTTCACCACAGCATTAACTATTACTTTGATTGCTCTTTTATGTCTTCTTCCTGTACATGTTTTACCCTCTTCCTTCATAGCTAACTTGTGACCTCCTTGGTCCTGGGTATTAATGCTGTCACAAGAGGGTAGTTTCCAGACCATGTGCGAATGTATTTGCTCAATCCCCACCCGTAAGCGAGCAGGCAGCCATGAGAAACCAGTATTTTTTATATGTGACTCATGCCTACACCCGGATATGTAATGAAGTTGCACATCAGATGAGGCTCTGCTGCATGCGCACACCTATGGAAAAGCTGCACCAGGAGCGAGAGGGATGTGTGCTGCTCCTGCTTCAGCTTGTGCCTGCTGGTGACAGGCTGCCGCTGAGGACATGGCTTTTGGGGAGGAGGTAACCCGTCGTGCTCCTGTGGCACAACCGAGAAGAAGAAGGAACCTCTCAGCTCTTTGCTGCTCCTCTGGTGATTCTGCTGCAAGCCAGGTACAGCTGTGATAGAGCCAGGGCTTTCTTCTGTGGGGCTTGTGTGAGAGAGAGTGGAAGCTTTTGGATAGGCTGTTTTATTCAAAATACTGCTCCCTGTTAGAAGGACAGTCCTTAGGTGTTCATTATTGTTATCCTATTGTCCATACACGTTTCTAAGTTGATTTTGAGAGGTGCAAAAAACTTTACGTTACTGTAGTAGTTATCAGATGCTCTTAAGGGGGAGACTGACAGTCTACAGAAGAAAGGCTTCTCTTGAACCACATTAAAATATAATTTGATTTTATCTCATGGTTTCAAAATTTGTCATATGCTGTTCAAAACCCAAGATGCTTTCTTCTCTAATTATAGAGAATGTTTATATGCAAGGTTTAATCTTTTTCTGGAAGTGTTCCAGGACTCTGGACTTTGTGGGCCTCTTAGGAATTGAAGGGTTAGAAAACAGTAGACTTCTACTCTGAAGATACTTGAACAGTGAAGATGAGTGAGCTACTTTTTTTCTCATGTCTTCTCTGGCTTCTGCTGTAATATTTTGGGTTTGACATATCTTTTTTCCTCCTGCTCTGACAGCAGGTATTGGTTTGTTTTAAAGAAACCGTGAACTCACAAGTTCAGTCTTGTTTCTGCATGACTTAAACCTGCCTCAGAGATATTATTTTGCCAAGAATAGTTCCACTTACAATATGTTAGAGAGATTTCTTTGTTACTGTGGTATATAGGCAAAGCCAGCTTGGAATTTAAGGAAACTTTTCATAGTTTGTAAAAAGAGAACTAAGGAAGTGAAGGGAAAAAGAAAAGGCTCACAAGTACTCAAGCAGGTCCTTGTGAGATGCTTCTCATATAGGTTTTGGGGTTTTTTTAATGTACTTTTGTGGATTTCTCACAATTCCTATTAGTGATGTATTGTCAGAGAAGGGGCTGAGGGTTTTTTGCGATGTATCACAGCAATGTGATTTTAGATGAGGAAGTGGGGCAAATAATTCTGAACTGATACCAAAAGATTTTTTCTTTAGGGTGACCACTCTCTGTGATGACTGTAAGGAGATGCATAACCTTTTAGATTAGACTGAGTTGCTGTGTAGCCTTTTAAACACACCAGACTAAAACTAATGTGGGGTAAAAACTACAGATGTATTGCGTCGCCTCACAAAACAAGGGCAGTTTAGATAACCATTCAGTAGCTTATTGTGGTAAGATAAACATGGAATTCTAGGTATTTTCCACAATAAAAGAACTTACGTGGTCTTTTGATCTGTGCTTTCTGCTGCCACTTGTCAGACTTCCCTGGATAATGCCAAAATGCCTGTGCTTTTGTCACTGTCCTCTCTCACTTTTTTTTTTTGTATTTTAGGAACACACTATTAGATTTTGAGAGCAGAATAGCTTTTTTAACTACTAACTTCCTCTGCAAAAGCAGTCAGACAAAATTTATCAAGCCTTTCAAGTGAGGTTTGTCTAGCCACTACTGCTTTGTTTTTCAGCTTATCTTCCCTGTGGTTTGAAAACTTTCTTATATGTCTGGGTTCTGTGATCTTTCAGAAGTCTTTTAAAATGCAGTCATAATTTCAAAATGTTCACTCTGCCTTCAGATGCTTTTCAGTGGAGACGAGGGTGATGATCTGGTTTTACTTACCTCAATATATGGCAGGGAGCTATGTTTGGAAACCTAATCTTACATACAGTTTGACTGCTCATTTAACCAGAACAGCCAGCCTGATTTCATATTGCTGTCTCTGCCAACCCACAAAATCACCTACATTTGTTCACCCAGATTCAGCAAAGAAGCTGCTTCTGGCGGCATTCTGTTGCAACAGTCAGATTTAAGTAATTTTATTTGAAATCCAGGAGGGAGGGAAAGTTGAATAAGAGTTATAAGGGGAAGAAAAGTCTGGATGAGCCAAGAATGTTTTGCTTTGAGTCCTTTCTAGGTGTGTTGGGTGTTGAACTGAAGAGCAAAACCATTAAAATCCTTTTGAAAACTAATGACTGGCACCAACTGCAATGTTAAGAGCATATTGTGGTATCATGCTCAATAAGAGGACACAGTTTATCTTTTACATGACTAGACTGCCTTGGTTCGCAAATGAAGGGAAAATTTCCAGTTTCCTTGTTCATAATAGACAGGTAAGCATTCATATCCATAGCTCTGCTATTTGATCACTCGAAAGTTCAGGCACCACGAAGCATTGCAAAGAACAAATTTGCCCAGACTTATAGCCCATGCGATCTCTCTTATCTCTCCTGTCACTTTGTTCTCATCTAAGGAGAGGATCAACCAGTTGTTTCTCATTTAAGCCCCTGCTTCGGACAACATTAGGCATGATGCTCAAATATCCCCTATGGAAGTGAAGTTGGTTGTCAGCAATGTAAAAAGGCACCATTTCTCCCCATTGCCTTTCCTAAGAGCTCCATGTAAATATATAGGCAGTTGGTTTTTAATAACCAAGCTCTTCCTGTTGGAAGGTCTCAGTAAGTAGGAATATACAAACATCAAACTGACTTCACTGTCCCAGGTGGGTGTTTGAGTTAACTGCTGTTCATTGAAGATGATTTCAAAAGCATCTGATTAAAATGTTAATACAAGTGCTGTTTCTCAACAGTATTTTTTTGACTGATAATATGATTGCAATTTGCTTCTGTAAGTCCAAAGTGTACTGATCAAAAGAAAAGTGATGCTGAGATCTGGAGACATTGTGGGAGTTGTACTTCTTTTCCACAGCCTAATCCAAAAGACACAATCAAAACAAGTTAATAATTCATCATATTGAAAAATTTCTTAAATAAATACTGCACTATGAGCTCTGTTTAACTTGAAGGGGAGCAGCTACTATACTTCCACTTAAAAGAGAGGGAGATACTCCTTCTTATCAGCAGAGCTATTTCTTTCCTGCCAGTTTGTGCTGGTCAGAAAGGATAAGGGATAAGATCACAGGCCACATAACAAGGCCTTTTGCCCCCTTTTTCATGATTGGTAGGCTGAGAGTCAACAGGACAAAATCTTTATTTCTGACACACTGCCTTGCTACTTCACATGAAAGCAGTGCAGTCTTAATCTAAGGGGGTTTGTACAATTTGAGTTAATCCAACCATTAAGAAGCACATTGTTTAAAGATTTGCAGATACTATTTCACAGGCCAGAAAGCTTCCAAGAGCTTGTTCAGCCACAGTATTAGAGAAACAAAATTAGAGCAAACCATGATGCAGTTGTTTTGCTTTTTTTTTTCTTTTGCAGCATATTTTTTTTGCTTTCCCTCGCATATTACTGGTTGCCACAAATAATTTGTAGAGTACAGTGACCTTTACAGAAAGACTAGTAGTAGTAAGTGCTTAGGGATCATTGTCTTGATAGCTGGAAAGAGAAGATTATTGTAGCATCAAATTATCTGAATTATGAAAGATCAAAAAAATACAGATTCCTCCCAACCTCCACCCCTGCTAGAGTAGCCAGAAGTGTATTAGCCTCCAATAGGGCTGGACTACTGGGACAGGTCATCTGGCATGGTTTTAGTTCTGCTCAGTGATGCCAACATAGTTCCTACACCTCCTCCTCAAAAACTGAAATCAAGAATATGATTTACCTGCAGACAGAGGCAGGGAAAGGTTCATAATCTGGATTTTTCCCTGTGGAAATTTCAAGGAAAATTATCAGGATGCCTTGAGAATTGCTGGCCCTTGGGTCTAGCAGAGGGAGAAGTAGGTGACATTTAACATTTGAAGAAATCTGTGGATTGCTTCAATGTTTGGTAATAAAGTGCTCTCACCTGGTTTGCTAGCTTGAATTTGGTACTCATCCTTATTTTATACTTTTTGTAAATTTATGGTGAAATTAGTTCATTTCAGAGGAGGTAAATACAGCTGGAAGTTAAGATTTTTCATACAGAAGAATGTTATATGTTGTCCTCTCTTGAAACAGTTCTTGGGAATATATTGACAGGCAGCTTTTATAGAAATGTTTCTGTTTCCTGGGATCTGGACTTTGGTGAAGAAATTAATTCTGCTTAAGGTGCCAGCAATTGCAATACAATCTTTTGCCATAGGAGTATGAGTCCTAGTCAGTACACAGTATCTTGTTACAAAACCAGAGTGTATCCCAGCCTCAAAGGGCGTATTTTAATATGAGATTATCTTTTGTTTCCTCAATACTTCATCATTAAAATAGACAAAGAAATTTGGCAACCAATTCTGTAAAGATGTGAGGAGCGACAAGTGAAAGAATGGTGATTTTACAAAGAAAATTACAAATACAACAGGCAAGGAAAGATTTGAGTCAGATATGTAAACATATCCTTTGGGCCGAGAGATAAAGGCAGGGGTAATGAACAGTCAGACCCAAGTACCCACGTTGGGAAACGCGCGCAGTGTTTGTGTGCAGACAAATGTGTGCTCTGCTCACAGTTCCTGCTCTGAGTTGGCTGTGGTGCAGAAATCTGCAGCTGCCTGCAGAGTCACCTTTTAGGGCTAAGGAGTAGAGTTAGTTAATGATAATAAGCATGGTGTAAATACATGATGTATATAAGTGTTTAATGTACTGCAATACTACATAGGTAAAACTTTTCACAGGTTAAGACTTCAAAAGAAGATACTGAGTTGGTATTAAAAGAAGCAGCAGAGGCATTATAAACCCACAAGACCAGATGACTTTGTAAAGTTTTGCCTTAGCTTTTGAAAACTGCAGTGGAGAAAACTGCATTTGAGCAAATGTGGGATTGTGTGCCACAGTAATGGCAAAGTTGGAAAGGATCTCTGGGTAGCATCTGAACTGCTGTGGAAAGCAGAGGTTTAGATTGGGCTATCCACATCCATCAAGCTGAGTCTTGAATATTGCCAGTGGAGGAGCTTCCCCCCGCTTCTCCAGATGGAATTTCCAGGAACAGGGTAAACTGTACCCTGGAAAATGGTAAGTCTGGAAGGGATGTAAGTAGCTTTTGATCTTTCTGATTTCACAAGAGTTCCTAGTGTGATGCTATCATAAAGGGAGAAGGAGTTATTTTCCAGGAAGACAGTGATTAGGACTCAAAGATAGCCTTACCTCTGGATGTGCATTGTGACAGGAATGCCTGCTGTAGTTTCAGAGGCAATATTGTTGAAGGGATGTTGAGCCATGGGAGCATTGCAGAAGGACACCCAAAAGGTTTGAGATTTCATGAAATTACTTCTCTCTGAGAGCCATGATTTTTTTATCCATTGACCCAATCAAAATAGAGATCCTCCTTTATTAAGAAATGTAATTCTCTGGAAGCAGGAGAAAATATACTGAGTTTATAGGTTTTTTATAACAGCAACAAAAACCATAAAAGAAACTAAAGGTTATAGCTGGACAGCTGGGCAGATTCAAATCAGGACTAATGCACAATATTTTTCACATAGAAATGATTCATTATTCTGACAAATTATTAAGGGAACCAAGAGGTTCTTCATCTCCCTAAATCTTTGAACTATGACAGGTTCCTTTTCTAGCTGATATGCTTTAGTCAAACAAAAGTTGCTGATGAATAGGGGTGATTGGCAGAGACTTATTGGCTGCTCCTTGGCCTTGGTTATGCAACTGAGGCTCTTGGCTATTCATGCAATTTTAATGTATGAAGCACTGTTCATATGAAACTGAGTTTGACCCAGCTGCTTTTGAATATAGGACTGCAATAAGAATGAGCTGGTTTAGAAACAAAAAAAAAAGCTTTAGTATTTAAAAATTTAGGTTACTTGAAAATTTAAGATAAAAATAAGAGTAGAAAGCAAAATATTACAAGAAAAAGAGTCAGAGTGAATAAAATTAAGGTAGAGTTATGGTAAATAGTATTTACCATTTACAATTAGAATATTAATATAATTGTTATCCCAGCCAGGATACCAATACACAGCTATCATAAACAAGCACAAGAAAGGCCTGTTTGACTGCCACTGCAAAAATTTCCCAGCCTTAGATGCCCTTAATTCAGACGAATTTTCTACTTTGACCAGAACTTTGAATTTCACCTCAGTTATTCCTTGGGAAAACACTTGTTTATAGCAGTAAAAGTTCTGGTAATGTTAGACATCTCAGGATTGGTCCACCCTGAAACTGGTATTTTGTAAGGTACCACCAAAGTCCCCCATTGCTTCTTCATGTACTGTCACTTGCAAGTAATGGATCTGAGTACAGTAAATTTTTCTGAACGTGGACAAGAGTACAATACACCTTGAAGCAATCAAGAAATAACCCACAACCAAATTATTTTGGGGCATGGTGGAGTAAGGAAAAGATAAAAAAAACCCTTCACTGGAGCAAGGTTACACAATGGATAGAAGTGCACCTGAAAATGGGACTTTGCACCATTTGACATTTACTTGCAGGAACAGCAGAATGAGGAATGGGAGTCTGTCTGAAGGAAGACAGTGAGAGAAATCAGAATGAGTTTTGCAAGGGAGAATTGCAAAAGTGAACAAAAGTGAATGAGAAATTTCTGTTAGGACTCATGTCAGAAATAAAAAAAGGACAAGTGCTATGTTAAAGTAATAGTCAGAAGTCTCTAAGCAGAAAATAATTCTTGAGCTGCTCTTGTAATCGTATCAGTATGTAAAAATATGAGGGAAAGAAATGTATTGCGCATAGGCTGGAGGCATAACCCAGATGTGTCAGAAATGCACACAGAGTTTTGGAAGGGGTTAAGTGGACGGCTGTGTGCCAAAGCTGATTGCAGCAGGAGGGGAGCATTCTGAACCCTGTGCTGAGGTGTGTGAGTGCTGCACAAAGGTGCTGGTGCTGAGCAGTTTAATTCTAGTAGCTGGGAAGGGTTCCCTAAATGATGTACAGAAGGTGTGTATGTCTGCCTGGGGAATTCAGGCTGTGGTTTGGTTGCGTGCAGCCCAGCTGAAGGCAGGTGTGGGGTTCTGAGAGGGAACCTCACTACTGTCTGTAGGTATCTGAAGGGAGGATGCCAAGGAGATGGATCCAGGCTCTTCTCAGTGGTGCCAAACAACAGGACAAGAGGCAACAGGCAGAAACTGATGGACAGAGAGCTCCACCTGAATATGAGGAAGAAACTCCTTACTCTGTGGGAGACCGAGCACTGGAGCAGGGTGCCCAGAGAGGTTGTGGAGCCTCCTTTACTGCAGATCCTCCAGAACTGCCTGAACACAATCCTGTGCCATGTGCTCTAGGATGGCCCTGCCTGAGCAGGGAGGTTGGACCAGGTGACCACCGTGGCCCCTTCCAACCTGACCCACTCTGTGATCTTCATTCCTCTGTATGGATAGTTTGGGGTTAGGCCTAATGCTTCCAGAGACCATCTGAACTGTAACTACTTTAAAATACATGTACACAAGGATGTATAATTTCTTTATTGAAGCCATCACCAAAAATTAAAGCTTTTCTGATTTACAGTTTCCAGCCAAGTGAGGGATAAATTGGTAGTACTGTCAGTTGCAAAGCAGCTCTGGAGCTCTTCTTTCTTTCTTCCTTTCTTTCTTCCTTTCTTTCTTTCTTTCTTTCTCTTTCTTTTTCTTTCTTTCTTTTTCTTTCTTTCTTTCTTTCTTTCTCTTTCTTTCCCTCTTTCTCTCTTTCTCTCTTTCTCTCTTTCTCTCTTTCTTCCTCTCTTTCTTCCTCTCTTTCTTTCTTTCCTTCCTTCCTTCCTTCCTCCCTCCCACCCTCCCTCTTAGATCTTGCTTGTGTTTTGGAAAACCAAAGTTGTATAAAAAATTATACTGGCCTACGTTTAAAAAAAAGCTGCCTCTATCCAGTTTATACTTTGTATAGTCTAGCCAGTCTGCATTTGTAAATATCCTGCTATTGCATTAAGCCGTAGCAAGGTTGACAGTAATAAAGAGAAGAATTAATTTTTCCCCATGCTGCAGGGGTGGGCTTTCCAGGTTTGTGTGACCCCCAGAGGTTTGCAGTATCACTGTCAGCTGCATTGGCTCAGCAAAAGAAGCAGAAAAAAAATCATTTCTGGGGTCTCTTACTGGTGTTTAAATGCAGAGGAGGGGAATTTGTAAAAAAGGAAATGCAGTTGCCAAGAATTTAGAACAACATTTTCCTGCTTTTTTTCCTGAAATTTCAGTCTGAATGAAGCAAATAAATCTCAATTGTGTCCCAGTCTCAGCAGGTATCTTTTTTAACTTTAATTTGCTTGATTTATTTATTTTTGCTTTTTAAAATAAGCTCTTTGTTTTAGTGGTATTTCCTAATTTTGGCAGCAGAATTTCTGAAATGCTATGAAGAAATTTTGTCTCAGCCAAAAGGAGGAATACTGTAATGCTTTGAATGTTCACATTTCTGTGAGGAGTACCTACTTTAATATATAGACTGTGAAAATTTGGATCCGTTTCAGATGAAAAGTCTGCTCCCTTTATGCAGATGAGTCAAGAACTAAGTCTGTGAACAGGGGAGTTTATTCATTAACATGGTAAATACTTTGTTAAACGGAGTCTCTTAAGCTCTGCTCCCAAAACATTATTCCTCAAGCCCCTATTAAAAAAGCACCTTTGAACTGAAATTTTCCAAAGGAAAAAAGGTATTTTTTGTTCCCCAGATAACTGTGATCTAAAACATTTCTTCATACCAAGAGTATGTTAAACTCCCTATAACATTCATTTCAAGCAGTAGTTCCTCTCTTTTAAAAGAAATGACTGTTTCATTATATAAAATAGAAGTCTAGTGTACGTGTCACTTTCAGTTCTCCATCTGTCGTGAAATAAATAATTTAAAGGAAAACAAAGCATCTAGGGTATGTGCTAATGAGTCAGGTGTACAGTTGCTTTTATTAGAGTTCTTGGTGGGGCTGAGTGTTATTTTGCACAGGCTTTTTGAGCTTTGCTGACAGCTACAACACACCTGTAGGGTGTGGGTGGTGGAGTCAACCAATTAATTACTCAGAAAAACAATCCCAACACCAAAATGCACCCTGACATATGTTATGCAGTACTGGGTTTCTGTCTGTACTTTCCTGAGCTTGGGTTATGTTCTCTACGAAGTCTCCAGGCTGTGTACAGAGGTTTGTGGCTGATGAGAAATGTGCTTCCAATATTTCTTGCTGCCTGACTGGCGTTGTCATCATTTCTGCCTGTAGTTGTCAGGCTGTGGATTGCTAGGGCCGTATCAGCACTGGGAAGAACACTAGGCTTATGGGAGACCTTTAAAATTACATGTTAACCTGCAACAGAGAGGGACTCTGTTTTTAAAGGTCCTTGAAAAGCACACTGGAGTGCAAAAGTGTTTTTCTTCCATCCCCTTGACTCTACTGCTGTTACAAACCCAGCACAGTATTCACTAATCATCTTCTCTGCAAATACCTGCCCTGTGCTTTGTTCCACCTCATGGTGAAGCCTCAGGTTTGTCGTCTTTGGAGGCTTCTGACCATTTCTTCATGGTCCGAAGGGATCAGCTTTGTCTGCGGTGCACCCTTTCTTTCCAGAACTTGTGCTTGGCTTTCATGGCTCCCTCCTGCCACAGAGCACTGAAGTGAGGCCAGCTACCAAATATTTCTCTGAAATGTGTGCTTGTTGTATATTTGAATTAACACAATCTCATATTTTTGAGTGCTTTTAAGCTGTTTCCTTCACGGAATATAGATTCCTTCCTCCCCTCACTGTGGTGAGGCTGGGGAGCCTCTGGAGGGGAGGGAATGGCTGTGAAAGCACGAATGAGTCTGGGGAAAGGTCAGGGACAGCCTGTGGACCTGTGCCATCAGCCAATTGTGTCCAGGCAGCAGTGACCTTCAGCGTCCCTTGGCCATCTTGTGCCAGTGGCCAGGGTCACTGGAATCACCACATGACCTTTCCCATGGGAAAGCTTTCTCCCACAGCATATTTGTGGAAGTCTCTTGTATTCAGGCCTGGAGAGGAGGGGAATTTGGCCCTCTGTTTATGCTAAGGAGCAGAATGGCTGTTGCTGCCAGTGAAGCACTTTGCACAGCAGAAAGCTGTTTGGATAATAAGATGCTAAGATGAGGACATCAGAGTTCATACCACTTTAAAAGTCCATGTAATTATTTTATATACTGGAAATATCACTTGAAGGAGTGTCTCTGTGCTGTTGTGTCGCAAGAGTGAAACAATAGCGCATTTTACTTCGGACCTTGAAAATATTTTCTTCTTTCTAATAAGATTGATACAACTTTCCCACCACTTGCATTGAAAGTTGGCAAGACGCTGAGGGGCAGTTTGAGTTTTACTGTTTAAGTTAACTTGTGTAATCATGTTTGTACCTGGATGGAGAGACATGATTTACTCAACTGTGCATAAGGAGATTTCAGCTGTGGGAAACAAGGCTTTGAGTGTGTTTACTTTTAATTCTTTTCTTTGCTGAAAGTTGAGGAAACTCATACTCCTGATTTAAATGAACATCAAAATTTTACTCAATATCTTAAGAAGAAAACAAAGACATGTTCCACCACACCTACAACTGGTAGAGAATTTGAGAGAGATTGGTATTTTAATACGTGATACTGGTTTATGATGAATGCAGACATTGTTTTAGAAAAACAAACCCAAGTGTTAAAATACACTTTCTGCCTTGATTTGCAGTCATGCATATCCAAAATTTAAGGCTCTAGGTTGTATGAATCACAGAGAATTCGACATTGGCACACAAGGATTTTAAAAGCATTTTTATGTCCCTTAAAAATGGTGACCAGCTTTATATTCAGTTTTAATATGTAGGGAGAGTAGCATCTGTTACATATGCTATTTTAAGCTTTGTGGAGTTAACTAGAACTCATTCAGCTGATGAGCCAGGGCAAGAAGGGTTTCTCTGAAACATAAGAGGTGAAATAGAATAAAATCTTACCCAGATGGAACTGAGCCAAAGGTGGCTATTCAGGGCTGTGAGTACAACAGGGTGCATTTAGACAGGAAAAAAGATGTCCACCTGCTAGCTTCAAACACTTCTTGGCCCCAGGAAAGACAAGCTTTAGTCTTAGCTCTTCATCCAAGATCAGTAGTGTGTACAGCAGTGTTTGTGCAATGAGGGTGAAGGGCACTGGCCAAGGAGCTCCCAGCATTCCAAAGCTTTCCAGGTGGGATTTTGACTCATTCCTCTGACTGCAGATGAGCCATAAGCTCTGACGAGACAGCAGGAATTTCCCCAGTGAAAGGAAATTGCCAGGCGGTTTAAAGCCAATATGTCCAACTCTACCCAATTTCCGTGTGCCAGTAGTGTAGGATGAGGCAGAGGGGTCATGGCCAGTGCTGTCACTGTCTGGGATCTGTGGCTGCTGGCAGCTTCTAGGGACGGCAGGAGCTTGGAAAGGCTATGGGCTATTCACAAATGTACCTCAGAGAGGTACAAGAATTTATTACAGGAGGACAGAGGAAATTACCTCCTCACCTGGCTCCCTAAATTCAGCTAGATTTGTGGTACATGTAAAATCAGTCAGGATCATTTTAATAATACCTGAAAAGCTCAGGTACTCGTTCACTGAGGCAGAGTAGTTAAATTTGATAGGCAACCAAATAACATGGGATGAGAATAGTGTAAAAATCTTGGAATTAAAGGTCTGAAAATATCCTTCAGGATTTCTACTGAAAGCAGAAAATAAAAACAGAACAGGGTGATTTTGCTTTTTTATTAAAAAACAGCAAATAAAACAGATGGAAGATATCTTGGATTTGTATCTTCCTAATGTGAAGCACCAAAGAGTATTTTTTCTGTTTTTCATTTTGAACATGGGGGTGGAGATAGATTAATGGGTTTTGGTTTAGCCTCCAGTTCTTAAATGTCTTGCACTTGAAAACAGTGTTTTTCTCCTCCTTTATACCAGATGTTGCACTCTGGAGAATAATTTCTTACTGTTTTCCAAGTTCAGTGAACTGCCTTGTATTTTAATGATGTTGGTTAGGAAATGTACCAGTTCATAACCAATGATGTACCTAAGGCTGTTTATAGACTTCAGTATGGGATCCATCACAACTGAAATGGCTTAGGAAGATGAAACTTGATCCTTTTGGACAGCTGTGTCCTTACACTGAGGAGAGACAATCAAACGAGGAAGGATGACACTGATTTTTTTACATTATGAGATGTTTGGGAGCTTGCAGTTATTTAAAAAATTCTTTGGAATTTGCAGGATCAGAATGGTTCCCCCAGGTAGCAAGGCAGCTCACAGTAAGTTCAGATCATTGATGAGATGTATAAGCTGTGTATGTTAAGGTAATTTAGATAATATTTGTGAGCATATTTTTTGCTTTTATAGGGATGGCTTAGTGAAATATGAACAATTTCCTGGTGGATTTCTTTTGTTTTCTCTTTGTGGACAGGGTGTAGCGCTAGGCTTTTCTCTGAAGTTCTCAGTTCCATTGCCAAGTATTATTTCCAGCAAACTTAATTGTGAGAGTTCATTTACTATTGCTCACTCCATTACACTTTTTCCTTTGTTTTGCAGCATGTTTCTCTGCTTGCTTCTTTTATGCACCCGTTAAGCCCTGAACAAGCTTCTTCAATAAGTTTGTGCCTTAAGATTTTCTGCCTTTAAATCCCTCTTGCCGACTGGCACATTCCTGTGTGAGATCTGTGCCTACCATGGCATCCTAGAGGACTAACACGGTGCAGCTGCCCGGCTGCTTAGCACAAGCAATCTCGCTAATTAACAGAGGCTCCCCTTAGGGAGTGGAATCTCAGTTCAGTGCTCACCGTGAAGGAGTTGTCTAAAATGGATCAGATGACATGTGTCTTAAAAATGCCCCCTGATTTTTAGAGGTGATAAGCTTACACTTAAAACACACCCTGTGGGAATCTACAGTGTAGGTGTGCTGATTAGTGTAAGGAAATCAGTGTTTGAATAGTTTTAACTTCTAAAAAATTGTAATTAATGCATTGCCATCCTTTACTTTTTTTTCTTAAAGTCTGAGCTCTGTGAGGAAGGAGCCATCTAACTTCTTATTTGCACAGTGCTTAATAAGTAGTGGATACTGTCATGATGTTAGCTAATTAGAGGAATTACAATTTTTAGAGCTTAGGGTCAAGGCTGAAAAAACCACATGTTACTGGGCAACACAAAGCATGCAAAACAGTTCAAAATTCAGAATTCTTACTGCAGATCCTGCCCTGTTTCATGAATAATATTGAAATACCTAAGGATTTTTAGATAATTTTTTTGAAACAGCTTCCTCAATCAGATTACAAATAGAAAGCGTAAAGCACTGTATGGTGCATTTCCTTTACATAGTGACACCATTGTGGGAGTAATGCAAAAACCAGTAGAAGGAATTAAAAAAATATGGTTGGTGTAGTTCAAATATGAGGATACGAGGCTATATAAAATATCACATAGGGCATACAATCAAATATTAGCTGGGAAGGATGCCAGACAAACTTATGTTTTCAGTTCAGAAGTGCTTTTAGTTACATGTCTTTTTTTTTTTTTTTTTTTTTTTTTTTTTTTTTTTTTGAAGTACTGTTTTTTTCTCCTATGGCTTTTCCTTCAAAGGCTTCTCATGTAGATGTTTATTAGTAAACAGCTGCTTGCTCGAAAGACGATTACTTTAAAGCCACTGTGGTTTCTAATGTTGATTGGGGGCCGGCTGAGCTTCTGTTTGTCCTAATATAAACCAGAGAAGAATATGTAAGTATTCTTAAACTGGGCACATAACTCAAATAAAAGCTACTTAAAGACCAGATAACAACCGTGATCCTTCATAGAGCTTTTGACCCTTGGAAATCCTTGAAGTAAAATAAATCATTAAAGTGTACCTAAAGCGCATCCTTATGTGAAAGCTTTTATTATATATAAGTGCTATCTATACATTATCTACCTATATATGATGTGTCTATGTGTGTGTGTGTAAAAATGATGGTTATTACAAACATGTTTACTGAACTTTCCTATGAGGTAGATGCTTGAGAACGCTGTCAAGTAAGATGGTATCAGAATTGCTAGTGTTGTCAGTTGGTGGTCTTGTTTGTTCAAAATGTTTAAAGGATGGGATTTATTGGAGATTGGAATCTGTAAGATTCAATTCCTTAAAAAATCTATATCTAAAAATACAGTTCAAATCTCTAAGATACAAATTCATTAAGTTGCAGTTCCATAGTAACCACACTTGTCAAAAATTTGAAGCTAGGTACTTGTGGTTGAGTACCTGATAGAAATTGGTTTTTAAAATGGGATGGTTTTGTCCAGTGTAGAGTTGAAAGAGTCTTGACATCTGGGAGCTTAACGTTTCCTACAGTCTTGAAGCTTGCTGAACAGTTAAAAGATCCTAAGCTACAACAGCACCTATGTTGGTGATCTGAGTGTATTCTCACAGTTTTGAATAAATCAGGAAAATATTATCTCTAGGATGTGGGAAATATAACTTAACACAAATATGTCACTATGGCTTCACTTGATTTGCTTTACTGAGGCACAGGGGACAGTGGCTATAATAATCTAAAAGACTGAACTTCTGTGAACACCAGAAGTAGACTATTAGTCTGTAGGTTTTCTGTTTTGGAAATGTTTTGGTATTGTGAAGTGAAAAAACCTTAGATTTTTTTTGCCTTATGCTCACAGAAGTTGAATAGTGGTCTGGGTGTCTCCAACAACAAAATGATGGAAGAGGGGACAACGTTTGTAGGAGAGCAATGATGTAAATTAGGGAGTGGCTCCAGGGACAAGAAGTCAGTGCAGTAAGAGGTTCGATGACTGAATGAGATGTGATGGAGGGGAGGAAGAACAGGAGGTTACAGAGCTGCAAATTTCTAGGGACTGGGAGAGAATTCTGCAGCAGCCATCGCTGTTTGCATCACTGTTCTTAACCAATTTCCCGGGTACCTACTTCGAGCTGGTGGTGTGAGCAGGCTACTGGAGTAGCTGGACGCTTGGTCTAGTCCTTCTAATTCCTGAAATAATCTCTAAGTCAGAGCAACCCCTGGGTGACGAGGATGAAGTACAACATAACACCAGGAGAAGATCCAGGTTTGGGGAAAAAAGTGACAGCTTTGCCATTTGAGTCCCCTGCCATAAGCACTGAGCCCAGAAAGTCTGTAGCTCTCCCAGTCTCACCAGGCTGCATTTCTTCAACTGATCCCCAATATCCTGCTTCAAATAGTTTTCCTCCTTCCTGGGAAATTGTGTTCTTGTCAGTAATTTCTCCTTCACTGTGCTATTGTCTGAATTGTTTCTTGAGGGTGCTTTGACCTTCTCCTCCCCTGACTTAGGTATGTAGTTTTCCAGGCTTTTTCAGTAGCTGGTCTACAATACAAATAAAGGCCTGTTTGCATGCAGCCCCCTTGCTTTGTTCCAGGTAGAGAAGTCAGAGGAATGGGAGGCAAGGGTGTATGGCTGAAAATTTTCCATCCACATCCATCCTTATATCGTACTAAGTTAAACTGTCACCCACTTAGTGACATGCAGTTTATATCACCTTACATATGACCTTTGACTTTGTCCTACTAAATTGAGCTTGAACTTGCGAAACTTTAATGTCAGAAGGCTAGAGCAGGTCAGAGCAGCACAAGAACATAAGTTACAGTTCGCCATATTATTACATTTGAGCTTTACTAAACATAGTACAAATTGCCTTTAAAGAAATGCTATTGGCTTAGAATTTGCACTTTGCCTTGGAAAAATTGTGCATGTGATAAATAAAGTCATTAGACAGAATGTCTAGCGAAAATTTTCCTTTGTATTTCAGCTTATTTATCTTCTTGCTGATGAGTTGTACCTTTGGTTCATATTTCATCTTTTTGTTTGTTTCATTGATTTGGGTTGTTTTGAGTTTTTTTCAGAAGAAAATATAACTATAAATCCACAGCAGTAATAGGTAATGCAGTAGTTATAAACCACTTTTCCTTAGTTGACATGTTTTGAAAGAGAAGGTGTCTTAATACTGATTTATGAAGGGGACCACATTTGTTATAAATTCAATTTAGAATAAGTTAACATCACTTAAAGGGCTGTTTTCAGTGCTAATAGGATTCGATGGTCAAGCTTCTGTTTATCCCCTAAGAATGCATACGTGTGCAATAGAAAATTTTTTGTAATATATTTATCTAAATACTCTTGACCGTTCAGTAAAATTGTTATCCAAGGTATGTGTACGTTTGGATACTTATTTATGGGGGTAAAGATCTTTATTCTAGGACATGCTATTAGTATCTCTCTGCTGATTTTCAGCACTTTGTCACTGTCTGTTGTTTTGATTGCAAAACATCATCAAAACCCAAATGAACTGGGTAAAGAATTGTTGTGACCTGTGATCTCTTTTCTTTCTATAGACTTACTCAGAAGTAAATGTTCCTTTGACAGTGGTTGATAAGGGGAGCAAGAGGACTTTAAATCCTCAGAATTTATTTTAGCTGAAGAGCAGAAAGAATAAATTTGTGTTTCATAGCCTGCTTACTCATGAATAACTTTGACTGAGGAAAAACTGATTTGAGAGCCTGGAGAACAAGGCAGAGGAGTGTGTTTGAGCTGCTTTTGAGATTTTGTGGCCAAGTGCCTTTCTGGTTCCCTTTCCTGGAGGTTTTGTGGCCAGTGGGGAGTAACTAGGGGTATTGGCTCATAGTGATTAAGAACATTGTGCCAAACCTTTTGTAAAAAAGGTGAAGATATGTAGAATTGACAATAGTCTGGTATATAGGTTAGTAGCTTAGTTTGGTTAGGGTTTTTGTTTTGTTTTGTTGGGTTTGTTTGGTTTTTGTCATGTAATTACACCTGTATAGTACCTATGTATTTTACCTTTTAAGGTACATGCAAAGTTGATTCTTGGCCTCACACGGTTTCTTCTAATTCCAACTTGGAAACAGATTTCCTGCATTTTGTTGCCACTATCAGGCACTTTAATTGATGCTTTCTCACTCCAGAGCTTGATTTTTCCTGAGATTGCCTCAGAAGAAGTGTCAACCAAAGAAGACTTTGGCAAGATTTATAGATGAGGTGCAGTAAGATGTGAGGGAGGAAGAAAAGAACTCATTAGTTTACAAAAATAAAAAGAATCTGGTGCAATTCCGGGTCTTGTAACTCCCGTTGAGGTTCTTGTGAATGTCGCCATGTAAGTGCACCGTTCATGCCTGCGTACGTCGTCTGATTTCCAGCACTGTTTGATTACCAGCAGTAAAGCTCCAGTCTCTCCCCTGGGACAAGCAGCATCCTTCTGGCTAGCTTTTATTAGATTAACAGAAGGAAGGCTTACTCCTCATGGCCCCTGTGAGGCAGAGGTATTTCCCTTTTCTAGAAGAACAGAATGAGGGAGGCACATTCCTCTACTTTTTGCAAGACCTTCTGGGGCCTTGTGGACCTGAAGCTTCCTCCTCGGACAGCAGCGGCTGCAGCCTTTGCCCTGTGGCCTGGCTGGACATCACACCTCTCCCGCTGCAGAAACCAGAAAGCGTTAGCATAGAAGAAAGGGGGAAGCTAAAGTTTTACAAAGCCAGTGGCATGGACTGAGGTGTGTTTTGGACAGAAAGGTAGACTCAGAGGAAAGAAATGGAAAGACACCCAGGTTTAAAGCTGCTTTCTTCTCCTATCTGAGAAGAAAAGTGCCCTGCTGTTTGTGGCTCAGTTGTCCTGAGGCGTTCCTCTGGGAGAAGGAGAGGACAGGGACAGGTGGCCTTACTTGATTTCTGGCTCCTCAGTAAGAGAGTAACGCTCCAACCAGTCCCTCAGGCACGTAACATTGCTGGAGGAGCAGGTCTCCGGGGAGCAAGTCTTGGGGGGAAAAAAAGGATCAGAAAGAAATGTAGTAAATTATACATTAAATTGTTTGGGGGGGGCTATAAATATTTTTAACCTACTTTTTAACATAATTTATTCATGGAAAAATCTTTGTAACAGAGAGAATAGGTATAGAATGCAGCTTAGACTAGAATACTTCACTGCACTGAGGGAAATTCCTCCTTTGTGTAGTGAGGAATTTGTAGGAAATGCCATAAATGCACATTCCCTGTAAAGTGTAACCATTGTACACAGCAAATATAAACCCAAACTTTTTCAGGAAAAGCATAAGCCTTCAAATAGAAACTGGGGTGAAAACAAATGAAATTTAATCCTTTTCCTGGCTGCACTGTGTGGCTAGTTCCTCAGGCAGCTCCCTTAGGCATTTTGTCTTTGTCCTTGTGCCTCTGAGCATTTGCAAGGTGAAGTCGTCCCATGTCCTGTGGCTTTGCGAGCTTTGCAGTTTGCAAGGAGTAAATACAGAGTCAGGTGATTTGGAGTCAGGTGATTTGATTGAAAAAGGGAGGCTTGGACATACTTTTGTGTATTGCTGTGATCTGGGGTGAAGCGAGTAAACCTCTGTTAGCTGCTGCTGTTGGAAATGGAAAGGCAATGACTGCAGGGTGGAAATAAAAGACAAGTCAGAAACTGAGTTACTCATCCATATTGTCTCACTGGCTGCCTTTGGTGCGGTGCTGAGCTGTGATTATGAAACTGTGCCCTGCATTTGCTCATGTCGCATTTGATTTGCAGACCTGTGTGCTAGAGTGGCAGGTCAGTGCCTCTTGCTCTGGCTGGGAACAGCCTCATTCCCTCTTCTCTGCAGCTGCTGAGAACCTTTCCAGAGCATGCCTTTGTCAGAGAAAGGATGCAGACACTCAAGTGACGATATGTGGAGCAGAAGCACAAATGGGGATGATTTAAAACAGAGGGCAGGCAAGCTCTGTCACTCAGCCCTGTGACAGGGAACTCTGCATTTCCCTTTCTTCAAGAAATTTGATCCGGTGGAAGTGCATGTACATGACACTTCTGAACTTCCTGGTCCTGTCCTTCCATTTGTCTACATATCTCAATCTGACATATTCTTTGATATTGGTCTTTTGAAGGGAAAATTCGGTGTCTTTTCACTTTCTAAGTGTTTGCAATGGAGGATAGTATTGCAGAGTGAGAATCGAGCATCTTTTCACGTCTGTAGAAATGCTCTGGTGCTAATGCAGACCTGCAGGAAGGTGCTTTCACTTGCCCCAAAGGTACCTGGAAGGATTTGGAACTTGATCTCTCTCACAAACACACAGATGCAGCATTCAAGATGTGCTGTCCTGCCCCTGGTGTTTAGATTTTAAGGTCTGCTCTTCCTCTGGAGCCATGTTTGAGACAGTTGATCTGTGTAGCAGTTAAGTGCCCTGTGTCCCTGAGATGCTGACATGAAGTGGGGGAGGATGCTAGGCAGAGAAAACAAGGTTGCTTCCTCCTCTTTTGGAGTTCTTGTTCACTAAGAGATCACAGGATTGTCTCAAATTTGTTTTACTCATCAGAGACCACTTGGAAAGGAAGAGGAATACCAGAACACTGACACTGTTAGATAGAGAGAAGTAGGAGGTTCTTATTCATGGTGTTCTTCAGAAATTAAAGTGCAATATAAATGTTAAGATCTTAGCTTAAGTCTGACAAGTAAATCTCTATTAAAAGAATTAAAAAAGACCATAACTTACCAATGATCTTGGAAGCAGGTAGAATGAAGGAGGGGATTCTGCCTTCAAGCCAGGCAAGTCCTCAAACATATTCGCAGCTGATGGCCACTGAGGAGCTTTCTCACTGTGACTTAGATTACTCCACACTAGTTAAAAGTATATCTCACCAATGTCCCCTGGAGCCATTTCATTTTGATCTCGGGTTGTTTTAACCAAATTTAACCTCTTTAACCAAATTTTAGAAGCGGACTCCCAAGAAGCTGAATCCCAAGTGGCCTGTGATCCACTTCTAAAAGCTGCAGAGTCAAAGAGCAGGCAGCTTGTGGAGTTTCTGAGGGAGCAGAGAAGCAGTGAGGGCAGGACCTGGGGCTGCTCCACAACCCAGGGCAGACTGCAGCGTGGGCAGAGGTGGCTCCATGGGACCATCACCCCAAGGGGACATGGAGAGTCCTTTCCATCTTCTTCTCCTGTATCTGATTACAGGGACCACATTGCATGGGAGCCAGACCCAGAGTAAACCTGGGTTTTCTGACCAGGGCCAGCGCCATGGCAAGAGAGAGGCCATCTGGTCAGCCTTGTCATGGCCCTTTCAGCTCTTACAAAAAAGGCTTGTAATTACATTTGGGTTGGATTTAAATCACACATGAAAAGCCAAGTCTCTGATCATACATTTAAATACAGCAACTACTCTGCTTTTCTGGTTTAGTGAGGATTGTGTGAATCAAAAATACCTTACTCATCTGCAAAAAGGCTTAGTCCCAGCAAATCATGACTTTAATTACAGGAAATAATCATAAACTACTTTATATGCAATTAAAGACACTTTCTTTTGGAGATATTTTTGTAATTTGTATTTTTTCCTAAAACCAATTATCTAAAATATTATACTTTTTCATGCCTGCAGTGCAACTTTGTCTTGCATATAAATTGATTTTTTTAATTAAACTTTCTTTATGTGTAATTGAAACTTGAGACTATTTTACCTTTATCTAGGTAATTGATTAATAGGTCAGATAACACCTGCTGGTTGGCAGTAGCAGCTAACAGTTTTGTGCTACAGTTTGCTTGTTTAGATAATTGTATTAATTTAGAACGGAAATTGACACAATTACAATGGTGGTTCTGAAAATGTCAATTTTATGGCTTTTTTAATGCTGATGTCTAATCAGCCTGTAATCAAATGCTGAAACTGTTTGAAACAGAATATACTTTTCACACTGAAATTTAATGTAATGCTGGTCCAGAGCTCATTAATTTCATGGGAAGCCCAGTATTGGATTTGGACTGTGGTCATAATTGTATCCATCTATTGAAACAGAATGCCAGTGTTCAAATCCAGACTGAACAATGGTGTGGCCCAGATCTTTCACAAACAGCTGCAAACAATCAGAGGAGAATTTCATGGCAGTGGTAGACTTGAAGGCTATTGAAAATGTGTCCTGAAGGATATGTACCCCTGTAGTAATGGCTGCCCAGGATTTGGGGAGAAAGGTAGATATTTTGTCTTCTTGTGCTCAAAGTGACAGTTCAGGGAAGATCCTTAACCTGTAATGAATATCTATGAGTCAGGAACAGAAATGTGATAATCCAGCAAAAGCAGTTATGCCTGTGTGCTCTCATGGCCTTTACAGGTGAGCTGTCCTGGTGCCATTTTCCTTCCTAAATACATGGCTGGATTATTGAGAGGATAGGGGTGGGTGATGGGAAAAACATCAGTTTGCTAGAGGTTGCCTTGTCAACCTTCTTGCTGAAAACCCAGTGTGCCTGTGACTTTCACAGGATCACACTACCCTGCCAGCTGGTGACACCAGCCAGGTGCTGGTGTTGACACACAGCAGGGCAAGAGTTCACACACCTCCAGGAGTACTGCACATATTTTTTCATCAGTCCTGATCGGAAGCATGATCTGGGGAATTTGCAGAATTAAGCTGTCAAAACTATGCAAAATTAATCATAGGCTGGATTTGGCAAAAAAGCTTAGATACAGTGTTTTCCCTCAGCATTTGTATTTGCTGTTGGAAATGCTTCAGCCCATACATCTGTGCAGATAATGCCAATAGGGGAAATCACTAATGAAGCATAGTTTTACAGGTGGCTTTTAGGTGAGTTTTCCATCAAGTTCATGTGCATGTAACATAACATCATAGTCTTTTCTCAGCTGTGAGGTTTTTTAGCTTCTGCTGCGAAGCATGAGACATTAAATTTGTTTTGCCTTTGTCATTTGCCTCTGTTGCCATTGCACTCATGTCTGGGTAATGCCCTGGGGTCTGTGGGGGGCTGTGCAGTCCTCACAGGGGCCCAGAGGTGAAGATCCCTGCGGTGAGGAGCAGAGCTCCTGCAGAGCTCTCCAGATTTTGCTTTCTTAAAAGCTATGAAAATGTATCTGCTGAAGGAGAAGGGCCCAGGTTTCACTGAACTATGTAAGTTCCAGGTGGAAGATGATATCCAGGGCCTCTGGATTCCTCTTTCTCAACCTTAGGCCAGCCATTTATCCAATAAGTATAAATATTTTGTTTCCATTAATTTTTACAGCAGCAAGGATAATTTAGTGTAAAATTACATGTTATGTCTGTATTGATCAAATAATCCACTATCCTTTTTTTTTCCTCTTTTCCCGCACACTAGTAAAGACTCACAGAAACAGAACATAATTAATGTGGTGCTGGGGAATGAGAAGACAAACTGTTTCACCTTATGCATAGGGAGGAAGATGGGGATATGAGGTTGGGATGGGGGCAGGAAAACTGAGGATTTGGCCTCCCATTCCAGTTATGCTGAGCTGTTAGGTCAGCTGAGCCATAAATATGTGTCTTCAGCCTTACATTAGTTCAGGATGTAATCCTTCGTTTTTGCCCTTCCTAAGGAATCGCTGCTGAAGCTCTTTCACTAATAGCAAAAATATTTATTCAGACACAAGATAACCATTTGTTTCACTTGTTCCTCCAGAGACACCAGTAGATCCCATTTAAGAAAATGAGCGTTCTGCAGACCTGATTAGAGACAGAGTGAAGTCCATGGCCCTGTGCCAAAATGCTACATCATGAACTAAATTCATGGAAATTTAATACAGTCACCATTTTTTTGCTATATTTAAATCAGACTTTAAACATTAAATGAGAGCCAATACACCCAATAAAAGCTTGCAATCCAGACTATAATAATAAATCTCATGCTGGTATCCTAGTAGAGATGAGAGTGAAATTGTAAGTGCATTGATGTTAATGTCATAGCAAGTCTTGACTTCAATAGATCCAGGATATTTTTGGTAATGTTTTTAAGAGTCTTAATTTACTAGCAAAGTAAGTAATTTAGGATTTCCTGTTTCTCCCCCCCACAAGTCACTGACATAGTGATCAGCTCTGGGGATAATACTAACATGTACTCAGCTGAATTTCTCTGTCAGCATCAGCCGCCTCCTTTTTTTCATCTGCCCCCCAAAGGCACTTCTGTGTTTTCACTGCCCTGCCTGCAGCCCACAGGCTCGGCAGGTGCACTGGTATGTTTGGCTTTTAGACTCATTTCCTAGGAGGAGAAAGCTCATATGATTATGTTACCTTTTTGTCTGCAGAATGGCCTTTGATGATATTTTTTTTTTTAAAGTTTGAAAGGAGAACATCTGTCCTAAAGGTTGCTGGGCAGAAAAGGTGATCCCAACTGAGCGCCTTACACTGCCCCAGGCTGCCTTGGGAGGGGAGCAGAGGCAGAGTGCCAGCCTGTGGCACAGAGCAGCTGCAGCAGGAGCTGTCCTTCCTCAGCACAATGGTGCAGGGAGCACAGGGGGCTTTCACTCTGTCCTGGTGCGTAGGTGAGGAGGCCTTAGGGGACAAGGACAAGAATGAAAGGCAAAACATGTTTCAGAGTTGTGTCCGTTGCAGAACTCCTTCTTTCCCCCTGAACAGTTTGGTTTCATGTGAGTTGAACCCCTTCCACGGAATGGTGGCAACACAGTGCCCTTTGCCAAAGTGGCTGATTCTGTTTATTTAAGAGGCATCTAGTGGTAGAAAATCAGTAACAAGAATCGATTTGCAGGTTTTTCTGTGCTTTGCAAAAGGCATGCGAGTTTCACTTGCACTAGTTGGAAGCAAGTGAAGACAAAATAGTACATAAGTTCAGAAATATTTCTTAGTGTACAGTGACAAAACTTAAAAAATTTATATCATGAAGAAAATTAATTTGTATTATTGCATATTACATTGCCATATATAAATAGGAATTAATTTTATGTCCTTAGAGATAAAAAACAATATGGAAACCTGCATGAATACTTTAGTGCTCAATCATGGTCATTAAATTGATGTGGAATATCTAGTATTGTGTTGGTTTAGCTGTAGCTTAAAGCTGGCAGTTATGAGCTGGGAAAAAGGTCAGGTGTTCGTTCTGTATGTACCTTTCATTCTGTTTGTACCCATATTCCCATTGCCTTCAAAACTATTTGTGGATGTGCAAGACGCACAATATTGCCTACTAATGTGCTTGCTATTCCCTTTTATTGTTTTGAAGGGTTTAGCATCTTCTTTATACAGACTTTTTCATTCATTCATTCTACATTTTTTCCTTGTCTTACTGAAAGATTTAATTTTGCAGGCTCCTGTATGTGAGTTTATCTTTAAAGGCACCAGTATTATTGCAGGTTTCTTGAAGTTAAGCACATGTAAGTTTCTGCAAAGATAAGGAGAGACAGGGAGACATTGAGCTGCCATCTGCATTAAAAATACCGTCATTTTCAGTAGACATGAGAAATTATATGTTCCTTAGAAGGTTTCATGCACTGGGGACTGATCTATGAGCACATCCTGTCTGCTAGATCAGAGCATAAATATGTTTATTCTTGTATATCACAGTACAAGGGCAATGCAGTGGCAAGCAGACACCTGTCTGACCAGCAGGGTAAAGGAATGAGAAGAAAATTCATAGTTGTTACATTTTCTTGTAAACTATACTTCTGGTTCTAGAGTGTCTGAAATCAGGGTAGAAAAGAAGGATGTACTGGGAGTATTCAAAAATTAGATTACAGTGGTATGTTACTGATGAATTCAGTTATAAAGTTTACTCCGTTATTATTTATTTTCTTTTCCATACGGGAATCTTCTATTTCTGTTTGCTTACACCATCCCACCCCTCCAATCTGTGTGTGTCAGGAGAAGGGTCCTGTGTACAGTTGCTCCCAAGAGAAGGGTTTGTTGCCCTCAAGCAGCAGCGGAGAGAGTAATTTAGTACTTATATGGTGCCTCCTCTATAGAGCAGCTCCTGCCTCTAAGATCTTCCTTCTTGTTCGTTATTTAATACCTATTTTATTTTGGGAACAAAAAAAATCCTAAAGAGAAATGGGCACTGTTCACGTCAACTGTTTCTGCCCTGCAGATATGAGGGGAATAGTTTCCTTTCCACAGGAAGAGTTGCCAGGAGCCTTTTAGCCAATTACCACAGCAGTTTGTGGACCACAGCAAAAGAGGGATTACTTTGCCTTCCGTAGTGAGCATTAACCACTGCTGTGCTAAACAAATGAGCCTTTTGTATTTTATCTACTTTGATATTTTAAGGAAATGAGAAGTCTTGAAATGACAAAACCCTGGTAATAATGAGGTGAGTTATCACCACATGGTTATTATCAAGAGAATTTTCTTTTTATACTAGTGTGCATTAAAGAAGAGACATGCTCCTTGTTTGCCTTGGAAGCAGAATCATTCAAGTTTACTCTTGTCAGGTTTCTGAGAAGAATAAAACATTGTTACTGTTTGTGAAAGAGAAATGTCCTGGTGAAGCCTGGCCCACAAGTTGTCTTCCTGGAAGCTGTACGCGATCGTGGCTTGTGTCTTATCTGAGGTTTTTCTGATTCCACCTTCATGTTTTTGGGTTCAGCTGCTGGCAGTCAGTTCTGCATTCGATATCCCCAGTAAAGTTCCCTTATTCTCAATTAATCAAACAGTGTAAAAAAAAGTTGGACTTGGGTGTTTTGTGACCAGCATAGACATTACCTGTAAGGTAAGAATTCTTTTGGCAGTGAACCACAGCACTTCTGTAGAGGCTGGCAAACCTGGAAGACACTGTGTAGCATCCACTACATCCCTGAG
Source organism: Origma solitaria (assembly GCA_013397895.1). NCBI lineage: Eukaryota > Metazoa > Chordata > Aves > Passeriformes > Acanthizidae > Origma > Origma solitaria. The sequence continues at coordinate 442,698 of VZRL01004010.1, read as the reverse complement.
GTAAGGTTGTTTTAAAGTGCATCCCTGTCCATGTCCTGATGTCCTTCATGCGGTACTGGGAGCAGACTGACCATAAAGGGAAGCTCATGTAAATACAGTTAACTGAAAATATACCATATACTTAGATTTTATATTATAGGATTAAGTTAGTAAATCACTATTCACTGTGACTTCTGCATTAATCTTGTTTTCATGTAAAACCCTGTAATCACGTTTTGTGCATCAGTCAGTCAGTTTTCACTGGAAACAGCCAGATGCACAAGGACCTTTGCAGTAGTGCTGTGCTTGGAGTCACTAGCACAAGCACAGAGCCATCTGTTTGAAGACTCTTGAAACTTCTTTCTTGAGCTTCAAGCATCAAACTGCATTTCTGTCCTGTACAACTGTGAGGCAAACTGAGAAGAGCCTGGGGTTACACTGCTGTGTACACTTAAAGTCTAGTGTTACATTACTACTTTGTGGTGTCAGCATATTGCAGAAATAATCAGTGTATAAATTAACACGTGAGCTTTCCGAAATTGCATGTGGTGAGTTTTAGTTTAAACATAGTTAACAACATGGATAGGGTGGCAAAACCTATTTAAGAGTCTGTGTACCTTTGTCCCTGTCTACTTTTAGTGTAGGTGCTCTCAGATGGTTGTGGAGGCCATGTATAAAGCTTTTGTGTGGTTCAGAACTTGCGGTAAGCATCTTAGTATGCCCAACAGCCTTTACAACAAGCAAGAATCTAACTGAACATAAGAAAATTATTGTCTGATAAGGGATTGTTTTAAAAGTTTTTTCAGAGAAAAAAAGACAATTTCAGAAGAAGCTTGTGCCACTTTAAAGCCTAGAAAAGTAACACATTTGGATTCTAAAGCTAACTGGAAAGATGATTTTAGTAATTGTATGAGTGTCAAGCACAAAGGTACTTAAAAACTGAGAAAAAAGGAGTGCAAATAACTTCATAAAACTACAAAAGCTTTATAAAAGTAGACCAGATACTGCATAGCCGGGTAGTCAACCATAATGGATTAGAAAGAACTACAGAAGTAGAAAGTCTGAAATTCTTCCAGACGTGTGAAGTAATGCCTTGCATTATTATGTGGGCAAGGCTGTTTTTCTTGGCAATCATTTAGGAAGACTTTTGTGTGTTATCATCAACGAATTAGAACTTGAATAACAAATCTTGGATATAATCATCATAATCTGTTCCTGTTGCGGAGGAGCAGAAGTGGGGGGGGGGGGGGGAGTCTTTTTAAAAAAAC
>VZRL01004010.1:279290-441435 GCA_013397895.1 Origma solitaria | reverse complement strand
GGGAGAGAGGGGGGGGGGGGGGGGGGAAGCTTATTGTAAAACAGTTTAAACATATTTGATGAAAAAACATGTATAACTCATTTGCTTAGAATAGCTTATCATTTAGGTGGGCTTTTTTTGTGGAGTGGTTCATAATCATAGAGTCTGCTTTAAGAGTTCCTAACTCAATCACACTGCAGAAGTGAGCTCTGTGTATGGTACTGCTTAGGACCTTGTGTCTGCTTTGAGTTCCGCACTGAAATGGAGTAATTGAACATGTCAGACTGTCCCATAAAACAAGAATGAGTGAAGTAAAATTGATTGCAATGTGTTCTCCATATTGCATACCTCCCTTAAGAAATCACTGTTAATAAGCCTTTGGAGCACAGTGTAACTGTGCGACATATGCTTATTATATATATGCATATATGTATATATCCTTATGCCCATTACTAAATTATTTTTACATGTATCAATAGGTATCAGAACTTGTCTTCTTTTTGCCCTGTGATTGTGAGTGTTCTTTGAAGGTGTGTATGTGAGGGTGTCAAGTAGTAACACCTTGTTGAAACTTCAGGCAGTCATGCTCGGTGGTGTTTATTAGTTCTCAGTTTAGGAATCTCAAAAGTGGAGCATCTTTTAAACAGGGAAGTGGATACGATGGAGATTTTTTCAGAAAAACTACTTTTGCCTTGTCTGGGCTAACACTGAGAAGAAGGTAGATTTCTACTATGTGGGGATGAAAGAAATCAAAATTTGTGAGCAAGAGGGATGTGAGAGGTGCATGTATTCTTGGATGCAGTATATGGAATATCAGACATAACAGTCATCACTTCTGTTTCCTTTGTTTGGTGATTTCTGGTTTTTTGTTTTAGGGGGTTTTTTTTAAATTTTCATTTTTGTTTTGTTTTTAATGAAGGAAAAAAGCATCATCTAAGTGAAAGCCATTACCTGAACCAGAAGCTTTTAATTTATTTTATAACCTATATATCCCTCTGTCCAAACAGGCTCAAATTCCTCAGTTTTGCAGTAGCTCGCAGTTTCTTACTGACAACCACCACTTGTGTCTATTTTTCCCACTTGCACCTAAACACAAAATCTGCATTCTGATTTGGTAGTATTTTCAGTAAATAAAAGTTAATACATTTATTTGCAAGAATGAAATGACTTGTTGAAACTTCTTGTGACTGACATTATAACACAGTCACTAGAAAGACATCCAAAGAATTTGCCTTTAGATGAGCTTCTTAATGCATGAAGATTTTGTGGGGCCAGTGGTGTGGGGTCATTCCATAATTACCTTATTTTAGTGGGTTTTGGTCCACTGTGTTTCAGGTTCAGAAGCATTTACTTTGTTCTGCTGTGAATCATAGTGCTCCATTATGACATTTGCACTGACAGTTATGGGAGAGGTGCTGAAAGGCCCTAGGCTACATCATCATTTTCAAACTCCCACATGCTTCTCCCCATTTTTATTAGGATCTCCTCAGTTGGTCACACACCCTCTTTCAAAATGTTGTTTATAGCTCGGGTCTGTCAGGTTGCCTGTACAGCATTCATGAGTGACTGGGCAGCTGGTATGCTAATTGCTACCTTACTGCATCAACCCTAATGGCATGTCTTTTTTTTTATTGTTTTTGCAACCTTGTTTTGTATTAATGTTTTGTCTTTGACCATACATTTTAATTATTGTGACTTTGGAATGGATTTTGCTGCCTGCTTCAAGCTTTTCAATGCCTGTGTACAGTGCTGTGCACAATGAGACCTAATCCCCAGCTGGGGACCATCTCTAGCAGTGCAGTACAAATACATTATATTTCAACATTTTTTTGTTTGATTTTGGCCTCATTCAAGAGGGGTTTTATTGTTATTTTTCAATTTCTATTTGACATTCCAATTTTACAATGATTTTCTGGCTGTTTAAAGCAGATTTGGGGTAAACACTTTCAGCGCTCTGCAAATCATCCACTGCACAACATAAGAAACAAATCCCTGTATATACTGGGGGTTGATTTTTAGCCTGTCTCTATACACAGGATGTGCTAAAGTACTTGAAAGGTAAGATGTGTGACTTGCTACAAATCTGTAGCTTTGCAAAACATGAGATTGAAGAGCTGGAGTCTGCTTGTTTGCTTTCTCATGTTGAAGTGGTACCTGACATTACTGTGTGTTATGTTTTTAGAAAAGCAGGGAGGAGAACATTATTGCTACTGTGTATGCCTCACAGAGCAGGAAAAGTAAGACGTCGTTTCAAGTGGCTATTGTACAGGAGGTTTCTGGAATGTTTGGCATTGCATATTCAATTTTGGCACTTTGTCATTAAAACTGGAACAGAGCACAAGCTCTCAAATATGCAGTCAGGCCTCTTGAGCTCCTGTAAAAATAAGATGGCAAACAAACCCCTCTAATAAAATGCTGATGCTGGAAAAAATATATAGTCATCATTTTGTTACGCTACTTTTCTCAGCATGTCTCATTTATTTCCGAAAGTAAAAGAGAGAGGTGATTACCAGAAAGGCAAAAGTCATGATGAGGTGAAATCCTGGCCTTGCTGAGACAGGGGACAGTGCTGTCACTGGGTCAGTCTTTGAGCCATGAAATGTCCCAGTGGCCTGGCCAGGTCACTGGTTTCAATGGCCATTAACTTGTCTTTTAGAGCAGTTGTTTCTTCCTCCCCACTGCTCTTACGATGTTCATTGTTTAGCAGTGGAAATGGGGCTTATGATTTCTAGTTTGGGCTTTCAATAGCCATTTAAAATGCCCCCACTCGCCCCCCGCAGTTGAGAGCACTGGGGAGGCAAAGAGGAGGCTTCTGGCATTGGGAACATTTGGTTTTTTGGCTGCTGTTGATAACCTGGGCGGTGAGGGTGGTGACTGTGCGCCAGTCCTGCAGTCTGGGCTTCTTCTGCTTACTGGTTACTTACTGGTTATTTTTCTTAGCAAATTTTCTCTGGATGTTTCATTTACAGTTTTTAACTCATGTATTTTTTCATTCAAAATCTGTATATCTACTTGCAACATTCTCTTAATTGTCCTGTGCTCTTTCCTTCAAAAGGAAATACCTGTGTTTAATATGTACTGTGTAGTATAGTTGAAGGAAGAAATAGGAATAATGGCAGCCTAGAAAAGTATAGTGTCAGAATATTTGGTTATTTAATTCATCAATTACAGTTCTAGTTTTAAAAAAATGTATTCTCAAGTTAGACTTTTCAAACTCTATGTATCATCTGTTAATAATGACAGTAGAATTTCCCTAAGTACAAATAAAAGGTGAGGATAAAGAAACTCCTTTTAAAACAAACATTTTGGCAGTGCTGAAAATGGCAACTCTGATGATGTTACAGAAATTGCAGTATCTTTCCTGTCATACCACACTGGCACATAGGAGGCTGAAATAAGGAAAATACTGACATGACAGTCAAAATAATTTGGTAGTGAGGGAGACCGTGAAGAGACCATGAGTGTCAGCCCAGGTGCAATAAGAAAGCTACTTTCTAAATACTCTTGTGTGTGGTCGTGATCAAGTAGGTTCAGAAGAAAGCAAGTTTTTATGAGACTGCATATTCTGTTTTCTGTTTCTGAATGAAACACTTTTGTACTGCTCTCCCAGTTCTCTGGCCTGCTCTAGTGGGCACCTGATGCTACCTTGGAAGGTGCCTAGCAGACTGAATGAAGGCAGGACCCGAAAAAAGTCTTTTTTCCTCATTCAGAGAGTAAGACTGATTAAACTGCGCAGCTTCAAATAAGGAGAAAACTGTACTTCTGATCATCTGTAGTGTCAATCAAACAGTCTTATCTTTTTCCTTGTGCTGTTTAATTACTGGGGAAATATTTAACTATAAGCAGCTTATATGTTTCTGAAACAACTCTCTGATCACATATTGTTTTGCCTCTTCAGTTTTGGAAAATCTAAAAGGAAAAGTGCACTATCAGGAAAATACAATTATTTGGTCTCTAACCATTAATGTGTTTTAACAGAGCGGAGATGAGCAGCATTGGCTATTTGCAGCTTCTTTCTTGATAAATTCAGTAGCTCTCGTGTACCGGGGGAATGACAGCACAGTTTGTATGTGGTCTCTACTGCTCACATAAGCAGCTCCAGGCACTTTTTAAAAACGTGTATCTTTTATAAGGTCCTTGAGCCTGGCTATCTATAGCTCACCAGAGAACAGCATGTCCTGTGTGCTGCACTCTGCTCATCACGTCTTGGAATTGTTCTGGGTGTGCATAAGCCACTCATTTGGGTGAGATGAAACGCAGACATTTCTAACATTTTGACTCCCTTTATCCTCTCTGTAGGAGCTCAGCAGGCAGGATGTAAAGTGATTTGGAAATTTCTGCGTTGAGCTCCTAGAACAGCTGAGTCAGGGTTTGTCATGGCTGTGTTTTCAGTGGTGTGTTACAGAGATGGTGATAGGACTGTGGACTGCCTGTGATGATAAAACATATATATTTGTGGCAATTAGACATTGATATATCTGGAGCTAAGCTGTACTGTTGTTGGCAGGATTACAAGAGCTGGGTTGTTTGGAGATTTAATGTTCTCATTGTGGCTATTGTAGGGCAAAACTGAAAGCTCATAAAACTGAAGGCAGGTCATATCAAGAGCCCAATTAAAGACAGAGTGTATCATGGATACAAATGTTTGTGAGCTATGCTGTTTACACAGTCATCATTATTTTTGACCTTCCAGCATGAACTCTGTTGATTCCTCATCACTTTCTCATACAGGACAATCTTTTAGAGAAAATCCTATCAGACATGACTTCATACAGTCCCTGACTTTAGTTGGATTTCTGCAGTCCTGATTATAACCAATTTGGTTTTACTGCAGTGATATAGGGGACAGAACAAGCCAACTTTTCCCTTCTGTGGTTTTCACTGTGTAGGTCAACTGAAAAGATGAAAGTGGTTTTCCCAAATAAGAATACTTTTTTCCCATGGGTTTCATTACTAAATTGGAACTTGAGTGGATGATTATTGTGTGTGGTTGAGTGGCATTTGCTTTAATTGCCACATGCCATATTTGCATGTGGCACTGTCTTCTCTGCCGGGAGATAGGAGAAGGTCTAAGGATTTTATCTCTTAATGGCACAGCCACTGGAACAGCAGCAAGGTAGCTCAGTTTGCAACCACAGCACTGTTAAAACACAGATAACTTTGAACAACTACATTCAAAACAAGCTTCTGTCTCATCAGTGCCTGACTGATTTCTAATAAAACCAAGGTTTAGCTCTTCTTTGTTCTGTTTTCGTTGAGGCTTGTTTGCATGATGCAGATGCAAAGGAAATACCTGCTTTGCTTCACTTTGACATTTCCATTAAGATTACTCTCTGTATAATCTTGCATCACAAAAATGGATTCCAGCATATTCGGGGCCTTATCTTGTGGCAGAAAGCTGCTGAGCCCAGCTGGTGAGGAGGATTCTTAGTGGCTGTGAATTGAAAGAAAATGCATAGACTTGGAGCTTTTGTTAAATGCTTTTTTGATGTGTCACTGGTTCTCAGTGAAACTAAATTCAGGCAGAAGGTTGGTGCCCTGATACCAGTTGAGAAGACTGATATGGGCTTACACATAAATCATAATCGCGGCAAAATCCAAATACTGGCCAGCTGACCCAGCATCCTTCTTTATGATGTTTTTTCTCTCTGAGATCAGTGGAATATGCACCTTGTACATTGCTGTTAGCCAGGTACCTTTAAACAGCATTTAAAAAAGCACAAATTATGTTGTGTTGAAAAACACAAATAATGTGTGGACTTTCATCCATTTCTTGCCAAACACCTTAGTTACACTGTTGCGAGCCCCTATATCCTGTACTTTTTCAATTATGGTTTTCTTCTTTTTTAATACCATGGTAACTAGAACTAGTAATAAGTAACAAAATAAAATATGATGAGCAAATTTCGGCTCTTAAATTGCTCTTTAATGATATGAAAGCTAACCCTGTGCTTCTGAATTTTGTCCTGCTGAAGTCCCAACTCTTTCCATCAACTAAAATTGGGGTTTCACCTCTAGAAATATACTTTAATATTAGAAAATGCACATCTCTACACTTTAGGACCAAAGTGATTGCTATAATAACTTTTTTTTCCTGTCTCACATACTTTTTCTTTTGAATTGAAGTGTACTGTTTTAACAGAAATTTCTCACAGGTACCTATATTACATGATGAAGTCACTTTTTTATATTCTTTTGAATGAAGCCTGAAGAGAGACCTTCTCTGGCATCATCCATAATTCAGAATTTTATAGCTCTTTTCTGAATGTCCTGAGGTTTTTCAACATTACTTTTGAAATACACACACACCAGAACTAAGCTTGTGTTATTTTATGGTCCTGTCAGACTCACGTAGAGGAGTAATGCTGTTTCCCTACTGTTACTTTGAATTCCCTTCATGTATTGTATTCACTGGCTGCAGCATTACATTGGGAGTTCATGGTCTGTTGTTTCTTTGTTTTTTTTAGAACATTTTTAAACCATTACCTTAAAGATTGCCATTTGTCTGTGGCAGAACCAACAAAGATCTCGCAAATTTCCTTAATTATGCAAGGTGGAAAAAATTCAACTTAACTCCTAAGCAAAACTCTTCAACTGATGGCAAGGCATGTCAATAATCATATAAGTAATGTAATTTATTATATCCTTAAGGTTTTCGACAGTGTTCACATCCAATAAAGAATTTCAGTTTTACAATATCCCTATAGACTGGGGAGTAAGTTTTATTTTGAAGCGTGGGAACTGAAGGACAAATTTGTCACTGGCCAGAGTGTTGCTATACCTGTAGTGAACCTGCTTTTACTGAGTCCACAATTTATTCATTCATCCTTCTTGGGCTGCTTGGGAGAGTAAACATTTCATGCTTAATATCACCCCATCATGATGTTCTTCTGAAAGTGCTTCCTTACGTATGCGCATCATACCTGTTTTTAGGACAGTTCTGTGCAGGTTAGTGGTCTCTTACCAGTGCTTGAAATGCACCATGGCAGCATGAATTTAGCTGCTCAGCAAGTCTGCATTCCTTGGCACAGGGTGCGGGATAATACTGCTGGTGTCCAGACCTACTGTTTTCATAGTGCTGCATTTCCTCACTAATGGCTTCTGAGGCAAATATTTAAGTGCTTATTGTTACATATTCCCCTTTCATCTCATTATTTATAGAGCAACTGTTAGGGTTGTGAAATTATATTTTTTCCCCCTTTTTTAAAAAATAAGATCAAGCAGCAGAAGTTGGAGACTTTCAAGTGTGCACTTAGGGGCTTGTTCACGGTGACTGTTTTGTCTCCTGTGGTTCATTCCTGGCACTCCTTCAACTTAGCATCCCTCGATCAGCAGAGCCTGCTGTGCTCCAGCACCTGAGCTCCTGCAACACCTCTGTGTCCTCACTGGAACGAATCTGAGAGTTGTCAGACCCTGGCAGATAGATGATCTTGCACCCTTAGAAGTCCTGTCAAATCTACTAAAGTATCTTTTATGGTGGAGAACAGACACTAAGTGCTTCAAAGGACTTGCTCAATCTTGCCGTCTTTTTTTCTCTGCTATTAAAGATGTGGGACTCAGGTCAAGTTCAGCATGGGACCTTTTGCATCATGGAAACTTTTGTACTGGAAGGAAAAGCTCACCTAGTAGTTAAAGAATAACTATTTTAGGAACTTTGGGTACTTTTGTTGGGCCAGATACTGTGCATCTCCTGGGGAGCAGGTTGTCCTCTTTGCAGTAGGTGTGTTTGACTTCTTTTTGTGCCTGCAGAGAGTTTTTGCTTCAGTGTACTTCATGCACCTTGCCCCAATGACCCAGTATTGCCGTGGAAAAGGACTCTTTGGGATGTTCCTTTTTCTGCTCAGGAGACCAGTTGTTTCTCTGATCACAGCTGTTTTCTTGGAGTCCATGTCAGAATGGAAGCCCTTGTCTCATCTGGAAGATGATCACCCCTGTCTACCCTTCCCTGTGTCCTGATGACAGCCAGATGTACCTCGCAGCCTGGATTGGTCTTCCATGCCTGCACTGTCTGGAAGTAAAGGCAGGAGCTGTTAAGGCAGCTGGAGCTGGAAAGATGCTGGTGCTAATCCAGGAGAAGCTGAAGGGATCCTGGTCTGGGATGTTTTCCTCTGAGCTGCAGTTTCAGCCCTCTGCTTTCCCTGCTGATGCTTCGACAGCACAAGGCAGAATGGGGGCCTGCCCTGCTGCCTGCCCCCATCTCATGGCATGGCTTACTGCTCCCTAGGACAGAGCCATGGACTTTCTGTGGATCAGGGAAGTGCGGGAGAATCCAACACAGCCTTCCAAGCCTTGCTGTCTGCCTCCTCTGTGCTGCCCATTCTAGCCTGCCACTCCAGGGCAAGCCTTGCCATCTCATGAACCCCCAGGCTGAACTGTCCAACATCCCACTCGCTTAGAGAAGGGAAGAGGTTTTTTTATTATTACTTTGTGGCTGTTTGTTGGGTTTTTTTTCCTCCAGAACATGCAACAATCTCTAGAGGTCTAGAAAACAGGATCCTGTTCAAAATTACTGCCCTGACCGAGTCCACATCCTTGCCCAGTGATCAGGCCCTTGGCTCAGCAGATCTAGTGTTAGATGCAGCCCCTGGAGGAGCCAGGTCAGGATCCTGTCTTCTGTCCCTAGACCTTTGGTTAGGGAGTGTTTTTTACTCTGCCCTCCTGCCATATATCCATGATCATAAAGTTCTTTAATTTTTTTATTTTTAAGTGTAATTATTAGAGATGTTCTGAGTCATCCTCTCTTTAGCCAGTGCCTGAGCACTTGCAGAGGGGAATGCCACTTGCTGTGTGGCCCTTTCATATTTGTAGTCCCTGCCACACTGCAGGGTCATTACCCAGTGTTTGTTTTAAATGTCTGAAGTCCAGAGCTATGCTGGTATGTTAACCCACCACTTCTGTGTAGTCTGGAAATGTTAAAACCATAAATTATTATAAACAAAGTGTCTTTGGGGGAGCTTATATATTGTGGTTATTTAAGTAGTTCTAGAGATTTTTGCCTTAGTTTAGTGCTCACAGAATGTATACATGACCAGAGAAATATTCCACAATTCACTTAAGAACAAAGATATATTTAACAGAAGATGTATTTCTACTGAATAGATGCTTTTTTAATTAGGATTTTAGCTTAAAAAAATAATTTCATCTTGCTTCATCTGCTTTCCATATGTAACCGTTTCAGCTAAAATACATAGCTAAAGGTTTAATTGAATCAGTGCCATTGTATAAATACAGAATTTCTGTATGTGTACATTTCTCATTCTGATAGCTTCCAAAAGATATCTAAGTGACCATTAGAATAATTTAACAAGAAAAGATTTTTGTTTTATGAGATGTAAGTTCTCATACATAAAATACAACATGCTGGAACTATTTTTCATTGCATGGTTATGGTTAATGGTTAAAAATTTTCAGTCTGTGCAGAACCATTTCCATTCCACTGACCCACCTGTTTTAAAGAGACCTTGTCTTGAATAATACATGATATTTGGTCATTGAGGAGGAACTCCCATGGTCCAGTGTATACTCAGTGTATCCTTGAAATTTGGCCCTTGGTTTTGAAAGGTTCAGTATTTCAGTGTCTGGCCATCTTTAACCCTCAATGAATAATTTTGCCATAATAGATAAGGTCCCAAGTGAACCGCTGTAGTTTCCAACCACATTCAGGAGGAACAAAGTGAGTTAAGGCTGGAGCCTAAAATTTCTAGGCAGAACTAATAAAGCTTCTCTTTGTTGAGGTTTTAGATGTTGCTTTGTTCTCATATGCCCTGGTGAAAAAAACATTCTTCTAAAAAAATATTTTACAGACATTTAATCTTGGTTGCGTCTAATGCCTTTCAATATTTTTAAAAGAAATTCCAAGTGGATGAGTTATTTATGTGTTTAGCTTTTATTTTCCATTATGTCTTTTAATAGATTCCAGATCTCATCCATATTGTAATGGCTTCTGTGTTACGGAGCAACAAAATTTACTGGGTTAAATATCCATTTTTCTTGCCTCTCTGACATGAAAGTGCCATAGACCTATACAATAAATTGTTACCACATTTGTGAGCTTGAAAGCCCCGTGCTGTCACCCTCACTGTCTGCACACAGCTTTCACCAGTGCTCTTCAGCACACCTGGAAGCACCATGTTATTCCTAGCTCTCAGGTGAACATGCTTGGGAGACATTATGATTAAAGGCTGTAAATGGAGAAGTGTTCAGGCTTGAATTCTTTGTGGATCGCTGCCCTCAACCAACATGTTGAAGCACATGTAGAGCACAATTTTATAGACTTGTCTGAGACCTGGGGTATGCAGATGGAATACGTAAGGCGATGTCAAAAAAAGAGATAACCCACAGTGTTGTGTTTGCTTTTCCCCTCACCATCGTCTCTTCCCCACACATTTATTTCTTTCCTTTTTTGTTTTCCTTCTGGCTAGATTTACTTGAATTTCTGGGAAAAACAGGTGTTTAGGGGTTAGGGTTAGGGTGTGGGGCTGTGCTTTCAGCATCTTGAAATTGCCACCATGAATCCTTGATTTATTTTTTTTCTGATTTTTGAGATTTCAGCTCCAGGAATTGAAATATAGCATTCTGCACTCAAGAATTATTGCATAGAAAATGTGAGGGAGCCTATAATTAAACACTTGTGCACAGATAGCAGTATTGGAAGAATAAATTTGGTGCCAGTCTCTCCAGAAGTGGTTGAAAACCATAAATCATGAAGCGAATAATCACAGATATGACAAACTGTAGCTGCATCTGCTGATTATTTTCTCCTCAACCTCTTGTGTACAATTAAGAATTCAGATTTAACAGCTGGGAATGATTTTCAAATGTTGATCTGAAGCAGAAAGTTCTATTCAGAAACTTTCAGCAGTTCTTTTATCTTCCCTATTCATTATTTTTTCTGGAATAGGTTAAAAAAGATAGTACTTGACCTGCTCAGCATTGAGATAGAAAAGAGATCATTATAAACTCAGATATGGATTTATACTTAATGATCCACCTTCTTGTGTGACTGAGTTCAACAGCAAACAGACTGAATATCTGTCAACAGGCTAAACTTTCTTTGGTCAAGAAACTTTATCTGTTAATATTTTATTTTCCCATTTCAGCAGAGAGACATCTTTCAAAGGCTTCTTGTTGGTAGCTGTGGCAAAGAAACTAAGGTAAAAAGCTCACAATGAGTGCCTGTCAAATTAAAGCTAGAGATGATACACAAGGAAGAACTATTAAAAAAACTGATGGTAGTTACCAGCGTAATCACACACCATTATATACACTGGTTAGCATATATTTCTGTAGGTAAATGCACTAATACACTGAAAGGACATATCTGTATAGACCATGTCTACATATAAAATTCCTACAGAAGGATCTCATGCCTGTCACTGCTCCACTTGAATCTGAGTTCTAAGTATTTGGCATTTAGGGTGTCAAAAGCAGCTGTTCAAGCTTTAGGACACAGTGTTTATATGTTTATGCTCTGCAATTTTTTTTTTTAATATTCTGCCAGTAAAACCTCTGTTTTTAGTGATCCAACAAGCAGGTACAGGGAGTTTTATCTGAATATGTATGCACATGGATTGCACGCTTCCTTTATGACAACAGATATTCAGACATCTTTCCCTAGTCTAGTAAAGTGAACTGCGCATCTTTGCTGATGTGGCAGAGGATTATTCTGATTAATCTGGTTAATTAATTAGTCCCACTAGAAATGGATAAAAGAAGGACTGTGTTTTTGGTAGGGGTATGTCCTGAGAGGGGGCATTAAGGGCAAGTTTATTTATCCTCATTTGACATCAACAATTGTGGTGTACATTTTACCTTCAGATATTTTCTCCTCTGTTATTTGTTCTTTACCTTTGGGCATTTCCAGGTGCTTTGCTGTGATACAACGTATTTTTATTTTTCATCAAATTGTTTCAAGTTTTAACTGTACTGTTTGCGGATCAGCTCTGGCAACCATGTCTGAAGTCTGATGACCCTACACAGATGTGGCGCATTTTACATTTTTGAAAGATAACCTGCTTTATCAGCCTAAGAACTATTATTCTTTAGAGCCAATATTCTACTGCTTATGTTCCTCTTTATTTTTTTGTTTGCTTAGTTGTGTTGGGGTTTTTTAGTTTTAGTTTACTTCTTTACAGCATAGGCCCATACCTAAGCTTTTCATTTTTTTCTTCTTTTGTTCCATTTTCTAACTTGGTCTTGTTCTGTTACCTGGTCTGAGGAGTTTTCTTACATTGACTGCTGCTCAGGTTAAGAAGTTTTCTTCCTACACCCTTTGTAATTTGAGGGTTTTTTAATGATAGAGACATAACAATTTTTTTACATCATTTTACAAGCTGAACATTGAGAATAAATGGTGTTTTAGACTATTTCAATATTAATTGAAATAACCAGTGTTCCAGAAAATTTGCATAGAATGGAGGAGCTGTGATCCAGCTCCACTTAGTTGTTTAAGCTAGTCACAGTAATTTTCAGTGTATCCAGTGCTTATGGAAAGTTTTGCTCATGACAGACTGTGGTGGAAGAAAACAGTATCAGCTTGTGGGATAAGTTAGCAGATGGTACAAGATAGGGAAATAGTGAACAATTTTCGTAGTACAAAATGATCTGCATCAATCAATTAACTCAAAGCAATAACACAGTTTCCAGTGCAGCCAGATGTCAAGACATTTTGCAGGAGCAAAGAACAAGGGCCATGTGAGATCCTGAGCACTTGGGCACATGAAGCTCTGACTTCAGAAAAACTTGAGAGCTGTTGTTGATACTCAACCAATCCTGACCTCTCAAGATGACTTGGAGTGGGAGTGCCTTCATGGCTTTGGAGCTAGTAGGAGCAGGGAACTCTTGAGTAATGCTAGGAAGATTACACTGCTTACCCAACTGAAAATGAAGGAATTACTCCTATTTTTTTGTCTAGTTCTGCTTTCCCCAATTTGAAAAGAATGTTGAGTTGTAAAGACACAGAGGAGCCTTCTAGTTAATATCCTGAGATTATTCATCAGAGTAAGCAGGATTTCCCAACTTTAGTCAAATTCCAAACAGCTTGAAATCCAGATAAGATGCGCGCTCATTGGAGTCCATGTTTTTGCATGAGGAAAACTATCCACTTGAATAGATGTTGATTACGGTTTTTTTGTGTTTGGTTTGATTCGTTGCTTTTGTTGTTGCTGCTGTTTTGTTGTTTTTTGGGTTTTTTTAATATGAGCTTTACTGTAAGAGGAGTGAATTTGGATTAGCCCCTTTGCTTGTGCTTCCTCTTAACTGAATTTTGGTTTGTGTGTTTTAATTTTCAAGAGGAATGTGAGCATTTCTAATTTTCATCTCTTTAAAAATCAGAAAATTTATAATAACAGGTTGTGGGATACTAGCTTTTCTGCTTCTTTGTCACACTTGGAGATGAACTCTTTCCAATAATCGGGTAGCAGACTGGAGAAATAGTAATATGAACAAAGAACTGTTGAACCCTTTGAATTAAAATAAAAGCAGTGCTATTCTGCACCTTAATCAATGGAAAGGGTTGTTTGGCCCTAGGGTTTTTATATTTCTTTTTTGTTTACAGATTTACAAAGAGAATTTTCAAAAGTTGTCTTCAGGTCTTCCTTCAGAGCACAGTTGCAATGTAATTACAAGACACGCACTGGGGAAGAGGGAGAATGGAGAAAAAAGATAGCAGTGATGATGGTTTTCAAATAATATATTTTATACAGCAGGAAGAAAGTGATTACTAAAATGTTAGCCCAGATTATTATTCATGAGTTTTCTGAGCTTTCAAACAAATTATTGTGCAAATGTTTGTAACCTCATCATTTTCTCCCTCTAAGAAGGTGTTCAGATCTCCACATGTGCAATAGATCAAGTGTACTTCCAAAAATAGGCATGTTGTTTGTGCTTGCAATTCCAGATGATCTTGTTACAACCATGGAGCTTCTGTGAGGAGTTAACTGTGGGCTGTGTGGATCCCTTCTCACTTCAGCTCCTCTTACAGCTGGGAGCTGCTACTGTACTGCAGAAAAACCTCTCCTTTTTGGGCACTGCACTTTGCTTTCAAAGCCAAATGCAATTAAGTCATCCTGATTAGATCATTAGAGCCTTCAGTGAAATCTGCTCAGTAACACGTCTGAACTTTTGCTATGGTTCCAAATGAATAATTTTTTGGTATTTGACTTTGTTTTGAAATGTGGAGTGCTCTTTGCCTGAAGGGGTATCTGCTATGGTATAAACATGGAAGGTTTCAGACCATTTGAGGGACACAGCACAGAATAATTCAGCCATGCTGAAGATCTGAAGTATTTCAGCAGTATTATTAACACTGCGCTTTGTATGCTTCATCTTGTTGAAAATTTTACAAATCCGAGGGCCTCCTCACAAGTACTTCTGGTAGAGTTCACCAGGCAGAACGAGCTGAGCTCTCTCCCTTCTGTATAGCTGCAGTCTGTGATTCTGTGTACATTCAGCACCAGGAATAAAGTTTTTAAGGGCGTCTCCCTCCCCAGACACTTTGCTCCCATGGTACACCATGTGCCTCCAGTGGTAACAGAGTGTTGCAAAGTGTGGAACATTGGATATTGAATGTTCTCGGTGTCAAAGCTGACAGGAAGGCATTATTTACCAGCAAAGGTGAAACCATAGGGAAAAGAGCAATTTTCTTTGAAAATCAGGGTCACTTTTAACATGCCTGGTGCCACTGAGCTACTTTTTGTGGCAAGCCTCACCCCTTGTCACAGGGGTCTGTGGGAATGCCCACGTCACCAGATGTGTGTGACATGTTCACTTTGCATGTCTTCACAGTATTGTGGGGGGAAGACATGGCCATAAGAATCACCAGCTGAAGAAAAGAGGGAAGAGTATGAATGTAATAGTGAGTGATGAAAATATAGATATAAAACTGGGAAGACAAAATACACAGAAGAAATCCCCTAAGCATCTGACACTACCAGCTGTGTATCCACCTACTTAAAAGTAGTTGGAGGTTTCTTGTGAGCACTCTGACTCTGTTTTTGTTTGTTTGTTTTCAATGCTAGAAATTAAGACAGATTTACTGCAGGATTAATCACTGTTCAGCATGACTTAGGCTAGCAGAATTTGACTGCCTGACAATATTTGGGGAATAAAACATGTTTCTGAGTTTAGGTACATTGTTGTTGTCTCCAGTTTAGTTAATAGTAAGCAGTTGCTTTCTTCTCTGAGACCTGAATATTTATTGGCAGACTGGGGGTTTTTTGTTCTGAATATGACAAGCAGTTACAGCTGAAGTGTAAATAGTATGATGGGATCTACCTGCTTTATTTATCATGTAACTTAAGGTGTACAGTGTGAGACCTCTTTGGCAGGATTAAAACAACCACTGAAAATTCTAAGCAAAGCCTGGGAATAGAGCACTTTTTTTTTATTGTCCATGGTATCAAACTAGTAATTGATAATTAACTTAATTTTGGGGACTCTTGTTTTAGAAGTCAGACTATTAAAGCTTCTTATTTTCAGAGTTCCAAGCTTTTGTTTGCAGTTTATAGAAATACAACATTAGTGCTTTAGACTTCACATCAGCTCTGTGCCAATGAATTTGACTATATGAATAGCTGACTTCTTCCTTCCAGCAAAATATGTTCTTCACAGTAAGCATTTTTGTGTGCTACTCTGAACCACTCGAGTTAACATAAGAAAATCACGAAAAGGAATGATAGCCTGAAACATAGTTGGCAAACATTTTATACTTTCATACTGAAATGTGTTTCTTTTGCCAGTAAGTTTACTAAAATTCAATCTTTTTGGAAGTGCAGTGCCTTAGGAAAGCTGTAGTACTTGCTAGGAAGATCATATTTATTAGCCAGAAAATAGTAACTGGAAAAGAGATGAAGCATAGTCTGTTGCTTTAGAAATTATTCTTTGAATTGGCCAATTTTCAACTGTAAAGAAGTCTATAAGGCTTCTATCCCATTTCTGCCTCCTAGATCTTTTTCCCAGTAGCACACTGATAAAAGATTTTGTGTGAGGCTTCTATTTTTTCAATAGACAAAGGAAATATAAATTGCCTCTGGGGTTTTTCTTAGTTCTAATGAGTTAAGCTTAGTCCGGAAAGAATATGCACAAAATGGAGGGATGCAATTTGGACATGTGTTTTGCTGTTAATACAGGATATTGTGAAATAGCAGATTCAGGCATTAGGAATGCAGCGCTTTGAGATGGTAGGTTGTGACTCTACTTGCAACAATTTGCATAGCTTTTTCTGCAGGTCTTTATCAGTTTACTTTTATTGTTATTTCACTTCCCATGATAAAGAAGTGGAAGATCCCCTTCCAGCACAGAAACTTTTGCAAATTACACTGACCAAAGGAGGAGTTGCCCTTCGTGATCCCACTCTTCCATACCCACCATGAAAATTTTCCAGTGTACAGACTTACTGGCTTTCCCTTCTTTCTGGTCTCATCAGTTTTGACTGTGGAAGAGATGTGCTTTATCTTATGCCAAAAGATCAGATACTTAGAATAATTTTTCAACTGCTTTAAGATCTTGTGATGTACTTTTAAAATATTCCTTTATTATTGCTTTTAGGCAAAGAGGCAAATATTAAAAGCAGTCGGGAAATACCAGATAATTGATAAGACATGTGTGAAGGCTAGGTATGGTCAATCAGATGTTCCTAGCTATGTCCCATTGATGGTTTGTGGCAGTCTAGAGAGAGAGAAACCTGGCTCTTCACATGCGACTGACATTTCTTCTCCTTGCATGTGAATCAAATGAAGCTTAGTCTATCCCATGTACTGCTGGATAGATTTTTCACCTATAAGTCATCCCAACACTTGATGCAGCAATGTGTGCAAGTGCAACTGAGGTGCCATCACAGGGGCCATGACAGGAAGAGCTGCTGTGCTCTGGGCCAGAGGTCCTTGGTTTGCTTGGTGATCTGCCCTGCACCAACATGAATCAAGTAGATTCCAATTTTGCTGGTTGAGAAGCAGCAAAAGTTGCTGTTTGAGCATTTGCCCACAGATTTGAGCCCTGGCAGCTCTACAGGAGACACTGGGCAGGGGAAGGGTGTATGGCTGGAGCTCACTCTCCCACTGCTCGTAGCTCCTTCAAGCTGCCTAGTGTGGGGCAATTTAGGAGAGCTCTGTAGCCAGCTTATCTGAGTCATGACATGGCTTTTATGGCCTCTGTTTCAAGGAGCCGAGGATGTTCAAACTGGCTGAGAGCTGCTCATCTCTGTCATCCCTGCAGCCGAAATCAGGCATTTCCCACCTATTAATGCGTGGTCTGGAGTTTGAGAGCTCGTCTGATAATCAGTTTGTTCACCTTTTGGAGGTTAACGTTTGCTGGGGGCCTTTTGGTTGGTTGTTTGCTTGCTTGGAGTAGACATTCGACAAAGTAACAGGAGTTTGCAGACTGTTTTACCTGTTTCTTGGGCCATGTTAACACACTTTTCTCAGTCCTTGCACAACAAATGCTGCAGCTGGAGTTGCAGACTTTAATAAACTGGTATCTGTTGTAGATCCTCAGAAGAAAGGTTTCAAAGGGTGAGTACTGTTTTGTTCCCTCTTCCCCCCTCCCCATTTTAAATGCTATCTAATAAGGATTCATTCTGGACCATATCTTATTATTATTTGTCTAGTGTTTACTAAGCCATAGAAAGAGAGCTGCACAGTTTCACAATAGTTTTTGTTCCAAGATTCCTTTAAGTATTTCATGCAAACAAGACATGCAGGTTCTGTTAAGTAGATTGAAAGGATTCATAATGGGAGAGTATCTTTCCAAATTAGAATGATCCACAGAATGCATTTAAAAATATCGGTGGACATTTTTGTACTCTTAGGCCACACAAAAATATTTTCTAAAATTTTCATTTGCTTTTCAGGCAAGAAAATATAAGAATATCTGGTTAATTTAGAAACATACTTTTCTGGATGTTCTTCATTTATGTTTTTTTTTCTTCATATTTTTCTACTGTCTGACTTTCATTCCTCTTGGGAGAACAATTTCTGTTTTCCTTCAGCAGAGAAGCTTTCTTTGTAAAGGTCAGAGGGAGCAATACTGCTGGGAAGCTCTATCCACCATTATTAGTCAAACCTTTACTAAAGAAGGGTCTATCTTTTCAACGAAAAAAACCCAATTTTTGTAGATTTTTACATAATTAATTTATAAATCATGTAATCTGGTACTGAATTATCTCTATGTCCTGTAAGTAGCCACATGCATTTAAACTTCAGACTTTTGAGTTCTGAAATTCAGAAAATGCTGTCCTAACAATTATTATCATTTAGTACCTAAAATTCTTCCCTCAGAAATCTCTTTAAAATTTTCAGTTTTCCAGACAGGGACCTTTAAGTGAAATCTATAAGAAAAAGTAATAGATTTTGGGAAGGAATCTAAACCATTACTTATAAAATCAACAGACAGTCCCTCAGTTCATATCCCAAAGGAGTCTGTGGAATCATCAATTTCTTGAATTACACCAGTGTATCGGAAGAGACATCTAGGTATTGCTGCTGCTGGGTTCTTCTGTTGTGCCCTACTTTCTTCTGTTAGAGCTCTGGCAGAAAAATATATGACATAAAATTATTTATTAATAGCTCTGAAACAATAAAATTATTACTTCTTTTTAGAATTCAGTGTTTCTTCAGAAAAATGAAACATTATCTTATTTCTTTCAGCAATGCTGTACAACTTGCACCCTTGCCTTATTGGACACTGTTGAGATTACTGGCCATTTATTCAGTTCCTGAGATAAACAGAACTGAAAGCTCAGTCAATGCATGTCAGGGCAGATATGATCATCCACAAGATTTTTTTTTTCCACTTGGCTTTCTTACACTACCTAACCTTCAGTGAACTCCCTGCAACATCGGCTTTCACAGAATTCTCCTTAATCCACCTTCATTGTCAGACTGGGTTTTCTGTTTGATTTTTAGAAATAGAGAAGTAATGATACTTCTGGTAATTTCAATAACTAGAGAAAAATTACTGAGGATGGGAATTCATTTAAGAGGGCTAAAGGGATAACAGGGTAACATAGTCAATGTGAACAGAAGTCTTGAATATGTTCATGTCTTCATAAAGAACTTCGTATTTCCTTTTGAAGGAATATTGAACTTCATATTTCCTACTTGAGAGGTACTCATCAAATCAGAGTACCTCTTCAGTTTTGAATTACTTTAGCCCAGAACCTTCAGGTTTAAAAAAAAAAAAAAAAAAAAAAAAAAATTCTCAGTCTCTCTTCTGCAGCAACCAATATAAGATCCTATAGTATGAAATATTCGTCATACAACTGTTATCTCCTACATAAACCATCTTTGCATCTCCTTTCTGAGTGGATGGGAATAAGAATTATGTTTTCTAGCTAGTCAACCTGGATATTATTCCTGGGATCAACGATGCCTCTCATCAGTTTATGTTGTGAACAGCATGTTCAATAGAATAGCACTGCTGAGTGTATCTCAGGGTCATGATTTCTCTTAATCAGAATTGATACAAGTGCAAGCAAGAAGATAATCTCTTGAGGACACTGAAGGGGAAATATGCAGCTCTGCAGTGCACACTTAGTTGCTGTAGACCCTACCATCAGAGAGTTTTCCTTGCTAACAACTGCATCAGAGAATAGAAGGCCCTGATGTTTATAAAAAGACAATACACATTTCACTGCTGTTTGGAGAAAAAGAAGTTATATTTCTATCCAAAAAAATAGGCAAGTGAAGGATGAGGAACAGAAACAAAAAAAAGTAAGTATTGCTCCATGGCCAAAATAGAAATTGTTTTCTAGTTTCCAAGATAACACCAAGCCAGAGCAGGCAAAAGCTACAAGGGAGTATCTGTAGAGTATATGAACACATTTATTTTCACAAGATTAGGCACCATCACCCATGTTCAGACACATCTAAAAGGACCACTGCCAGTATGTTTTGCTTTGTAAGTCCTACAGAATCACCTGTTGGCACGTGAATTCTTCTCAGAAAATTCCTGCAAGAACAGTAAGTGAGAGCCCATTCTTTCTTCACTTTGAGTATTTCAAACCTGGTTTTGAGCCTTAAAGACACTTATAGAGGGTACCTGTAGGGATGCTTGTAGTAAAACACATTCCATGAGCTTCTGTGGAGTCAAGATTCCTTTTGTGTGCATACCTGTAACTCATGAGATGTGCTCCCAATGGTATCAGTAACAAGGGAAATGGATAATCTTGTTCTGGCTACAGTATTTATTGGACAGTGGAGGCTGTGTCATGTAATTAGAAGAAACTGAGACAGTTTTTTCAAATATTTGTGTATACCTTTTTTTGTTTGAACAGATAACATTTTCTTTTGCTGAATTTAGTAGAGGGAAGGCAGTGAAGAATGTGAGGTCGTTGAATACTCACAAAAAAGCAGAAGAAGCTATGTACTGCTCATCTGGTTTTGTCAACTAAAGTTTACTAAATTTCAAAGTTTTAGAGTTTTATTTGGTAGATTTTCAGCAGTTCTAAGGATGCTGTGTTCTAAAACGTGCATATGTGATAAAAGAAAACTAAATCATGAAAGAGAAAGTTCAAGTGTAGATACTCCTGTCACTGCAGAAAATATATCTGTTGGCTCATACTAATCATAGAATGGTTTGGGTTGGAAGGGACCTTAAAGATCATCTAGTTTCAACACCCCTGCCATGGGCAGGGACACCTTCCACTAGAGCAGGCTGCTCAGAACTCCATCCAGCCTGGCTTTGAAAACCATCAGGGACATTAGGCTTGCTTTCTCCTAATTTTTGATACTTTGCCATTTAAGAGTGACACTAGCACTGTACCTAGAAGGGTTTTTCATGAACAAAGATGTTAAAATATAAAGGTCCCAACTTGGGAAATGTTTAAGCATTTGAAGGGAAGATATGCATAAATACAAGTAAACAAGATTTTAGAACGACATCTCTTTATAGCACATAAGAATATGGAACTGCATATTCCTTCCTGCATGAATGTGTTATATGCCTTCCCCCAGGTTGTCCTCGGGAAAAAACCTTAAACTCTATTGCAAATTATTATCCACTGGCGAGGGGCCTGGCCCCTTACAAGTTGGAAACCATTTTATATGCTGTAGATTCTTTTCAGTTTTAAAGCCCCTTGTTGGCTTGTGAGCAATGATGACATCAACTCTTGAAATCCAACGCTAGCTTTGTTCCCTGTTCTGTAAGGTTTATAAAGCCAGTAGCATTTGTTTTTGTTCCCAAATAGGATATATTTAAACTGACATGTCTGATTAATGAGCTGATGTTACGGTTTGTTTATTATTGTGTTTACATTGTATCCCTTAAGTGTGAGAAGATAATTTTAAGAAGAAAGTTTTGTAGTACATAATAAAACATATTGCAATAAGGACTTTTGAACAATATATAATACTTGTCTATCTATGTAAAAATATGAAAATGAAATGAATATGTAAATATCCTTATAAATGAAAACTTAAAGTGTTGCTTTGCAATAGCGATATCAAAAAAATTTTCCACAGCCTCAAGTTGGCTGGAGTTAATTAGCCCCTAGCACCATAGCAGTGATATCTGTATCAAAACCAGGAATCACTTGGGCCCTTGCAGAATCTCACTGTTTGTGTATAACATTATATGTACTTAATATTTGTCTATCTCACTTATATGAGATAACTGATATTATGAGTTAATAAGACTGACTTATTCTCCTGGATTCCACTCTAATTACTCTATAACTATTCAAGTGTAAGCTAGTGTATGCTGCACAAAGGCATTTCTGAGCTCGTAGTTCTCTTGTAATTGTGTAGATGACAAGTATATGTTTAAGAAAGGGTGGAAGGTAACAAATTCAGTTAATAATAAAACAGGTGGGCTTTTTATGTTTGAGTTCAAAGTTTTAGGTGTTCTAAGGGAAAACGGAGGAGACTGTGCTTAGCAAAACCTCCCTACTGTGCTAAGACAGTGATCCTTACAAGAGGTTAAGAGCAAGCTTAATGTAGTGTATAAATGTAATACTTTTCTGTAGCAGTTTTCCCTGCAGTGTGCTGGAAACCATTCATGAGTTAATCATTGCAGAAGCCATGTAAGGTAAAAAGGTGCTGTGAGTTGTATATGGTGGGCCAAGCACAGCAAAACTGGTTTTGTGACTGAAATGGGAACCAAAGCTTGTTAACTCTCAAACCGTAGAAAGCTATGATTGGACCAAAGTTATTCACCCACTTCTCTGTGGTCAAGAGAATTCTGATTAAGTTTTCTAAAGAATGCTTTAGTATATTGAGAAATATTTGGTAAGGGAACACTTTCCAAAGAATGAGGTTGCCACTACAGTTCTCAGTTGGTTTTTCTTACCCAGGTTACCCTTGATGAGTGTTCTCTAAATTGTTTCTGCTTTACAACTTACTTTCTTAAAAGAAACTAGGAGCACTGGAGCACATAAATGAAGTCGGTTTTGTTTTTTCATAAAAGCTGAGTAGAAAAGCAGGCTACTGGGTGCAGTCCCAGGCATCCTGACATAGGCAGGTACTCTACTCCATGAACCCTTTCCTAAAGTTGGCTAGGGCAGTAGTAAAAATGCTGATTCTTGGCTGAGACCTGCAGTTGCCATCATTTGGAGTTGTAGGCTTTAAGGTATTAGAAAGCCTGTCCATTTATGTTGTTTTGTCTTCTGGAGGTACACAGCAAAAAGGCAGAACAAAATGTGTGTACACATTTTTGTTTATACTGTCTTCGGAGTAAATACTATATAATTTTTTTTTTTCTTTTGGGGTGGGGGAGCAACTCCTGTAATCTTATCATTTTCAATAGGAAGTAATCCAAATGTTTATCACTTTGGGTAGTTTTTATAAGGTTTAAATGGCTGAGAAGATCACAGCCTAAAAAATTAGGTATATTTGATCAGTATTGAAGGCCAAAATAAGTCTGAAAACACGAACTTCTAAAAGAAACATTACAATTAAATCTGAGCAATGGAAGATGACAAGTCCAAGAATTTTTCTGCATTTCAGTGGATGTTGTTCTCAGTAGACCATCAGTTGTCATTGCATACACCATACTGTGCTTTTCAGCTGTGGTTATTGTATGAATAACCAGGTCAGCCAGTTGTTTAAATAAAGTTAGGAGAAAAATACCACAGAAAAAATGAGAGAGAGAAAGAGCTCTGTTCTTTAAACATCACATTTTCTCTATTATTCTTACTTTTCAAAATACAGGAGACAGCTCATGAAAATCTTTTCCTTCTTAGGTCATCATTATTTTCTTATTCCTTTATAAAGATTTATAATATCTTTTTGTTGTTTATCTTCAGCAATATATTGTGATTCCAAGAAGAGATGATAGGAGGAAGGGAATGAATAATAGACTATTGGAAATAAAGATACTGTGTTTGTCTAATTGTCTCAGTTTCTAACAGTGGGACAAATACAGAAAAATGGTAAAGTCTAGTCTCTGAATCCATTTAAAAATTATTGGGTAACTCAGATAATACATGTTAGTGGCAGAAAACCCCCAACTGAACCACTAACTGAAAACTGGTCTGTTTCCTGAAAATCTTACTGGAATTAGTGGGAGGCACAGGGAGGTACCTCCTTGTAAACTCATAAGCCTCATTAGGTGAACAACTTGGAGATCTTCAGCCAGTGTTTTTTCAGTTTTCAATGTCTGTACAATGGAGCCTTTTCACGTACAGTTTTGCATCACAAAGGAGTCACTCAAGTTCAGGTTTCACGGATTCAAACCAGGTTTGGATTACCTCAGAGAAATTAGGACCAATCATATTTTCTTCAGCCTGCACCAACCAGTCTGGGTTTCCACATTGCAGTGCACAGTGACACTTAAATTCTGTAGTGGGGGACAGACAAATCATAAACACAGGACTAATTTCTTTTATTTATTGTCTTGGTTACTTTTATGTGGAATGTGGAAAGAGAAGAATCTGATAAGTGCCCATCCCTGTAGGTGCTAGGGCCCAAGGACAACCAACCAATCTGTTCATGCCTAACTTTGTTAATGAAAATAGTCTCATGGACTTCTAATATGATTTTTCCTAATTATGTGCTTAATTATATAGTGAAAGTATAAAGCCAAGACTGAAATATACAGTAGCCTGCAGGTTCTTGCTTTAAAACCCCTAGACTTATAAGTCATCTAAGGTGAACAAGAAGTTATATTTTCCTTTGATATTGCATGTGAACTGGAGCACAGATAATATATTATATTTGTGTTGTGACAATGCAAAAATAAGGTGTTTCAACACAGGGTCTCTCCACATGGGTGGAGAGACAGGAAAAAGTGGAAGGCTATGTGACCCTGGAGAACTTCTGAACCTCTTAAATACCAGACTGTTTTTTACTTTAAAGGTGTAACTCTTTTATATGTCTTAAAATGTCTAATTTGGGCTATGATCTGAATTCCCTTGAGATTTTTTTTTTGTCTAGTTCTGGGTGTTTGCTTTTAACATTTATTATATATTATATATGAAATTACATAAAATACTATTTTAGCTTTAATCCTCACTAAAATTAAATGAAACACAAGGTTTTAGCTATTTTTTTACAAGAACTGTGAGGAAGATGAAATCAACAATGAAGGGAAGACCTTTCTTTTTTTTGTTGTTGTTGTTTGGAAATCAAACCCAAAATAGTTTGCCTGGTTAACATATGTCGTTTTCAGTTGTAATGTTCAATGAGTTTGAGCTGAAGAACGTATGCAGTTTGAGGGATATGTAGGCACAGAGTGTGCTGGGAAATGTAAATCTTGAAACGTAAAAAGTCCTAATGTTTTGTGCAGACCTCTTCCTTTGCTATTTCTCTGAGTACATTCCTGGTTTGAATTTCGCCGGTCTTTTTGTTTCCATGCTTCCTTTTGAACCATTTGTCACTGGCCATCACCACGTGTGTCGCCCCCCACTCCGCAGCTATTTGAGTGCTGTTGTGTAGATCGCCTGCAGTTGATCCTGTACGTTGACTGTGTTTTCACGTGATAAAAGACTTCACCCTTTCCCTTCTTTGGCAGATACTTGTGTGCTTAACGTTTCTGTTGGAAGAACCTCTTTGGCCTGATCCCAACTGAGCTACTATCCTGACTTTTTCCCATCCCAGCATTGTTGAGAAACCCCATTTTCTCGCATCCTCCCCACAAAACCATTGCAGACAGGAAACAGGCAGTTGATCCTCATTTCCTTCCTTCAGTTTCAAGCTGTTTAAGAGGACTTATGAGTCAGCATCTCATTTAGTTGTATATCATCATCTACATACTCAAGCCCTTTGTGTTCTCATTATCATTTCCCTGCAGCTTCAGCTGATTGCATGTCTCTGCAGGATTTCACCCAGAGACTGTAAACCTAAGGAACGCTAATTGCCATCGTAATGTCCTGGGGTCCTGGCTTAACCCCCCTTTGCTTCATTCTGTGCTCCTGCATTTCCCTGATTTTAGCCACTTCTTTTCTCAACAAGAGTGTCATCTTCCTGGGTGACCCATGATAAATGTAATGTGTTTAATGTATTCTGCTTTTGTAAGGACTTCCCTTTTGAAATCCATAAGAAGCGTAAATCAAGGGCATATTACACTGACTGAAAAAAAGGGGAAAGCTTAGCATGCTCCTCTTTTGCAGCACTGCCAGTGGAAAGGCACTTGGGCTTGTATGTCACTGCCAGCCAGAACAGCAGTGCTGCATTCCTGCGGAGGGAACGCATTGTGCTCCTAACACCCTTCTGTGACATGATTTCAGACTGACTCAGGGGGACAGATGTCTCCTACTAAATCATCAACACAAATGTCTCAAGCATCTGCGTTTTCCTCTGGAGACTTAGAATTTTAGTGCTCAACAGGCCTGATCCTGCTTAAAATGGTGAATGCGTTCCTTTGATCTGCTTAGCAAGCAGATCCCACAAGGCAGACTTGCAGTTCAGTCACCCTTGTTTTGAGGGCCCTGGGATAATGACTAATACAGTCAGTCAGCCCCAAAGTATTAATCCTTGTCCTCCCTAAGCTGCTGTGTATTCCTTTGGGCACTACCTTACAAGTAGTATTCGCCAGAGTTCGTTTGATGACATTCAGCACATTCCTGGCAAGTTTGCTTTCCTCCTACGACTCTTGCTTTCTACACCTTTTTCCAGAGCCACCACTTGCTCCATTTAGGTTTAAAGTTCAAAAGCAACATGTTTTGCAGCTGTTTCCTTTGTCTTTAGTACTGTTCTCACTACATTGTCTGGCTCCCAAAATTAGTTTTTCTCCATATAATGCCCCTTCCAGCTCATACCTGCCAGTTCCTTATGTGTGCGTTGTGTCCCAGTCCCAGCTCCCACTTTCCTTAGCCTCTAGTCTTTTCCACCTTTTTCCGGAGGAAACTACTTCTGCTCTTTTATTTTTCATGCATTACTTTTATATGTCCACCTGCCTGTATTAATCTGTTTCTTTGCATGCCAGTCCAACATGTACAAGCGTTGGTGCCTCTTGTATTCTGTTTGCTTTCACAACTCATAAAAACACTAGTTTCCACAGGAGCCTCTGTGTTCTGACAGCATTTGGTAACAGAAAGTGGAAATCCCTGTCATTTTTCCATCTCATTAGGATGTGACAGAACCACCTTTTACCCTTTTACAGGTTTTCCTTGCACTGTTTGAACTGGTCAAGTAATGTTAATTCAAGCCGGCTAAGGATCTGCACTCATAAATAAGAAAGAAATCACAGGCGCTGTACAAGTCCATTTAGGAGAAGGCATGGGATCCTATCTGCTGGCCACCAGAGGTTGCTCAGAGCACGTTAGTTGAGTGTTCTGCACTCTCCAATTCTTTATTTCTTTTTAAGTCAAGTCCAGGGTTTTTTAAGCTTCTGTGGGATTTGCTCCAACATCCTGTTTCTCTCCTCATGCTGGGTATTTGTTTTGATGCCTCATCTCTCTGGAACAATGACAGAGTGGGTGAGGGAAGCAGAAGACAGGGGATTGTGCCAGGAACCTGTCCCTGGGCTGGGAGAGATCACAGCCCTTGCTGCATTTGGAAATTGCAACGCTCTCCTTGAATTCATTTCCCATCATTGTGAACTATATATATCCATATGCATGCCAGTCGATGGAAAAAAATCATATTCCTCTACAATCTTGAAGTAAAGGAAAAAATAGATCATTATTGTTTTCCATCTTTAAATACCCCTGAGGTTAGTGGAGTGCTGATGAAGGCATCAGTGTGGTGTTGAGTTTGGATAGAAATGCAGACAGTTAAGAAATATTTTGGAAAGTTCCAAAGGAAGCCATGCTTCAGGTTTGGATTCAGACCCAAATGTCTTCAAATTTCATTCATAATAAGGTCTTTACATGGGCTGCAGTCATGGTCTTAATTATATTCCTCCCATACTGGCATGTCTGGATCTTCTTTAGGAGATCTGAAGTTTGCTACATAACACTGTGGAGGCCTTCTTTGTCTCCTTGTGCTATCTTATGCAGGAGTTGAAGAAACCTCTTGCTGCACTGCTGTTGTGGTTCTGGATTTGTGTATAGTTCATTTTTTCCTGCAAGACTGTGTTTATTCAGAGAACATCAGCTCTTAATCCGGCAGCATATCCTCATGATTTCAAATCAATTCCTGCAGGAGGAGGGAGAGCCTTCTGGATCTAAGGTGGACTAATGTTGTGTATTTTAACTGCAAATCTTCATTTATCTACTTGCTTTAAAATGAAAAGAAATACTGTATTATGATGAGAGGTGGGGGAGAGTTAGAGGTACAGGCAACATTTTCTCTGTATTGAGGGTGGGAAGTGTTGCAGGTTTCCTCAAGCATCCTCATTTCCTTACCCACCCTTAGGTCAGAATTGATGTTTCCCTTCCTTTGGGACCAGGGAAGTCCAGAGAAAAGTGACACAGCTGTAATTCTCCATGAGGTGACAAGGTTTGAGGAAACTAAATAGCTCAAGTTGATCCTATGCAATGGCTTTAGGAAGGGTGACTGTTGCACACTTTTACTGCTGCCACTGGGCAGAGTAATGTCCTTTCTGAAGTGTGGTCTTGATGTGTAATGATGCCTGAATGTCAAGCAAACATGCAGCATGATTTTTTTCCCCTGGAATTCTTATGTGTTTGGCATTGAGAATGGACTCGGTCCTTACAAAATCCTTTTAAAAAATTTTTAAACAGAATAGTTTAATCAAAGCCAAGGAGGATTTCTCAGGTTTGCATATGTGGGGTGGTAACATTATAGAAACATGAAAAACCCCAATACAGTTTCAGTATTACTGAGACATTAGCAACAGACTGTTTTGTCTTTGTGGTTTGGAACTGGAATTTTTCCAGTTGTTGCCGGAAGGCTACATTTGATTTGTACTGTGTTTGCATAAATAGCTTATTTGTAAAAATCACATTTTACTTGAACAATTCTAAATGATGCAGTTATCATAGGGAGAAAAATTATCTATTGTTCTCTTTAAAATAAAATGGTACTGCCCTTCCAAAGCATCCAATGGACAAAAGCATGAAAAATCGTAGCATACTTACAAAGTTGCTTATCTCGTCCCCAGAATCAGCTCTCACATGCTCATGTCCTCTGGGTTTGTAAAATTCAAAAGATTTTTTGAATTACTCTCTTAATTGTGATGTTGGCATTATAATTACTTGCTAAATAAGATTCTTTAACAATGACGTCCTTGTTGTCAAAGCAGTTGCGTTTCTTTGCCCGGTATGAATAGCTGCATGTTCTGAACTGGGAAGCAGCAGTTGTCGTGGGCTCCTGACGCTGTTGAAGGAGAAATCGATTGCTTAGAGGATTTTTAGAGCACTCTACAGAAATCTCTTACCTCCACCCACAGCCAAATAAAGGTTAAGGAAAATACAGGACCTCCACCTCTGTGAACTCAAACAGCAGTAGGCAATTTCTCCTCCAATTAGCATCTCATTCATGTGTTGGAGGAAAAATATTGTTGGGTTTTTTTGGCCCTTAAACCCCTTTTAGCAAATTCTCACATTCTGTGGGGTTTAAGATCAGATGTAGAATAGTAAAGAGAGTGATTGGAGAATATTTTTAAAATCATACCATGGTTTCTCTTATTCTTTTTTAAGTTGTGGTTATCATGAGTTAGACAGTATTTTGAAGTTCTGCTTGAAGGATTCTGTGTCTCTGTAGTAAGTGTGATACAAACACAAAAGTGTAATGACTGCTGCTAACTCCAGCCAAGAGTTGTATCATTTCTCAGGAAGAATGTTTTGTTATTTCTTGTCATTTATGGTATATATATATATATATACACACACACACACACACATATACATATATATATATATGAGAATCTGTATGGCTCAACTTTCAGCCATTAACTCTTGTATTAGAACGTTCTTTGTTTCTTTGACATACAACCACATCTAGCACATCTGAACTAAGTCCTGCAAGAGTTCTGAGAATATTGCATATTAAGTATTGATAGAGCATATTTTTCTCTGCCACATGTGCATTTCCTTCATTATTTTTCAGTGCCTCTTCTCTCTTCTCTCCTTTTCTTTCTTCTCCTCTCCTCTCCTCTCTTCTCTTCTCTTCTCTTCTCTTCTCTTCTCTTCTCTTCTCTTCTCTTCTCTTCTCTTCTCTTCTCTTCTCTTCTCTTCTCTTCTCTTCTCTTCTCTTCTCTTCTCTTCCTTTATTCAATATACTTTCAGTATGTACAGGTTATTCTTTTTTAATTTCTATTGTTCTCCTTTTTCTTTTCCTGTTAACAATTATCTCTCCCCCTCCCCTTCTTTTCTCTCTTTGATCCACAGGTTTTGCAGTGCATGTTGGTCTCCCTTCATTCAGAACTTGACATTCAAAGGTACATGATGAAAATTGAATCCTCCCAGAGAGTTAGTACTGTACTTTCTTTTTTCTGCACTCTGCTGTGAATTGAGTTTGTTACCCTTTAATTGTGTGTGTGTTGCTTTACAACTAGAGCTCTCAAATAAATACGAATCTGCATGCTTTGTCTCTCTGTATTTCACAGCAGTGAAGTGTTACACATACAGATTAATTGCATACGGGAGTGTGATGCATGTGCGTCCTCTGACAATTTTTTAAATTCTGACTTGTCCTTTAATGGCATGATAGACATGAGACACTTATATTAGATGCTCTGAAATCTACCAGAATTCAGTGGGAGATTCCTAGATAAGTAAGTGATCCCTAAACACTGTCCCAATTCTAGTTTTATGTTTTTATTTATACCCACTTCACACTGGCTTAGGTGGTAGAAGTCTTTCTGCTAAGTTAAGGATAGCTCTGTGGGCAGAGCAGTAAATATTTTTGTATTGAAAATGCAAAAAAGCTTAGTTCTGCCACTGCAGAATGATCTTATTTGCACGCTGTGCAGCTTTGAAGTCACCTGTAATCTCACCTTTCATCCTGTTGAGCGTCTCTTCCATTTCTAAACGGCTTGGAACACCATACACAATGGAGGTCTACTACAGCTACACCTTTTTTTTCCCCAGGGAGGCAGTGAACTTGTGCCTTGTAGATGCACACGTAAAAAGGTGCCTCTGCATGGTTTCTACCACAGTCAACAGCACAATCATAAAAGCACCAAATAAAAACATAAAAACACATGGTGGGAGCAAGGAGAGAGGCCTCGGAGCAGGCAGGCAGCGCAGGGGCTCATTTGCACCCGATTTGTGTTTCCACTCTCAGGATTTAAGCAGGCCAATAAACATGCCGGCCACAGGGGAGGGTGGGAGAGGCAGAGGTGTGGAGAGCAGCGAGGTTTCTCCCTGCCTTGCCGCGGAGATGGCCTCGAGGGACGGAAAAAGAAGCAAAGAGCAAGGCGACAAGTTGGGAGAAGCTCCTACAACCCCTCTCCCGCAGCAGCCCCTAACTCTCCCAGGTGCCAGAGCAGCAAGCTCTAGTAAGTGCTCCATCCCACGTTTGCTTCCCCGAGCAGAGGCTAAAAATATTTGGGTGGCGTGGGTGTGCTGCGGCGGAGGCAGCGCCGCTCCTCCGGGGCCATTGTTCGCGCCGGGGGCTGGCGGCCCCACCCTGCCCCAGAGCAGGCCTCTCGCCGGCCCTCACCTCCGTGGCTCTTTCCTTCGGGTGTTTTTAAAATAGCGTGTTAATTCCAAGCTCCTTCTCGTGCAGGAACACCGAGAAACAGGTTTTTCCAGGACCACTGCATTGTGCTCCTTTGCTTTGGGAAACAGACACCACAGAAACAGACCCTCCTCCTGTTTTCCTCAGGGACATGTGTGGGAGAACAGGGATGGGTAAATAATCTTCTTGAATCAGAACTCACTATCCCCTAGGTACATTTAGGCATCTGGTATATATTCTTCCCCTCCCCATCCCCCCTTAGTTTTTGCATGTGGTTTTAAGCATGTAAAGATCTTTCCCCTTTAATCAGCATAATGACAGTTTTTGTTTAAATCATCCCTTTTAATCTTCACAGTTCTCATGGTGATTTTGGGGATTGTGTAGGTAGGAGTTACCTCACCCGCTGCTGATGAAACGCAGCCATCTCCCGGATGGAACAAAGGGTCGTGCTGGGTTGTGAATACTTCACAGTAGAGTTTTTCAGGAGGGAAAAGAAAAATAGCTTCCAACTGAAACTGCCATAAGGTTTTAATTAAGACAAATGTTGATGTCCAGGCTGGAATTTATGGATAACTTATTTAAACAAAGTAATAATAAACTGAAGCTGTGATGCAAGAATATGACAGAGACTGTGAAAGAAGAAATTTTGCTCTGAGCAAAATTGATGGAGCCATAGATGCCTTTGCAGGGAAAAGTACTGAGGTGATCAGAGACTTTATAAATTTGATTCTCATGTACAAATGAATTCTTCACATCAGAAAGAACTAGAATAAAGCAGAGAGAGAAATTATTTTTATTTTAAAATTAAAGATTTCTTTCATTAAGTAGGACTTCTGCTTTTTATTAGTGGGTGACTTACAGTTTTCTCTATTGTTTTACTTCAGTTTCTACTTCAATTTTTTCAATTGTCCTTGGATTTGGACAGAAACACACTGCAAAATGTTTTCACACTTTAATGTGGATGGCTTGGGGTTTTCTGATATTACACGTATTCCAAAGAGATGCCACAGCATGTTGCATGTTTCAGTCTGGGCTTGTCTGGACCAATTAAGCTGCTCTTAAGACAGGCTGTTGAGTTCCTTAGGGCAGCATTTTCAAATGCAAGTTCCTGCAATTAAACATCTGAATAAGAGGTCTGGCAGCATAAGTGCTGAGCACCTACAGCTTTTATTGCTCCTAATGAATATCTTTACTATAAACACACAGCTTTCCTGAAAAACAGGTTTCAATTTATCTAGGTGCTTACAGTTTAAAAAAAGAAAAGTTTGAAACTGTTGCTTTATGTCAGTCATTTATAACAGAGATTCATGAAAAACTTTTTCTGCTAACTGGGGATCAACCAGCTGAAGAGCAAGCCATGTTCTCGCCAAGGGGGAGCGGCCTGTGGATGTCCTGCTCGGTGATTCAGAGCACTCAGGATTAAAAGAAATGGGTTTTGGCAGCTTGCCACAGCAGGGAGCATGCAGCTGGCCACCAACAGGAGCTAGCAAGGCTCGTGGGAAAACGTGCAGATTTTTAGGATGATTTGAATATCATTACAACCTAAAAATACGGCAGATAAACTCTGTCACATCATTAGACATGGTTTTTTCCCTCTAGGTGCAAGAGACTGGGGTCAGCATCAGTGAATACAGAGCGGTGATAAAGATCCTGTCATAAGCAGAGAGGAGTTCTGCCTTCAAATAAATTCACAAAACAGAGTAAAATGGCCACTCGTTGGAGCATCCTGTCCCTGTCACAGTGACGGGCTCAGGTAGTGCATGGCTGTGACTGAGTATTACTGGTGCTGATGACTGAGTTATCTTCCCCTCCTTCACATTCCCCATGGGAGGGGAGAGGAATGCTTTCTTTTACCTTTCTTGGAAAAGTTCCGTGTCTGTTTCCTCCCTTTCTCAGAGCATGAGAAGATCTGCACCGGGGCAGTACCTCAGGTTCACAGTGAGCTGAATTCATTGCTTTGCTCAATGAGCGCACGGCAGGTGGCCAGGGGAGGGTCTGTGACTTGTGCTCTGCTGGCATCACTCCTGAGTGAGTGCGGCGAGCTCAAGCTTCCCTCAGCACCGCTGGCGGCAGGAGGAGGCTGATGGTGCTGCAGACAAGGGGGACGTTGGGCAGCATCCAGTGCAGAACATGCCTCAAAGCCAAGGAGGCTCCAGGCAAGTGGGGTACCTTGGGACAGTGCTAGGGGTGGTGGGCAGCCATGGCTCAGGCATAGTCCTTCTCCTTTTCAAAGAGGAAAGAATTCTGGGCCATTCGTACCGTAGAAATCAATATTGCCACCTAACTGAGATGCTTGTGAGAAGAAATGGCTTTGTAACGTGTTGTCATTGATTCAGCAGAAACTAGTGAGCAGTTTGAGTTTGAAATAGAGAAATGAAACCAGAGGCATATGCTAGTCCATGAGCAGGCATCAGGGAAGAGCATAACTAACACCTACAGGATCTGCACGCTGGCAGGTGAGCAGTTGCCCTCCCAGTCTCTTCAGCTCTGGAGAACAGAGATGCTGGCATGTGCCTGCTCCTTGCATGGTACCATTTCCAACTGATGGTGTCTGAAAGAATGATGCCGTAGATTTGTACATCTTGTAATGGTGAAAAAGCACACAGAGAACAGTGACCTTGTCATGAGAGATGGTTTAATGTTGCATTCAACTGCTGAATCATCTCCCCACCGCCAGTTCCCCCAGTGAGAAAGAGTATCCAAATACATGAGTTACACAGAGGTAATATGAACTTTAGTTTATATAGACAAGCATTTAACTTTTCAGGCAAGTGCTATGGAAAATGCTTAAAAACAACATGATATGGGCCGTATTCACTCTCTCTTCAACAGTAATGTGTCACTAATAGACCAGTAAAACTCTGTTTTTGCATTAATATGGAAACCCAAAGAGTCTGTATCTGTGGAAAAAGCAGATCCATCCTTCAGACAATGATAATTTGGAACTGACACAAATGTGATGAAGCATTATTGTTGCAGTAGTAAGAATTCATGTGCTATGGTAATACTTTAGAGTTAATAAACTCATCATACATGAAACACAGCCTGTTTATATGAATATTTGCAGCCTGTTACATATGCTGTATCCATCTGACACAAGTCACAGGACAAATAGCTTACTTGAAGGTCAAGATGGGTAGGCTTCCATTTTTTCTCTCTATTTGAAATGACAAGAAGACTCTTAAATGTGTTTCTGTGTGGGTGCCTGTGTTCTTTTAGAGCATAGGATTGGAAAAAGGTATTTTACTAGCTCTGTATTATTTTTTGTGTCTTTGTTTACCATTTATACAGTGCAAGTAGTGCTAGCAACTTCCAAGATGTATAAGATTCTTCTCCTGAACAGATAATTTCTGTCACGATAAAGGCTAAGGAAGTTCCTGGAAACAAGAAATAAAAAGTGTGAATTGATCAAGAGACGAAATTAAATCTTTCTTCAGGTTATGCGATTTTTTTTCTTAGTTCTGTTTTGTCTATGGAAATACGTGAAGCAAATTTGCAGGAGAAAGGAAAAGAAGGAAAAAAGGTTTCTGTTACATAGATTAGTATAAAAAAACCTGGAAATGAGCATAGAAGAACACTGCGAAGAGCAGAAACATAAAACTGTGTAGAGCAAAAGTGTGAGAGAATTAGTGTGGACAAATGTGAGCAGAGGACCAGAGGCAGAGGCATGCAGAGAGCTTGATGAAAATCTGGCGCTCCATGACTGCCCATTACATTGGCATCTCTGCAGTAATTCCCTTTTCCTTATTCATGAACCTTCAGATTTCATTCCTAATTATTTGCTATTTTACTGCATTTAAAGAGTCTTGGACTTTTTTCTTTATTTTTTCTGAGTTGGTGAAAGGACTAAAGCAGCTCTGCTGAAAGTGCATTCTTTTGACGAGCTGTAGCAGACAGCTATCAGTCATGAGCATGATTAACTACAGTTTTAATCCTGCGTCAAATCCCAGCAGTAG
This sequence comes from Origma solitaria, assembly GCA_013397895.1. NCBI lineage: Eukaryota > Metazoa > Chordata > Aves > Passeriformes > Acanthizidae > Origma > Origma solitaria. Next base: position 406,541 of record VZRL01004010.1, on the reverse strand, counting down.
TTGAAAGATACTGGAACTTCTGCAATTGCTAGCCCCATGTGCTATACTTAAATATATACTCTGAAAAGGTTACGAGGATCTATATCTTTGTAAATAAAATAGTATATCCTAAGTAAAAGAGTAATTACAAAGCACTTTGTAATTTTATGTAACTTTTCACCAGTTCTGTCCATCCTTATTTTGGCCTTTCCTTTCTGATGAGCTTCTAAACCAAAACTAGCACAGACATAATTTATCAGAGAAGTCCTTAAGGAGGGGCAGCTCTACTCAGGTAGCTGAGAGATGAACCCTATTGCACAAACATGCAGGAGGTACCGTCTAACATAGAGCTTGGGGGGAAAGACCATGGCTGACTGAGGAAATGTAACCTAGCTGGTCCTGGCAGAGTGGAGAGAGAGACCTGCTGCCTAGTTCTGAACATCCTGTTTTCTGGCATTTATCCCCAAGGTGGCTTAGGAAGTGCCAGTGTTTCCTTGGGTTTGTCTGCCTCTATGGAGTATCTATTTACACATTTTAATTTTGGATAATGCTATTCCTTAGTGGGCATGTCTTGAGTTTTCTTCTCTGTTAGGTATTATGGCGTTTGTTGCTACAGCACCATCCTGACTCATGTAGCAACAGTCTAGACTCCAGTTGGGTACTGTTGGGTCCTCAAACATGGACTATTGGGGTGAACATTTATTTTGTGACTGCTTGTACTGTGTACTAGTGCCTAAAACGTCCTTAAAATGACACTTCCTAAAGTATTATTGTAAGCATTTTAATATTAGTAAGCATTCAGTGGAAAAAAATATATATGGCATTACTTACTAATTATTTATTTGCCATTTGTCTTATTTATCATATTTGATATTAGAATCAATATCCTGAATAATTATTACAAGGGTCGGATAATGCTGAAAGTTTCTGCACTGCTTTGTTCAACAATCTTTACAAGCCCTTGTAGCTACAGCTCTGTAAATGTTGCTGGTTCTCTTCCCACTTCATGGGTTGCTTTTCCTAAGAAGTCATCCCTAGAAATCCACTTGATTATTAAGTAGCATCAAGCCTAGTGCTCATTGCCAATAATGAAAAAGCTTTCCTATCAAATATGCACTCATATCTCTTGGTTCTTAAATACTCACTGTTGTTGCTGAATTTGAGAATTTTTTTAGAATCTGTTTAAAATTCAGTATCCTGAAATGCAATGTTTACAGGAGTTGAGCATGGCAAATAGCTTGAAGCCTTTCATAAACTGTATGTGTGTATTTGGTGGATCTCATTTATAGCTCGCATTTGCCTTATGTTTGTGTCGCTCCACTTACTAGAGTGGAACTCCTATGGATGTGAACTGGTGGATTAAGAGGAAGACTGGGCTTTGTGTCTGAGCAGAATCCATGGTGTGCCTCTGGGTTGCTTCAGAAAGCTGCACTATTGATGGTGAGAAACGAGGGCTGCCAAAAAAGGGTCTTTTTTAATGTGGTGGGTTGACCCTGGCTGAACATAAGCTGCCCGCCAAGCCACTCTATCCCTCCTCCCCAACTGGAGTGCAGGGGAGAAAATAAGATGGAAAAAAAGTCATGGGTTCACATACATGTAGTTTAATAGAGAAAAAGCAAAGGCCACATGCAGAAGCAAAAATAAACAAGTATTCTCTACTTCCCATCAGCAGGTGATGTCCAGCCACTTCCCCGGAAGTAAGGCTTCAGGCTCCAGTACACGTGGCAGTTGCTCCACAGGACCAATATAGTAACAAATGGTCCCTTTCCTCCTCCTTTTTCATAGTTTTTATTGCTGAGCAGGCATCAAATGGTATGGAATATTCCTTTGGTCAGTTTGGGTCAGCCCTTCTGACTATGTCCTCTACCAGGATCTTGTCTACCCACAGCCTCCTGGGTGAGTGGGGGAATATTGGAGAGAGCCTTTGTGCTGTTATGCCCTGCTCAACAGCAGCTGAAATATTGGTGTGCTATCAACGCCTTTGTGGCCACCAGTGCAAAGAGCAGCACTATGAGAGTTGCTATGGAGAAAATTATCTCAGCTAGACCCAATAGATTTAGCTACAATAATGATGTCATGGTCATCTGTGGGGTTCTGGGGTGCTGTATCTTAGGTGCAGATTTCCCCAGGGACAGCCAAAGAAACATGGCGTTGCTGAGGTTGGCTCCATTTGTGCATTGACAGGACACGCTAGGCAACTGCTCAGCTAAATCTGTGTCTGTTGATTTCAGTAATGAAGTGTCCCCTTACTGCTTGAATATACATCTGTTCATATATGTCCACGAACAATATACATGCAGGTCTCAAATGACATTTGGGGATTATTTTGTTATAAATTAAAGAGAAAAAAATAAGCAAAAGCAAAGGAAAATAAGCTGGATCCATATTTTCATATTATCTGTATATATTTTCTTAAAGAAACAAAAGCAATCTGCTTCCCAACAAACTCTGAAATTAAGGTTGATTTTGTGGCCTTTTTTTTTTTTTAATCTTGTTTTACTTTTAGTCATGGTTTTCTAGAAAGGGAGAATGATATGCCTTCTAGCTCCCCATTAATGGATATATACAGATAAGTTTTTAATCAGTACAAGGAATTACAGAGCTGTAATGTCTTGGCTTGGTAGTACTTCCGTAATATGCCTGTGTAAACAAAATGCTTCAGCAGTGATGGCTCATGAGCCATTTTGGAAAGTTCAATGCAGAAGTACTGACTTACCAAATTCCTTTCTGTGTTTGCAGGTCACTTGTCACTTCTGTAACTTTTCCGGCACAAGTCCCTGTATTTACAACCTGCAGACTAGTTCTGACCATGTCAGAGGCACTTCAAAGCATACTTTAGAGCAAATGTTGTTAGCTTTAAGTCCTGCATAAAATCCAGTGCTCTTGAGCAATTTCATTGCAGGACATTGGATAGTACCTTCTATTTTAATACTAGCATTTTAAAAGTGAGAGGTTCTGAAGGATTTACTTTCTTGTGAGGTGTATCTAATCATTGTAGTTTGTGAGCAACTGCACAACTTGGCAATAGCAGCCCTCTATAGCCAGCTAATGAAAATGTAATAAAAGTTAAAGTTCTTCATACATTCAAAGTCACATAAGGAATATTATGTGATGCATGCTATTACTGAAATGAGCTCCCTTCATTTTACTTGAAAAACCACTGAAAGAAACAGATGTCAGCAAGATTAGTTATCTTCGCTTTCCAGAAAGAGGCATAATTTTTTTTGGATCTTGACAGCATCTTCAGACCTAGAATTGAAGTTGATTTTGATATAGGGGATTTTAAACATAATAGCATCTGACCTTAAATGATAGGGGAGTGAAAAACATGTAAGTTTAATGACATCTTGTGCCTGGTGCTGATTATAGACATCTATAAAGTTCATATTTACATACTGGATTTGGAACCAAGTAAGCTTCCTTTGCTTTGAATTTCTGCTTTGTATGTTCCCGTTTGTTGTAATATGGTTCAGCTGAGAGAGACCAGGAAATTATTCTTCCAGAGTAATACTACATGTGGTTGTGAGGGGGTTTCACTACACTGTATTGAGTATGCTTATTAAAGCAACCCCTTTTTGTAGAAAGGGCTTATAATGTCACAGTTTGCAAAAAAATGCTTAGGACATTTTATTTCCTATTGAGTGTGGTTTTGTTAGGCAGATGCTACAGTGAAGAGTTGGTAGAAGTGCATAAATGAAACCATGTCTCTCCCCTGCTGGAAGAGTTGGGTTTTTTCCCAGCAACTGTGTTTAGCAATTTACTAGTATGATTTCCCAGTAAAAGTCATAGTTAATTTGGTCAGTTAATGAAGACAGTTCTGATTTATGCTGGTGCAACAGATTATTTATGCTGGTGCAACAAAAAATAAAGTAATTGTTTGTGATTTCAGCTAGAAATGTTGGATGGCTATTTTGGCTTTGCTGCGTGACCTGGACCTTGCATAGATGGCACAGATGAAGATACTGAAATTGATGGCTTTACAACTCCATTACAGTATTGCTCTTCAGAGGATTTTTCTTAGCGGACTTGTTAACATTAGATTGTGTGTGTGTGTGTGGACAAGCGGAATGGCATTACTGTACATCTCCTCAGCACACGTCTTATCCTCAGGGCCTTGTTAGCAGCAAAATTTGCAATGTGGATATACAACTATAAAAACCGCAGCAGAATATCCAAGGACATAGTTTTCCTAAATAATCCACACAGGAGTGACCTTCAGCATACCAGTATTTGAAGATGTTTGGACTCCTTCCTTCTTCTCTTTGATGTTTTTTTTCCTCCCACACTCTGGTTTCAGTAGACTAATAATGAAATACTCTGTTTTGCAGACAAGAAGCCCAAAGCCGTCCCAGAGCCCACAGCACAATTTGGGTGACCAGACAGAACACCTCTCTGAAGCATCTGCTGATTCCTTAGAGGCCATGTCCGAGGGTGATTCTCCAACCCCCTTTTCAAGGGGCAGCCGCACGCGGGCAAGTCTTCCTGTTGTGCGGTCAGCAAACCAAACGAAGGAGAGATCACTGGGTAAGAGCCTGCTTCAGTCCTTCTCTGTTCTGTGCTTAGCCTGTGTCTTCCATTTGTGGATTTAAAACAGTCTGTGAATAGTTTGGGGTTAAAAAAGTAATGACTTTGGTAGCACATTATGTTTCATGTCAGGTTGTTCTTTGGAAATGAGCTCGGTATGGGATACCAAGTAACTTGGGGGAATGGTGGAATTATTTTCATAAGATCTGAAAGTGTGATGGGAGCACAGTAGACATGCAAGGAGAGAGATGCAGGCCCTGACATGAAATGCTGAGTAATGGTTAAAACCCAATATTGCAAACAGTTTCTGCCAAGCCTGCACAATATGTTTACAATGAACTTAATACAAGATTGTACCCTCATTTTCAGACAGGCTTTTTCACTTTGTCATCTCTTCAAAGCCAGACTTAGTTGAAAGAAACCTAGAGATATTACTGCCTTAGTAATCCATCTTACTGAAAAGGTTTGGTATTTGCATGGTGGTAGCTTTCCAGGCAGAGAATTTGAATGGATATACTGATGGAGATGTCCTTTACTTTGGGACAGTGCCCTTCCGTCTGCACAGTGACACGAGTGATGTGTCAGCCTAGGTGGACAGCTCTGCTTCCTGCGTTCTTCCCATATCTCAGGGTTGAATTAAGCCCAACTGTGAACAAGAGCTCCTTTTATGAGGGTGAATTTTGTCTCAGAGACTCTGTGCTCAGCTGATGGATGGCGGGAGTAAAGGCTGTTCTTTTGAGGGAAGACACCAGAGGGCAGTTAAAGCGTTATGGGAAGGCACGTAACTCACGTGTGGATTGCTGAGGAAGGCAGGTTTTGCTCATAGGTAATAAACTGAAATGCTGCTTTTCTGTGGGCTCATCTCCCAATATAGAGAGTGACATAAATCGAAGGCTGGACTATAAATCTTACAATGCTTATAAGCTTGTCACGGTGGTTTACTTGTCCCTCAATAATCTAAGACAGTTTCTGTCAAGAGTATTATAATATCTGACAAACACAACAGATGTGAAGAAAATAGGGCTGGAAGGGGTCCCTGCCTCTCCCAGAGCTGGCAAGTGAAGAGCAGTGGGGCTGGAAACAAGGGGCTGATCCCTGTCCGTGTTAGCTCACAAAGAGGCTGCCTCTGCTGAGCCACCAATATGTTGGGCTTTTGGGGGAGAAATTTGTAAGATTTCAATCTGGACAAGATTTTTTTGTTTTGAGGTGTTTTTAAGAGCACATGTATGTTTACTATACATGCAGACGATTCATCTCTGCCTGTAAGTCACTACTGGCTAGGGCATCCTCAGTATGTGTTACTTCACCCCAGCATTTTCTGGAAAACTTGTATTTACTTCAGTGTGATGTTAAGTGGCTGAGCCTTTGCAGGTCCCTGTGAAACTCACAGTCCAGCCCCACCGTGTGTGCTGAAGAACCCCAGGGCTGATGCAGCAGTGCAGGTGGGGTCTCACCAGAGCTGGGTAAAGGGGCAGAGTCCCGCCCTGGCCCTGCTGCCCACGCTGCTTTTGGTGCAGCCCAGGACACATTTGGCTTTCTGGGCTGGGAGTGCACATGGCTGGGTCATGGTCAGCCTCTCACCCACCAGCACCAACAAGCCCTTCTGGGCAGGGCTGCCCTTGCTTTGTTCATCCCCAGCCTGTGCTGATCCTGGGGATTGCCCTGGTGCAGGGCACCTTGCACTTGGTCTTGTTAAACCACATGGGACTCCCACATGCCCACTTCTTGAGCTTGTCCAGGTCCCACTGGATGGCATCCTGCTCCTCAGGCATGTCATCAGTGCCACGCAGCTTGGTGTCATCTGCAGATTTGCTGATGACACTCAATCCCTTAATCTCTGTCATTTATGAAAATATTAAATAACACTGGTCCCAATACAGACCCCAAGGGACACCACTTGTCACTGATGTCCATTGGGACTCTGAGCCATTGACCACAACCCTCTGAATGCAACTGTCCAACCGCTGTCTTATCCATCTAACAGCCCACTTATCAAATCCTTCTCTCTCCAGTTTAGAGAGAAGGATGTTGTGGGGACTGTGTCAAAGGCTTTACAGAAGTCCATATAAAGGGCATCTGATGCCCTTCCCTTGACCACTGATGTAGAAACCCATTGTAGAAGGTCTCTGGATTGGTCAGACAGGACTTGCTCTTGGGTGAAGCTGTGCTGGCTGTCCTGTCCATGTGCCACACATGCATGTGTATATGTATGATCCTTCCCCCAAGTGTTCTCAGCCTCAAGGTATCTTCAGCTTAGGGATTTCCTGGTTATGGTTTCTGCCTGTGTAATAACTATCAAGAGATGTCTCCTCCAGGTATTTGTTCAGTCCACCTTTGATCCCATGTAAATTTTTCACATCCGCAACCATGCATCTGTGACTTTGGCAGCAAGTTTTTGTGGGTTTATTGCCCAGCCATTGCTTTGTTTTGTATTTGTTTATCAGCTCTAAGTTATGCCCCCTAGTCCTTGTGTTGGAAGTGACAGATCTGCTTCCCTCAGGCCGTATCTGATTTCTTTGGCCTGTCATTTCCCTCAGGTCATCTCTTCTCCAGGCTGAGAAGTGCAGCTATAACCGCTTGTTCCTCATCCAGAAACCATCCTGGACATTGGTTATCATTGTTGCACTTCTTTACAATTTTGCAGTTCAATAGTATCTTTGCTAAGATGAGAGGGCCATAGGTTCAGTGTTAAGTAGTTCATTCTTAAACTCTTTTTTAGTACATCTCTTGCATGTACTGAAATGTGTTGTCCAGGTCCTTATAGAGGACAGCCACATGAAGAGATACTATTTTATGTAATGGCCAGGATTTCAGACCCTGCAAGGCACCCTGTCTTTCATGTACCAGAGACAAGGCCCCAGCTTATCCCATCATGAACAGGCCAAACACAGGAGAAAGAAAAAAACCACAAACAACAGGGCAGCAATGTAATATGAAGCATTTTGGGAGTGTTTAGATTTGAAACAAACAAAATAAGCCTTTTCTTTCTGTATTGCAGGCAGGGTCACAGATATGTATGTGGCTTGTACTAGCCAAATAGGAGGTAATAGGTTGTTATCATCTCACAGTCTTTCTTTTTCAAGTTGTTCCTGGAACTAATTAATAAAATAGTTTGTTTTAAAAGATAGTATACAAGTTATTAAAAAATAGTTCAGTTTTGTATTATTATTATTATTAGCATTTCTTTTATAATAATGTCCTTTTCAATCTCCCCTACCATTGTGTTCTAGCAACACCATCAGCAATATTCTGAAATTTTACTTTTGAGATGCTTTGCATGCTGTGACCCTGTTTACTTCCACCTGTAAAAAGGGAATGTTTATTTTTAAAAAACAGGATACTGTTTATAACTTCAGTTTTAAAGGTGTCATGAAAGTATTTCTGTTCACATGATTTAAAATAAGCTGTATATAATCACTTCCCTTTACATATCTATTAATTTTTAAAATTTAGTATAATTTAAATACAAATTATGTTTTGATCCTCAACATAATTTCACTGAGGAAAATAATAAACTTTTGTAAATTTTTATTAATTTTACATTGTATATCTCAATGCCATTTAAAAAAAAACCTGATGTTTTATTTTTGAAATTCTAATTGTTCTGTGGGTTCCTATTTTACTAGCTATATATGAACCAGTTTGTTTTCAGATTGTGATCTGAATTAACATGGAGCCTGAGAAGGAATAGCAGAAATGCATTTTGGCTACCTCACTATCATGGGTTTGTCAGTCAGGGCTAATCTAATAGGACATGGTATTCACACGGAGTTGACCCAGAAAACAGTATTCCAATTGTGGGGCCATTTAAAATTTCAGCCACAGCTTTTGAAATTGAGGTCTTTCTTAGCTAAGAGGTCCACCACAAATCAACACCTGTCTCGTCATTGTGCAGCCTGCAGACAAAGCAAGATATTAAAATAAATGAATTCACTGTGCAAGAGAAAATTAAATGTATTTTAAAATACCTATTTGAAAGCTGAGAGCTTTTCCAGTGCGATAACTGTGGGAAAAAAATTACCTAGCAAAACTGTCAGTGAGAATCAGCTGAAACCTGGAAAGTGCTCAAAAGCTTTCAGCAAACTTCACTTGCAATTTGCCTGGAGGAAGCAGAACCTGACAAGCATCCAGCGAGGTTACGCCAGCAGCGCCTGTGCCCACGCTGCAGTTCGCTGCTGTCCCTGCTCCGTTACCTCCGCAACCAAATGAAGGCTGACAAATATGTTCACTTGTAGTCTCTCATGTGGTACATCTGTCCAAACAGTGGGCAGGATCCTTTGTAAGGGCAGGCACTGCATCCTCGGTGGTGACGGAGTGACCAGGGCAGTCGATGTGATGGGTCCCAGCGCAGGAGGGCAGGGTGTGATCACAGCCTCCCTCTGCAGCAGCAGCTGTTTGTGCTCCTGCAGGATCAGGCTGTACGTGCAGGGTTTGGATGAAGGAAGAGTATAGTGCACAGAGGGATTTTCATAAATGCACAAAGATTTGGGTTTGAGACGTGGCTGAGGAGGATGAAGCCTTATGGCTCAAGGGTTTCAGTCATTTCTTCTGGGTGCCCCAGCCAGGGTGCCCAGACACCCCAGTCCAGATGAATGAGGAGCAAAGGATGACCGGGCTCCCTGCTGGTAAACCTGGACCTAAAGTTAGGTGGTGTGGAAAGGCCTCTTCAGAAATGTCTGAGCCTGCTAACATTTGCATTTTATTTGCATTTGGAGGGATTACATAAAGGAATAAAATTATACAAAGCTTAAGGATTGGCGTGGGGAGGGTCTTAAGCAATCATGGAGTATTCTGATTATTATTTATTAGCCCCCAAACTCAAGTTTTGGCAGGCACAGGTTTTAGTGTCTCATTAATTAGTTTGCTGCCACCTTATATGGAAATGCCATTAGTGTTTATAATCATAATGCCTCAATCTTTTGTAGCATTTCTTGTAGATGTTTCTCAAAGCCCGTTAAAAAACAAAGCCTGGGCTGCAGTGACAATTTCACACATATCAAAACCTTTGCAGAGAGACAGATCATTGTTTTTCAGCTGGTGGTAGAAATAACTCTCTGTTCGTGTGTATGTAAGATACTGTATGACACACAGAGAAAAATATAAATGCTAAAAGTGGATTTAAATACTATGTTGGAATTTATTAATTATTACTTACTATTTATGAGCTAGAAATTAAAATAGGCATGTAAAATCAGACAGAAGATGTGTGAATTGCCATAGACATTACATGAGAAGCCTGTGATTTGCTAGCAATGGCACTGCCCTGATTCCTTAGCGAATGATTTAAGCCTAATGAAGTCAGCAAGAACTTCAGTGTAGTTCATGGGAGAGGAGCTCCCTGGGAACTGCATTTCAAGTTGAGGCTGAGTGTAACTTTAATGCATTCAGTCATCTTAAAGAATTTTTCCCTATCTTGTCTTTTTACAGTGTATGCAAAACAGCAAACATGTAAAAAGGTCATGTAAATATTTGCCGTCATTGTCAGATAGCTTAAGAGGGACTGACAGGTCTATAGGATAAACAGCCTGAAACAACTAGTTCCAATTAATGAATTGAAACACAGACCTTAGGAAATTGTAATACTCTAATGTAGCTCAAGTTTTCCTTCAGACTTTCCTAGACTTTATTGTCTTTCCCATTTCTTCAAATTATAATAGCTAAAGGTTTTGGACTTGGAAAGAAAAAAACATACACCTCTTACCTGAAATATTTTGTATCAAAAGAGCAAAGGAAGGTAAACAAAGATATTGACATATCAGAGTTCTTTCTGTTTCATTTATTGTCCCTAGATTATATGTGACAGGCAGGTATATGAAAGAGTGAAATATGTGCCTTCCCAGGCTAGCACTTGTGCCCACAATTACTGTTTACTTTGCAGATTCTTCCTCTTCTAATAAAATGTCTTGTGTGTACCTGAAAAAAAATGCTTCCACGAAGCTAGATCCTATTTAGTACATACTGTCTCTACAGAAGCACATTCTGTCTGCCACCAAACAGCTGATATGCAGGATATTTTAGATCCTGTGTCACACTGGAGCTGAATCGTTGCTATGGGTTGTATCAGCATGGATCTAATAGGTTCGTTGCAGTACTACTGGAGTAAAAGATGTACAGTGTGCTAAACAAAACCATTAGCTATGCAAGTCTGTCACTGCTGTATCTGTTAAATGACTTCTGAATGCAACCTTTATTATTTATTTACACAGCAGTAATACTGAAGGACCTTGGCTAAAAACAGTGCCTCACTGTGTTGGGGAATACATGGTGACAAAATACTCCTATTTCAGAACCTTGCAACATGAATAAATCAGAATGAAAAGTGGTGAAGATAGTAGGAGAGGTAGAGTAATGAGTGTACAACCTGGGCAAGCTGAATAAAGCTGTGTCAGGGTGGCAGTGGCTTTTCTCTTTGCCCAAATCATGCCCTCACGGAAGGTGTAATGTCTTTATCCAGCTCTACCATCACTTCATATTCTGATTTAGCAGCAGCAATTCGAGCCTTCAGCATTTGGTGACGGCTGGAAGAGGGATTTGGCAGATGGAGTACCGTGTCCTGGCCAAACTACCCTTCAGAGGAAAGGCAGGAGGCCAGATGGAGCTGTCCCATGGGTTATGTCTAGCACAGGAGCTATCACTTGGACAAATCTGATCTCATTCTTGTGTTAGGTAAAATTTGCAAGTCTACCTCTAATGCAGTAAGTCCCACAAACACCAGAGCCTTACATTTGCACATAGGCATGCAAAGGAAAAAAGTGTATTGCAATTCCAAGCATTGTAAGAAGTGTAAGACTTTGGCCAGAGAAGCATAGCCTGTCCCTCAGTGCACTGTATTTAGGATTTGCTGCCAGGGCTGACAGCAAGTCCCTGAATGAGGATAGCTTTTGGATTTAATTGTTGCTCCCAATACTATGCCAATATTTAGGTAGTGGTTCCAGTGTAGTTACTGTGCTGGGCCTAAGTTCAGGTTTCTGTTCCCTGAGGGAAATACTGTCATCTCTGTGGTATCATATAAGACTGTCACTTGTTTTTGTTTTTGTTCTTGTTCTCTATCTCTTTTCTGCATTTCTAGCTACAGAGTAGCCCGATTCAAGCAGGGTAAGAGGATAATCACTGCATCAGCAGCTTGTTGATAGCTGGCTGATTAGGGTGCTCTCTTGTGACAGTGGGGGCAATGGTCTGAGCAACTCTCAGCATGGGATCCCTCCTGGATAATTTTTTAACTACTCAACTGTTTCATAGGAGACAGGCACTTGGTACCATTGCTTTGCGCAATTACCTTCTGTGATGAACAGACCATCTGTGGGTATGAGGACAGAGCGGTGGATGTTGTTTATCTGGGCTTCAACAGGGCTTTTCACATCTCTTGTAGCCTCCTTGTAGCCACACGGGGAGGTGGGGATGGCCTTCAGGGTGTGTGACTGCAGCTGGATTTCAGCTGTGTTCCTCAGGGCGGGACTCTGGGGCTGCTGATTTATAACATCACAAACCTGGTCGCTGGGATGGAATGAAGCACCAGTAGGGTCAAGTCTGACACTGAGTATGAGAGAGCATTTAATGTGCTGGATGGTCAGATGGCCACTTCACCGGGACCCAGTGGGCCAGAGAAATGCACTAGCAGGAGCTTCATGAAACTCCAGAGAGGCAAATGCAGCCTTCCATCAGGAGCAGAACAGACCTGCAACAACACCGCAGCTTTGCAGAAAGGACTTAGGGTACGGCAACAGGTGACTGTGTGTTAGCAGCATGTCCTTGCAGCAGTGAAAACTGCATAGCTGGCTAGAGGAAAAATTTAGCCAGCAGGTCAAGAGAAATGATTATTACCCCTTTCTCACCATTTGTGAGGTTGCACTGTGTCCAGTTGTGGTTCCCCTATAATATAATAATATATATATTATAATATATAATATAATATATAATAATATAATATATATAATAATATAGTGACATATATAATATAATATATAATACATAATATAATATATAATAATATAATATAAGATAATGACAAACTGGAGTGAATCTAGGAAATGGCCTCTTGGCATTCTTCTTAATCATGCAAACTAACGTCTTGGGTCCAAGATCCTGTCTAAAGTAGCTTGTGACAACTTCACACAAAGTCAAGCTGTTTGTTAGAGCCCACAGAGGTGAATTTCTGCCATGATGCTGTAACCAGCTCTTACACGCTGATGGCTCAACCCCTAAATTTGTTACTGACAGTAGTGAACTTTTAAAAAACTACTTAACTTCAGAAGTATTGAAGAGAATTCCTACTGTAAATACAAAACATTTGGTAAATGGAGTAAAACTGCAAAGGCATGCATGGCCTACATGACATTAATGCTTCATGGCTCTGGATTATTAAAATGGTCACATTCTGCCCTTGAGCACATCAATTCTACCTCATTTAGTACTAAAAAACAGAGTTTATAAAAATAGTCATTACTCAAATAATGAGTTTGATACAGCTGATTAATACAGAAAGGAAATACAGTTGGGTAGGATCTCTCTTTCTTTGTGTTTATTCAAGAGGAAGTACAAATGTTCCAAGAAATTGAATTGATATTTTCTTGTCTTGTTTTCTTTTGCCCATTTAAAAGTTACTAACAAAAATACCCCTGTGTAGAATACTTGATTACAGTGGCCTTCAATGCTTCACATATCTCCCTAGTCTTTGGCAGACACATTCTTTGAACCTGTGTTAGTCAGCTTGGCACCTTTGGCTCAGAGCCAGCCATGGCTTACTGGCTCCTTCAGAGGTGAGGGCCTCAGCTTCTGGTGGACTGAAGCAGAGCCTGCATGGCCATGTCCTGTGTCTGTTTGTGGAGTTCTCTGATTTTACTACGCTAAAATGGTGAGCGTGGAGTAAATGCAGCACGGCAGAGCTGTGGGCCCTCTGAAAAATAGCTCTGGTACTCGTGAAACTTCTTGTTCATCTCACTGAGTTGTTCAGTTGTCATTTTTAAAAATTCTTTTTCATTAAGTATCATAGGGGGTTTGTGTTCTTCCAAGTTTGCTGGCAATTGTTTTGTCAGTTTGGGGAGTGAAAAAGTCACCTTGATGGTCATTTGGACTGTTCTGTGCAACAGAATGCAATTATTGTCCAAAAGTCATCCTGCCAGAACATTGATTTCCACCTGGGGAGCTGGGTTAAACTGAAATGTTCTTTCAGAATCTCTGGATGATAGAAGTAGCTGTTTATATTAGATGGACTTGCTGGTATAGGTATGTAGACAAAGTTGCCTTTTAGCAATGGGCTTTTGCACAGGATTTATTGGGAATCAGATGGGGAAAATAGTGGCGTTTCTAGGTTGAAAAAGTTGCCTGTTTTCTTTTTTGTTTTTATTTATTCTTAGCCAGCTAAATGTATTTGTCTGTAGAAAAGTGCTAGTATTTTAGTGACAGTTAAAAATCTTAATTTTTCATAGCACTTTGCTAGAAAATTTATGTGACTATGGAGTTTTCCATCTGTCTTTTTCATTAAGTAACAAATTATTGCAAGTGACTCTAAATAGCAGAGGAGAATGAAAGAGCAGTAAAAAGCAGTACTGAACTAAATTAAACAGTTCCTGTTTTTATTGAAATTGTTATCAAACAACTTAATACCTTGAACAAATCTCTTCAGACTATTCTGCAAGAAAAAATAAAGAAATTAATTGCTTTTATTAATTAAAAGATCTACTTTTTTATTCTCTCAGTTCTTGAAGACAGCTAAGTATATTTATAGACATTTTCCGAATGTGGAGGACAGATTTTCAGGAGGGAGTACTAACAGACGTTATTATGAGAGCTTCAGGCTAGAAATACCACAAGGATCATGGCAATGACCTCAGACTAGTTGAAACTGTGTGCGGTGAAATAGGAGAGTTAAGTCTTGAGGGTATGGAAAGTAAGAACTGCATATTGAGGAATTTCTTCCATGCTGCAAGAGTTGTTACTGTAATAAACTTGTGTCTGCATAACTTCGGCAGAATTTGGTGATATGTGTTTGGTCTGTTTATTAGTAGCTGGGGCAGAAGGAGGGGTGGGGAACAGAGAATAATATGGGCCTATGCCATCCTTACAGCCTTATATATGACAATTTTGTCAAATAAAAAACAAAGAAAAATTGGAAATATGTTGAAATTTTAGTTTAAAAAAAAATTAAAATTGTAAACTACACTTTTGAGGAAGGGCTTAGCCGTTTTGATTGTGACCCCCTGGATTGTCCTGAAGTGTCCCAACAAAAACAGTTATCATTGAGACTTTAAAGGTTTAAAGTTTAGTTTTTAAAAGTGATGCGAGTCTCAAGTAATGATTTGACATAAATATAAGTAAGAAACAAGGATGCTTTTTCTCACTTTCGCTTGTTACCATTGTTGCTGACTCCAGCATGAGAAAATGTCCAGACAGAGACAGTGACTCAGTGGATTTGTGGTGGAAGATCAAGCTAAACCAGCATGAAAAGACAAAGATTGCCCATCTTCCCAAAAAGATAAGGTTAACTGATAGTTATGTAAAGAGTGATACTAATCTAGTGGCATTTTCCCCATTTTAGTTATACTTTGCTTTCCACCTTGGATTTCAAGGTCAGGAGCTCCTAATGCATGGAGTTTTTGATTGCTGTAGTGCAACTAGCTTTACTTATTACTAGAAATTTTCAAATTGGACTCAGGATTTCCAAAGGACACATACAATAGCTGTGTTGAAGGAGAGTAGGAGTGCCTTGTTCATGCCACTGGTTTTTGGTTCTGTGGGAAGGTTTCAATGCTCCATGCCCGAGCATCCTACACCAACCAAATACAGATATTATCATCAGTTAATACTTCTCTCCAGCTGGATTAAGGTATTGCCAAATGCCAGTAAGATATTTCAGGGCAGAGTTTTGCAAGACATCTTGCCTACACAGAGGGTGTCCTGTAGCTTCACAGAAAAGAAACAAATTAATTCAAATGTAAGTTTTAACTGTATTCTATTTCATAACACTGAGGAGTTATTTAACACTTCTGCCTCAGTTTTCTCTTCTTCATTACAAGAGAATTATGTGAGAAATTGTATTTTTCCGTTTAAAATCCATTGTTTGAGGGAATTAACAGATATTTGTAAAGGTCACAGAAGAGGACACAATCTTGTTTGTTTACTTATTTTTGATTTATCAGGTATTTAACTTTCCTCTCTTAAAGAATGAATTTATAAAGATAATTTTTGTTCTTTAAACAAAAGCAAGTTGTGATTAAAGCTCTCCTAAGTATGTAAGCTGCCCTGCCCTGAGATCATTGTTAGCAATATAACCATGATAACATGGTGCTTAGTGAGGGTTAGGTCAGCACCACGTATGTGATGGAGGTGCTGAGAGATGTGAGCTGGGTGGTTTCCTGACACCTGCATGACATCAGCTCTTGCCATAAGGAGTAAACCTCTACCAGCTGTAACTCAGGAGTTATGGTCTTATCGGTGTGGGTGCTGTGCCAGCCCTATTGTGGTTACACAGCTCCTTGCTCTAAAGCCAGCCCAGATCCCGTGGGTTCAGGTGAGATTCACCATTACACTATGAGGGATGTCCTCAGCTCACAGGTGTGTTTTGCCGCCCAGCAGCACTACCTGAGCCAAGCACCTTCTGTGAATGTGGTGTGTGTGCCTGAGCTCAGAGCTGTGCTGGGCTAAAGGCACAGGATGGTTACCCCAACCCAGCGCTGATGGGCTCAGCCACCCGTGTCAGGTTAACCCCGCATCTTTCATTGCTCTGTGCTGTGTCTCGGTGTAGGTCGCCTCTGAGAGAAATGATGAAATATTTCGCACATCCTGCCACTGACCCTTGGTAAAGAGGCATCAGAAAACACTGTGTTTTGAAAGAGCTCTGTATGTAGGGAAGGAAAGGGCAGTCATGTGGTGTGTTCACAGGATCATCATCAGATCTGGGTTTGATGCTTGTAAACCTTTTTTTGAACATGTTCGTTTGCCTCTCGGGTGTTCAATTTCCCCTTCTATAAAACATACCTCTTTGTCGACAGGAATGTTGTGAAGCAATTTGTTACAAGGCTTATGTTACCAAGGCCTACATGTAAATGTTTTCTGCTGTGGCCTGTGTTTAAGTCTGTGGTCTGTTGCTTGTAGGGTGAAGAACGATCAGAAATTCCAGAGGTATTTCTACGACTAAGTTATACTGACATGCCAGAGGGGATGGCTTAACATTCTAGTTTGTGTTGTAGCTGTAGGACAGCGCAGGGCTGGCAGCACCTCGGAGCTCCTGGAAGTGGGAGCCACAGCATTGTCTGAAATTTACTTTCAAAACTGTTGCATGGTGTCATCACCTCATTCACAGTTGTCTTCATAGATGTTGTTCTAGAGTAGCAGGGAATTTTGTAGTCCTCTTTGGTTTGTGTTTTATAAAACTGTGCACGATCTTCATGTTTCAGGTAGATCCATTGTAACAGAAGCTTAAGTCCAAGAGGGACTTGAGGGTACATGGAGACAGGAACATCCCTTGTGTTTAACTGTCTTTCCAGCAGCTTTGCTGACAAGTGTGCTGTGCCCTAAGAAAAGCCATGCCTGAGTTATATTCTATTTCTTCTTCCTTTAATCTCCATGGGAGTGATTTTGTAGCTGAAGGTAAAACAC
The DNA here is from genome assembly GCA_013397895.1 of Origma solitaria. Taxonomy (NCBI): domain Eukaryota; kingdom Metazoa; phylum Chordata; class Aves; order Passeriformes; family Acanthizidae; genus Origma; species Origma solitaria. Next base: position 389,444 of record VZRL01004010.1, on the reverse strand, counting down.
ATCTCAGAGCTCCAGCAGCTTCCATGAAGCAGAACCTGTGGGTATTGGCAGTGCTCAGAATATCACCTGGGCAATGTGTGGAAGAAAAATAATGTGAATTATTTTAACTAATGAATTTTGAGTCTCTTTATTTTGTCATGCTCAAAATGGATTTTTAGAAGTGAGCAGTTAGTTCTGTCAAATAAGAAGTGCCCTAAAGCATTGCTGTATCATGATATGGATCAAACAACTCAAGAGAAAAGGCAGTAGGTTTTTGTTAAGGGCATGTGATTTAAAGGAGAATTTAAAAAAAAAATTATTATGCTTTTGAAAATACCTTTTCTCTCTGCAGTGAGATTGGGGCCAAAATATTTTTCCAAGTTGTATGTTTAAACTGTCTGTTTTAAGGCATAACATACATATTTGCTTTGAAAATTCAAGACTCAAGGACAACTGTAATTTTGCTTTGGATCAATATTTTGTCGGAGCATTGAAGCACAGGCAGAATCAAGACTGTTCTGAAATGATTTAGACTTGTGTTTAAGGAAGATTTTTCAGCTCTACCACTGATTCTGTGTTTATGGTTTTAGTAGCTCAATATTCAGTGTGGTTTTAATGGTCTGAAATGCAAAACTAGCATTTCTACATTTTTCATTAACTTTTAAACTGGGCAGAAAAGAGAGTCACACCCAACTGCAAAACTGATATGCAAAGCCTGTCTTTTTAGGAAAAAAAAAATCTTTTAATTTTGCTACTAAATCCAAGAAAGTTTAAGTGCCAGAATATAGAAGGTTCCTTATGTTCTTCCTAAGAACTGAAAACGAATATGCTCTTGCATATCTTGGAAAAGTGAAATAAATGCAGTCTTTAACTTGGTTAATTTTTTTTTACAAATATAGTTGGTTTCTGAATCCTAAAGAGTGCTTAGCTGCATAGAATTTTTGAATGAGTACTACAAAGACAATTTTACCTAGAAGAACATAAAGAAATAAATGATGTCTCAAATTATAATAAGAAAGAGAAAAATAGTTTAATAGCTCATTAAGTATTGGCATTAGAAATAAAAGTCATAGGAAAATTCCTCTCAGTCTTTGAAAGAAAAGTAGTTAAATTTCAGTCTGAATCAGTTTTCCCAGACAAAGGAAAATGGGTGTTTGTAGTAGGATTCATACAAGGTTTGATTGCAATATTAATGAAAGAAGTATCCGCTCTTGATAATAATACAAAGACTAAGTTAACAGCTCTATTTTATAAAAGCTGCCTAATATTAAATAATGGTTAAGTAATGTTGAGTAGTCTGTTAAGTATTCAGGAAAGTTAACATCTTCCTTCCCTAAGTGCAAGCACAATTATCTACCCAGTGATTGCAGGAACATCTGACTGTTTGTTCATTGCTCTATAGCAATTATGGACAACATAGGGACAAAAATACTAAAGACTAAGGGGAGAGAGGGCTCATCTTCGCTTAAAATGCCTTCTCTTCATGAATTGCCTTTGTATTCTAGGACCTTGGCTTTTCCATTGCTTTTGCTCAGTGTCTCTCAGCACCATAAACTGTCCATCCTGTTGTGCATGATTTTCAAGTGCGAATCTGACTTAACGATCTAAATTCTGTGATTTGCTGAGATTTTCTGATGGTTGATGGTAGCTGCACTGAGGGCATTGTGTTCCAAACCCTCCCATTTGTATTGGTCACGGGATCACAACATTACAGTGCTTCCGCATCACAATTGCTGTGGTGAATTCAGGTCGTGTAAAATGCTCTGACAAACTTTAGCCCACCTGTGTTAATTACTGGTAGATGCAAAGGCATGGCAGCACAGAATCTTCCCAAGAGATTCCATTTGAGAGAATCCAATAGAGGGTCACAAAAATTACTAACTTGGTGGGAGCCTGTTTGCTCTGACAGATTGAGAGAGCTGAGACTGTTCAGCCTGGAGAAGAGAAGGCTCAAGGGCAGCGATGTCATCAATGTACAAAAGACCCTGAAGGGAGGCGGCAAAGAAGGTAGAGCCAGGCTCTTTCCATTCATGCCCAGGGAGAAAACCAGAGACAACAGTCACCAAATGAAACCTATGAGATTCCCTCCTAACATCAGGGAACCCTTCTTCACTGTGAGATTGACCCAGCACTGACACGAGTTTCCCAAAAAGGCTGCGGAGTCTCCGTCCTAGGAGATATACAAAAACTACCTGGACGTGGTTCTGTGCAAGCGGCTGGAGCTGTCCCTGTTTGAGTGGGGTGGGGAGTGGACCAGAGTGTGCTGAAAGGTGCCTTTGAACCTCAGCTATTCTGTGATTCTGTGATCTGCCCTCTTCTTACACCACTGCAGAAGCTATACTTGCTCCCTTCTGGTACAGACAGTGAGAGAGTGAAGGTGTTTCCTGCTGGCGCAATGCAGTGTTAAACAGAGACATCTGAGATGGCTCAAAAAGAGCACAGTGCGCTCAGTGGGGCTTACCAGTCCCCATTTCCTTGTAACCAAAGCAGTTCAGCAGAGCACTTGCTTCTGAATCCACTCCGTAGTGCTGTACATCTCTTAGTTTGGTTGCAGTCCTGTGGCAGCTTGTTTCCTGCTGTGCAGGTCCTAATAAACATTCCCACACTGGAGATGCTCATGAGAAGACCTTTTGGTTTTCTTTAGGAGCCAGGCCCAGCATGGTTAGAACTCATCAACACCATCAAGTCTAGACTTATTTCTTCTATTAATTGGGATGCCTCTTCCTCAGTGCTTTCTCAGGGCTTTGGAGGTGGCGATGGCATGGCACTGGGCTGTAGCAGTGCTCATGAGCCTCACTCATGCAGTACTAGCCAGTGGAGTACAGGCACCTGCTGGTTATACAGGAGTCAGCATAGGCCTGGCAGGGCCAACACAGGCATCATGGAAGAGGTACTTCATATCCCTTCACTCAGTCCCAGTTCTGTATTATTCATGTTTCTTTCCATTATTGAGCATATCACAGTCTCCCATTCTCTGAAAACAGCTATATCAGAAAGGTGTTCTCTCTTGAGTGAATGTCCGTATTTTGCAGTTTGGTATCTAAAATTACTCATGTTTCTCCCTGAGTTCTAAGCATGCTGATAGTGCTGTGAAACTGAAAGGATCCAAAATTGCTCTTGTTTTTGTGGGGGACCTCAGTTTTAATTCTGGCAGGAGTTTCACATGAGGCTTTATGCTATATAATGCCAGCAAACTGAACTGTCAATATAAAATTCCTCGTGCTAAAATGAAAATCTTGGTTTTATTCATAAATGTGAGGTTAAAATTCAAAGTTCATGTTTAAGGAAAGCTGGGTACTATGAAAGGATAAATTTCTTCCTCAGCTACTTTTTAAAAAAGTAGTTTGTGATTTACCAACAGCTTCCAAATACAGGGAAAACTTGGTGTGTTTGAGATTTTCCATTAGGATTTGTAAGGTAAACTTCTGATTCATCTATCTGAAGTACAGTAAGAGGCTTCTCAGTACTGAGACTAGCACATTGGTCAAGGCAGAACCATATCATTGTTCTATGCTCTATTCCAATAGTCTTTTGAAAAGGGAAATTACATACGTGCTTTATTTTTTAAAGAGTGTGAGTTCGTTTTTCTCTTCGCATTATGGGCTTGGTTCTGTGCTCCACATAGACTGTGAAACCAGATCATTACTGTGCATGTGAGAAAATGTAACTCCCTATTACATTTGCTTGTAGGTGTATTATATCTTCAGTACGGAGATGAAACAAAGCAGTTGAGGATGCCGAATGAAATCACAAGCACAGACACAATTCGTGCCCTTTTTGTAAGTGCCTTCCCCCAGCAGCTGACAATGAAAATGCTGGAATCGCCCAGTGTCGCCATTTACATCAAGGATGAGAGCAGAAACATATACTATGAATTGTGTGATGTGAGGTAAGACACGGAATTATAGCTACTGGTTTCATGGGTTTGAGGTTTTTTTGTGGTTTGCTTTTGTTGTCCACTGATAGAATAGAAAGGAGTGGGGTTGATATGTGTCTGACAGGCAGTGGTCTGGCACATAAAGGCATGTTCAGTGGCAACTGAGTAATACAGGAGGTCTGGTCTGACAATGCCTTCAGCTAGAGGTGCAATATCCATTGCACAAGCCACTGATAAATGGCATACCTTGTTGAAATATTCATATAATATACAAAGGTTTACATATTTAATAGGTTTATTGCGTTTTAACTGAGACACAATTTTTTAAAATACAGAATACAGAATAAATGTTTAAAGAAAACCTGGGGCTTTTATTTGCTGTTAGTGCAAAGCCTGTTCTCATGAGCCTGAAGTAATGAACATGAATGTCACTGATGTCCTCACAACAGTGCCAGTTGTGCCATCTAACATAGCCAAAGCTCTGTGGCACTGGTGGCCGGGAGGCAGTCAGGAGGCAGCAACTAATGCAGCCACATCACTAATTCAGAGTTTGGTCAATAAGTGGTTCACTTTTCTATCCTTTATTTTGTGGGAGTGCAGCTTCTTAATTAACCATGTTCCATTAACAGAAGGACCAGGGTCTCAGGGTCCCAGAAGGTCACAAATGATGCATAAATGAAGCTCTCAGGTACACCTCAGACATATTACACTTTATGAAACTGTAATAAAAATGGACAGAGGAGCATAAGACGATAAAGGGGAAAGCAGAAAAGCTGTTTGTTCTCTGCTAGTCTGCCACTAAAGCAGGAAAAGTATATGGAGCAAGTGAGGTGTACTGTCCACTGCTGTCTTCTTTCTTCTAGAGATCCTATAGCTAAGGTGTTTCTCCAAATCATGTTGTAGTTAAACGAGCAAGTTGGAGCTTTTCTAGCCCTTCCACATCCAATTCCCCCATTCCTGTTCTCAATCTTTGAACAGCACCACACTCCATTTTCTCACCTCTGTCTTGCTCTGCTCAAGCTGTTTATCCAGTGTCTTGTCATTAGCCAGTCTCTTGGATTTCAGTTTCTTTTAATCTTACTTGCTTTGCAGACTCCCACACTCGTGTTTGGCCACTGTAATGCCTATGTGAAGACCCATCTGAGTTTTTTCATCAACATCATCATCTTTCAACACATACACAAGTTTCTTGTACATCAAACAGTTTATTCACAAGATCAGATCAACTGATTGAATCAAGATAGGGGTTACTGCATCTCTGTTGCCAAGTGCATTATTGCCAGCCATCGTCTGGCCCATTGGCTCCTTCTCTCTCCCTTTATCCCTCCATCTTCCCTTGAGTTTCAGACTAACAGTTTATGACTTCATCTCCTCCCTGCCCCCAAGAATGTGGTTGTTGATTATATTAATGCCACTCCACCTTTTTTTCCCTTGCTCCCATTGCAGGCGTCAACTCTGCCAGCCTCAGGCCTGGCTCAATCCCAACATCTGCTTCCTCTGGTCCTATGCCTGTATTGTAGAGCATTTCTAGAGGAAACCCCACAACCCAGCTGACTTCCTCCATGACAAAATTCCCTCCTTCTGTTCTGTCACCCTCCTCACTTAGGAAACCTCAGGAATTCCACGTTAATGGCATCTATAACATGCACTGCCACCTGCATTTTCACCACTTTTGAATAATTTCCACAACCATTTCTCCATTTCTGCTCCTTACTCTTCACAAGATCTTGCCAGTGTCTCGCCTCAGAGAACAGATTCATCCTTTTTCTGTCCTTCTTACCCTGTCTTTTTTCAATCCTCTTCTTTCTTTCCCTTAAACGCAGGGGTTTCAGTCAGCTCTTTAAGCTCTCCATCTCCCTCAGAGGCTGCTCCATGTTCTCCTGTGCCTTGCATTAAGCCATCATGCTTCTTCCCCTTCTTTTTTTTTCTTTTTTCTTTTTTCTTTTTTCTTTTTTCTTTTTTCTTTTTTCTTTTTTCTTTTTTCTTTTTTCTTTTTTCTTTTTTTTCTCCTTATCCTTCTTCTCCTTATCCTTCTTCTTCTCCTTCTCTTTTTTCCCTTCTTCTTTTTTCTTAATTTTTTTTTTAATCACTGGGGACAAAGCCCTGTCCTTTTACTTAAGTCCATTCTTTTTCTTAAAGTAATTCAGGGCTCTGCATCCAGTGTAGATTTCAAATTTTTTTTCTCCAGAACATCCCTATTGTACAGCCTTTCCTTTCCAATCACATAGAGAAAAAACACTCATGTAATTCTTCAGTTTTTAATAGGAGCTGCTGTAATCATCTTTTCTTGGCAGTTGACACAGGTAATAGGTAATCTTGCTTGCTCTTACCCATTCAAATGAAGCAACAAAGATCATTCTCTTAGTTTGACAAGCAGACAGTTCCACATGCATTTATTTTTCACTTGTCTTCTGACTGTATCTTCTCCATCTCATTAAACTACTTGTCTTCATTATGAGGGCTCCTCCAAGCCCACTTCAATGCTACTTTTCATTTCTTGTTGAGTACCAAGTGCCATCTGCTTCCACTCAGTGAGTAATGCCATCTTGAATTCTACGTCTTTAATTTTCAAACAAGTGCCTTCCCACTCTCTCTCAGGCGGCCCTCTAACGTGCTTGCAAGGTGTCCTCCACACACATCTGCCAAGCAACTGCCTTGGTCTTCTTCCCACTCTCTGTTGCACTGCCTACTCAGGGCATGCCCGTGGTTCCAGGGTTTGTTTATTGCTCCTCTGGCTGGAGAGACTGTGATCTTCTGAGTTCTTTTTGTTCCCTTATCTTCCTGCAGCTCTTCTGTTGTCTTTTGTGACTTCTGTTCACCTTGTAAGCTGGTGAAGAGGTTGTCTTCCTGGGATGTTTACACAGCACACACAGATCAGTGAGGCCTTTGAACATGCCAAGGTCATCTGGGAGCTACAGTAATGCAAATTATAGTAATAATAAAAGTACAGTAATATATATCTGTTATCAGTAATGTTTATCTTAGAAGAGCAACATGAGGTGAAATACATTCATATCAGAGATCAAATGAATGTATTTTGGTGCTTTGCCTTGCAGCAATATTTTACTTTAAAGTGTCATGTTTCTACAAGAAATATTTATGGAAAATGCTTTAAAAAAAACTCCAGTTATTTGAGGTACCATCTCATAGCCATCAGACAGAAAAAACAGCAGATAAAATGTATTTAAATTAATAATATGCTATTTCTTGAACCAAAGATGAGAGAGCTTGCTTTGTATTGAGAAATACATAGTCCCAAGTGTGAGGCAGACAATGGTAACTGAGACTCACAGTGCAGGTCTCAAAGCAAAAGGGTCACATTTGCAAGATGGAAAACAGTTTATGTTACCATAAATAATTGAAGAACTTGAACTTGCCACAAGGTAGCTATTTTCCTATGCAGTCTACAAGTAAACACTCATAAATACTAAACTTCTCATCAGCCCTCCAGTTTTTAAACACAAGACACTGATCTGTCTCTTAAGCTGCGGGGTTTCTTTAATAACTACTTGACATCTACAACAGCAGCACAAGTTCTGACTAGCTACCCATTCAAAGCAATCACTGATTGTAATATGACATTGTAAGAAAGAAATTGGACCTGCCCAACAATCCTTCCCTTCATTTTTAAATTATAATCCAAGTGATTAAGATCAGTTCACTAGACTTGTAGCTGCACCTGGAGGAAAGGAATTCAGTCACATGTGTAAGTAAATTCTCTAGAGATCACTACAGGGAAATGAAAGGAATCGCAGCTTTGAAAGGATGTAAGTGAGCATAGATTGACGGGTTTGCTACTGATTAAATGTAAACCAGAAGTCAGCAGAGCTCAGGGCAAGTGTCAAAGCCATAAAATTATTGGAAGGTAGGTCTTGAAACAAAATAGAAAACCGTCATCTCTTTCCTAAATGTAGTAGTTAAGCAATGAACTCATCAATGACAAAGTGTAGACTCCTAATAAAACAAAAGTATTCTCGTAGGGCTTTTGATCTAAACCATTTCTGTGTAAGCTTTCATCAAAAGTTTTGCTAATTTGTTCCTGTAATACTTACTTTTTTCCTTAAAAAACTGTCTTTATTATAGATAAAGTTTAGAGGAAGAATTTACCTGCTACTGAATTTTTACCTTTTGTGAATTTTTTTTAGCTTTGTGAACAAGCTGGAAATTAAAGTTTCCTCAAGAATAATCACAGTTAGAAAGACTGCTTTTCTTTTGATATTCTTGCTTCTCAGAACAGCAAAAATTTATGTGGGCTGAGTGCACAATAAAACATGTAAATATTAACGAAATCCTTTTTGAGTGCTGTGTAAATGTTGAAGTTCTATTGTCTTCAAAGTGTTTTCACTCTGTGGCAGGATCTTGAAAGAAACAACACTATCTAATTTTTATGGGTGTGGAGTTGTAGTGAAAGAGTGATACTTCCCATGGGAAAGAGAATCAAAGTAGGCTTTTGTTTGTGTGTGTGTGCATCTTAGTTATGGCATTTACGTTTTTCTTATAGATCGGCTGCAGACCTACTACGTTTGTCTGCTACCTGAAACTTTCAACCTGAAACAAAGTAAATAAAACTGCTTTCATCTGTTGTCATTGCTGATTCTTTTAATTCCAGGAATATTCAAGACCGATCTTTCCTTAAAGTTTACAACAAAGATCCTGCACATGCATTTAATCACACTTCCAGAGCTGTAAATGGAGACATAAGGGTAAGTACTAGTAATGCATTTATACTCTCTTGTCCTCCAGCTTTTATACTAAATGTTTAAATTCTTAAATGTAATATGTACACAACAATTCATAAAATTGGGATTTTATGTCACATATACAGAAGAGGGAATAAATAATGGTTGTTGTAATGTGTCTTAACTGCTTTTCTTTTTCCAATTATTTGCCTTGGGCATTAACTGGTTTTTTGATCTTGTTTAAATGCAATAAAGCATGTGAAGCAAAACGTAGCCTTTAATTATATATTTTGTGACACAGACAGTGCTCAGAGTTTTTACAGCTTCCTATTCTGTGTTTCCAAACACTTTACAGTGAAGTATGGCATGGTGTTAGTACACTGCAGCAAGGTTTCAGCAGGATTTAGTTTCCACTGGCTGAGCAGACGTACTTCACTTGAAGTCTGCTGAAACTCTTTGTAAATGATGATTTTGGTTAGGAAATTCTGATAAATACCCATTGTGATGTAAATGGTTTTGTCTTTTCCTAAAATTTTCTCCCTGTGTGAAAAAGGATGAGCATATTTGAATTTTCAGGTGAACATTTTGTATTAGGAAACGACAGAGAATGCATTTGAAACATTTGCTTTCTCTCTCTCACTATGTTTTGCTGCACTGTAATCTCCCACCTGGATGCCGGGAGGGCAGGAGATGCAGCTCTGTGGCTCCTCTCCCACCATGTTCCCTGCAGCTGGTGCTGCAGTAGGGGGTGGTGGTGGTGAGATTACACAGCCTCATCTCCTCACCACCCATCCTGGCTCTGTCCACAGGAAATGGTACAACCAAATTAACCCAGTGGGGTCAGAAGAGAATGCCACTAGTGTCCTACCTGCTTCATGGCTTTTGTGTGTGTTCCAAAACTGATTCAACCATGCAGAAAATTTCCTGTGAAGTGATTTCCTTAATTGTACTTCTGCTACTTGGATTCATTACCAATTCTGAGCATGTCTCACTGCTTTATTACTAATATTTTCTCTAAGTACTTCTTGTGTTTCAACAGTTTAAGGCCACAATATTTTAGAAAGATTGCAATAGTTGATTTACAGGCACTACTCTCAGCCACCTCTCATTTATGCACTTCGATTATAAAATGGTCCTTTGGTTAGGTCAGAAATCTAATTACTTGATTTTTCACACTGCTGCACACAACGTGAGAAAAGAAATGGATGTGCTTCAAAGGGAAGATGTGATAGTTCTTTGTGTATTCTGTAACATCCTGAAATTCTTCAGTTCTGGTTGTATTCCTGTGGCAGTAACTGGATGTATTGGATACATCTTGTTCATATTCAAAGGCATGACATGCTCCCATTGTGCATTATGACATTAATGCTTGTAACTGTGGCTTTATAAAGTTATGATATACTCTTTTTGTTCCATGTACAGTGGATGCTAGAGGTATACACTGTGTCTTTATTTGTGTGTTCTAGGCCTGCTTGAAGGTACTATTGTAGTTAATGGCATATATTTAAAAGTCAAAATTACTTCTTTGGCCCTCTTCCAGGCATTTGCTGCCTAACAGAGTTGTTTTGAGCACAGGTGCTGCTTCTGTGCAAAAACTGCAATTATCTGAACTGCTTATTTTAAAATCCTATGGTACAACAGATACACACACTCAACATCTCCTGATTATGTCTGAGTTAGCACCTTTTGACCATAACTAAAAAATAGTGGTGACACAGTGATGATCTTTGCAGAGGTGGTGTTTTTGTGGCAGAATATTGCATTTTACTTTGCAGAAATGCGAAGATGCCATTTTTGAAATTCCGTGCATCCAGCGAAAGAGCTATTTTCTCATTTGGCTTTTCCTTTGCATTGGCAGATTTCTTGTCTTTCTGGTCTGAGAGGTGAAGTCAGAGCCAGGGTGTTCATAGGGGCTTTGTGGAGAAACATGCAAAAAGTCTTGCCTTTGATCTATGTGAACTTCTGCACTTCAAAGTTAAGAGCATGGAAAAAAGCAATTTCTTGAGCTCCAGAAATACTGAAACCTGTTTGTCTAAGGATGTGTGTGTCTTTTGGTTGGGTTCTTCCTTACGCAGCAACACTGAGGCCCTTAACTGAGGTTTTCCCCAAAGTAACAACCCTCTCCAGTGTCCGTCCTCTGGGGTCTAAAAAGCTGGAGCCCGCACTGCAGCTTTTCCTCTCTTTGGCAGAAATACAATAGGATCTTCTCTCAAATCTCTAATTTGTCACAATTTATAGGGATGTAATAGTCTTATGGTTTCTACTTGTTGGTTAAATCTGGTTGAAGTTTGCCTGGGGCTTCACAATTATTAGTTCAGCAGAAAAAAACACCAGTAACCAGATGGAGTATCTCTCCCTCTTTCCTTAGCAATCCAGAGTAAAGGGGTGGAAATGCAAGGGTTCTAAGTGAAAAACACGTACATTTTATGTACTGGTATTGCACAGAACCCATAAGATTGTAGGAAAACCTTTTCTTTTATCCCGTCTTTTATGTTTGCATATATTTGCACTGGGCAAATCGATGTTCATCTATTTCATATGATATATGAGTGCTAAATTCACTACAGTGGGAAGCAGGGAGTGTGCCAAGCAGGCATCATGTTTAACTGTTTTAAAATACCTACAGAAAAGCAGCTATTGTGAGACCATTGAAAATCAGTACTTAGAATATCATTAATTAGTCATTGTAAGTGTATTTTTCCATGGTGATATGCTGAGTGTGGTTGTATCTTCTGTCATCTGTGAGTTAAAGCTTTATTTTCTTGATGTTTGGGAAAGTTTTGCCTTTACAGATTTTTCTACTGTTTGTCTTCTTGTCCCTTTGGAATGTTTATCCCTGGTTTTGATGACGTTCAGGCTTCTATTCATGTGATTTATAATAATTTCCATGTAACTGGCCCAAAATAGTCTAAGAAAATAATGTTAGCTGCCAGCTTGAACACCTGTTTTAACTACCAAACAGATGTGAGACCTGTATAAGGATTGGCAGTAACACTTAAAGTGTTAAGTATTATCCATATGGACAAGAAGACTTAGAATGTGCAAGAAGAATGTGGGATCTGTAACTTTGACATCTTCTATCAAACCGTTCAGCTTTCATGTCCATTAATTCTAGTTTTCCTGCCCTTCTTTGTTTCATGCCTTTTCCTGAGTGGGTTGTGTTTGAGAAAAGGGAATTGGCTGAGGGTCCAACCAAGCTCTAAAGGAAAGTTTTTCTTTAGATTCTTCTGAGCGCCTCGCTTACTTGTATTGGCCATTTACATCTCAAAGAGCATGGTCTGTTTGATAGGTCTGCCATGTTGAATGCTGCTCAAGCAAGAAGTAGCCATACAGTGCTGTCTCACTGAATATTTGTGCTTGTGCTCTTCCTTTTTTATTTTTCCTTTCCCAAAATGTGCGCTAGAAACCTGCAACAGCTAGGTTTTTTTAAAAATGTGTCTTCACATTGCTGCCTTTCATTCATTGATTCCTTCACCTGAGCTTGTATAATTTATCAGCACTTTCTCTGTGCAACAATACTTTCTTCTGACAAAATACTGCCTTAGATGTTTAGCTGGTCTATTTGTTCCCCCTGGCATTGTTCCGAATTCCAGTGTAACTACATGTACACAGCCATGCTGCTCTGTGCCCTTAGAATTAACATTTGTGATTTACATGGGTTGGAAGGGGAAGGGCCCGGGTTGCCACTCCTCCAGTCAGCAATGGTGAATAGCATCAGGACATGACAGCAAAGAACTGACAGGGGGGTTTTTCATGTTGCTGAGTGAATTGAGTTTCTTTGCAAGTGTCACACAGCTGTCATCCTGGGCTGTTGAGCTGAAGTGGTTCCCCCACTGAATGTGTACAGCATATTTTCTATCCTCATTCCCTACATGCTCCTTTTCTGGAGTGGCTAAAGGATAAAGAAACTTAAATTATAATCTCCCCCTTCTGTTATAGAAACAAGTCAGTGTTTCTGGTGGCACAGTTTGATACTAATAATGTTGGCTTATGCAGTAGTTTGTTTTGGGCTTCACCTACCAGCCAATTCTGAGAATTGTGAGGGAATTTTTACTTCATAAGAAACCAGTGGCTATTTGGCTTGGCAGTCTTTTTCTTCCCATCCACCTGCCCTAAAGTCTGTGGGGTACACTTTATTTTAAAATGTCCTAGACCTACCATGATTTTGTTTAATTCCCTGACTTGTTTTGCTTATAATTCCCTTGACTCCCCAGATCTCAGCTGGGTGGGTGAGGCCAGAATATCCAAAGAATGCTTGTTGTGGCTGTTGTTGTATTGAGGTATGCTTGGAGGCATTTTGGAATTTTTTTTTACAGTCTGTTTCTCCAAGAAAGAACAATTAGGGCAAGTTGAGTCAGAACTGAGTTGGGGCAGTGCAGGGTACCTGGTTTATGGGAGTTAGAGTGGCAAAAAGATGATGATGTTCCTGACAGCAATGGGGGTTTTGGCTGCCAGTGTGAGAGGAGTTAAAATGAGTTGTATAGGAAAATGAGACAGACATTTGGTAAGCTGAGTAAACTTGTGCTGAATAGCTTTTATTATTGAAATTGCACACCACCAACTTTTCATTTTTCCCCTGAAAGTGACTGGTTAGCAGCAGGCTGCTGACATTTTAACTCTATAGAGCTAGATGCAATTTGTGAACCTAAAAATACCCTAGGACGGCTGAAACCCCTCAAACAACTCCCCAAGAATGTAAGACTTCCAAGGAGGCTGAAATTCTGTGCTGCTTTATGGAAAAGATAGAGAAATAATAAAAGCAGAATAATCCTTCTGTGTTTTTAATGTACCTGTAAACATACCTCCAGCTTCTTTGAAATGTTTAACTTCTTTTCATTGGATTGTTTATGATCTTAGCATCAATAAACATAAAAGTTGCAAATGCTGCCACAATTATGTCTTTACATTGCATACTACAGCTAAAAAAATGAGAGCTCCTTGCACTACTTAGAGGTATTCAGAATAAAAGTATTTATTGGAAAATAATTCAAGCAATAAATTGGATGAATGCATTTTAGTGCTAGGATGCCTACAGGACAGCATTTATGTAAGTTGCCATGTGTTTACTTTACTGATCCTATTACTATAATACTTTGTTTCCTTTTGGGAAGAAAGAAGGAAAAAAACAAAATGAAAAGGCAAATGCTAATACCTCTATTATCTGATAGAGACCGTCCAAATGATACAAATCTCATCTCTCCTGCTGTTTTGCTGTCTGCTTTTTCTACTGCTCTTTTTGTCATTGAGAGGTTATGACAACATGAGCCATATTGTATTTATAAACATCACGTGTTTCCTTGATATGACTTGCGGTGTCTGCCAAACAGAACACATGGAAGAAACATTTCTCATTAGCTCAGCATTGGTTTTGGTTATGCTGATTTCCGGGACAGGAAAAATGCCTTCCTTACTCAGATTTAACTTCCATACAGTAGAAAGAAAGCCTCTGAGTGTCCATGAAATCTTTTGAGCAGAGACATTGCAGCTCTTTTAGGCCACGTACTTCGTCTGACGAAAAGAGAAAAAGCAGTTTATTTTAAAGAGCAGATGTAATGGCATGTATTGCTGAAACTAATTCTGAATTAAAATACCTGCCAAAGTCATCTAGAAACAGAACTCACCAAGGTATGTAAGGTAAGATGATACTTATAAATAATGAAGGATATCTAATTCCTTTTGTCTCTTTTTTTTTATTATTTTCCAAAGTAAAAGACATTTTCAGATTAATTGGGAATTTAAATCAGAACAGTGAAAACTCTTTCGTCTTCCTTCAGCTGTATGAGAAAGTAAATATTTAATTGCTCTCTAAATCACCAAACTCTTCTCTGAGATTTTTTGTCTAGTTTCAAACTTAACATGTTGAACATGAGCAGTTTCCAACTTGCTATTACAAATCTTGCTGAGATCTGAACAAAATATATGAAAGAAGTCTCTGATGTTCTGGAATTTTTTTTTTAACTGATATGGATTTTACTACTCTTGCTTTGAATGGGTTTTCAGTAGTAACCAATTATTTATGCAACTACAGACCTGCAGACACCAAGGAGTACCTGCATCAGATCAGATTGTGATGAAAGACTGTAAATGTATCTGTTCTCTTTCATTCATGTGTCCTTTGATATACAATACCTACTGCTGTGAAAAGCCTAAGTTAGTGAGAAAGTGGATAGAATCATAAGGAAAAAGATATTTTTATTTTAGTTACACGTGAAACAATATATTAATCTCAAATTTGTTCTAGTCAAAAGCTGTTTTGTTTAAAGATACAGATCCTGCGTTACAGTTGGATGGATACTGCGCTGTGGCTTTTTTAATATGATGGCTTCGTGGTTTGGTGTATTTTAATTATTTCACAAACATTAGGAAGAGTATTACATGTATGTATAAGGAATGCATGTATGCATAAGGAATTTAACCTTGTAGATCCTATTACTATACCAACATTTTAAAAGATACTTTTAAAAAAAAATTTCAAGTAATGAGGATGGATTTTAAGTTCATATGAAGCTGCCGTTGAAAGAAAGTGTCATGTTCTTGATATAAAAGCGCTCAAGGAACACAAGCTTGCCGCACCCATGCAATAATCTCCCAGTTAGTCTGAGAGGTGTGTCATATGGTAGATATCACAAACCAGTTACCTGGAAACTCCCCGAGAGTGGAATTTTTAGGGGCAGGGTTCTTTATTTCCCACTAACAGGCCTGTATTCAAACTGGTCTGCCTTTCATGTTGAGGTTTGCTGAGAGCTTACCCTGGAGCTGATGAAGTTACTTAAAGACAACATATTATCTGTTTTGGGTGATGGTCTTTCCAGCTCTTCATTAAATCTAGAAATCTTATCTCTCATGTATGTCTGAGGTTCTCCAGCAAAGATTTTGCTGCCTTCAGTGAGAGCTTGCCCTGAATAAAAACATAAGGATTGGATTTGAGTCCATTTTTTATTGTTTACTAGTTTCTGGTTTTATTCTTACTCCACCTCTTTTTACATAATGTTTCCTTGTGCCAATTCTTTAGAAGTTTTGCTCTTTTTTTTTCCTTCACTGCCTTTGCTTTTAGTAGAACAGTTTGCGCTAATTTGACTGCTTACTTGAAATGCCTAAATAGCTGACAGAGTCAGCTGTTGCCGGAGCTCCCTAAACATAATGACAGATGGTGAAAATGCTCATGGCTGTGACCTCCCTTACAAGGAGGGGAGGTTCTCCTTTACCTGCTTTGCAAACCAGGTAGTTTATCTGAATTGCAGGAGTCACGCAAGTCAAAGTCCAGTCAAGTTTTATGGCTTCCAGGTAGCTTTCCAAATGACCTGTTACTTGAACAAGGGTTAAAAATGACTTTTTGAAGGTGGGCATTTTGCTGCCATGGTTCCTAGAACCAAGTGAATTTAGGAACAGTGTTTTTATTTCTTCACACAAGCCATTCTTCTTGTCGTGCAGGACCTTAGCTTTTCCAATAAGTTTTCCACAAATCCAAAATGGGTTAGTTCATGGTCATGTCCCAGATTCTCTGCTTTCCAGTGAGTCTCCACTTCAGTATATCATTAGTCATTAGTCTTACAAATACTAAAGAGAATTAATTCTGTCCCTCTCTTCCTTTTAACAAAGAGAAGTAAATCATTACCTGGTGTTTAAGAGAACACAGTTATACATCTGAGGGTCTTGATTCTTCTCCATGTTGGATTGTACTTTTTCTAATAGGGGCTCTGGAAAACTAATCAGACTTCTGAAAATATGAGCAGTAAAAATATCTTTTCTTGGATACAGGTTAAGATCTGGGGTTAAAAAAAGCCTCAGCTGGCAAAAGCAAGACAGTTGCAAATATCAGCACGCAATAGGACTCCATGAGAAATGATGTGATGCTGAAATTATTTTTTGTCTGAATATGTGCCTTTCTTACATCATTGCAAATTTGAACTCCGTGTGACTAAGTGAAGAGACTGAACGGGTGTGTTGGATAAAGGGCTAGTCCCTGTATCACTTCATATTTGCTATAGATAGCTTGACATTTGGGTAAACTAGATTGTTTACTTCAGCCATGCTGACCAATTTATATATTTTTGGGATAGAAGGAAGTAAAATGGAAAGAAAATGTAGGATTCAAACAACATAGGAAGAAGTTTGTGATCTAAGAAGACTCTTAGTTGATGCACTGATAGCACTTCGAACATTTCAAAAGACACACAACTGCAAATGCTGTTGGGTGTTATAGCTATGAGCTGTGGTGTGGCTTGGACACTTGCATTGCAAAATCCAGTTGAATCTAAGATTTTTTGTGACTATTTTTCCTGCCAATAGTGCTGACTCCAAAAGTCAGCATAGCAACTTATTTCTTCTATGTCCTTATATTGGAAGAAACAGGTGTGAACATGCTGCTTATGTCTTTTGACTGTTGGGTCTGCTTTATGATATTTTTATATTATTCACATCCCAACCCATTTCATATATCTGTAATAGGAATTGTGTTCTGGCTCAGTTGTTTGGTAATGTCAGATGAGACCAAGGGTTATGCTTTCTTTATGTTCATTTAACTGTATTGACTTGTTTAGTTTTGTCTTCAGTGCAATGAGAAGACATACGAATATGGAACAAAAATAAGAGCTGAGTCGTTAGTATGGGGAATCAGAAAGCCATGCATTTATTTTGATTTATGAGTGCCGTTACTAAAAGTATTTTTCTTTTAAATAGCAGAAATCTGATATACAGCATATTTAAACCAAATAAAAATGCTGATCTGTACCAGAACTGTACATCTTTGAAACTATTCCTTTTTTGGAAAAAAAAGAGATGACTCCATCAGTTCTGTGGTGCCCTGAGGAAGTGCTGAAATTGAGATTGGTCGGAAGGGTTTGGCTCCCTGCTTTGGTGGTGGTTGTCTATGTTACATACATGGTGTCCTTCATCTCTTCAAAGAGAATAGGGACGGGGGAGGAAATGCTTTCTGCATTTTCATGAATTACATGACTCAGTTTGTTCTCAGAAAATTCTACTATAAAAAGCATCAGTGGAAAAGCAAAAGAAAGGAACTGTTGGTTTGAAAGCAAAAGCAACAATTGGTTTGAATGCAGCACCAGTTTTGAGGGTTGTCATAATGTTAAGTTTAGAAAAATAGATCAGTAACAGCTTTTATGTATTCAATCCAAACAATCTAATAGCTTATGGGATGGGTGGGCCATGCTATACTGATGAGATAAATGTGGATGTTGGCAAACCAATGATGTAATTATGTAAATCCAACCTTTTTAGGATTGAAATGTGTTATGTTTTAGTGTGTTTATATTTTTGTCATTTGTGATAACACCCTGAAAAATCTTGGCTGAAATGCCAGGAGGTTTCTTAGTGCACTCACCATGCTGTTCTATCTGCATAGTACACTAAGGAAGCATAGGGAAATAAAGCATGAGAAATTTAGTGACTTCTCGCTGCTTAATTGGATAATCTAAACATTTTTCTTAACTCTCACATTTCATTTGTTCATTTGAAATTAAATACATAAATAGGCAGAAATGAGTGCCTGTTTACTGACCTGGGTGTTTATCTTCCCAATCAGGAGTAAAGCTATGCAGACTGGTAGCAGGGAAGATAGCTCAAATTATGAAACGCTACTGGGGAAATAAACTTCCACATAGAGGCACTGTGATTTCAGGCAGGCCAATGCAAATTGTGCTGCATCTCATCCATCTTTTTGCTCGCCTTGCCTAAAGCCTGAAGCGTGGCGAGACTGGAAGCTCGCGTGGGATGGCTCTGGGTCAGGCTCCAAGTGGCCTTATGCTCCCTTCCCTTCCAAGCAGAGTTCAACCAGTGTGCTGTCAGGGCTGTCTCACTGACAGCTCATCGGTGTCAGCAGGTTCAGTACAGGTGTAACCAGGCTAGTCCAGATACAGAGCCCGTTCCTCTAGCTGTGTCTAAGATGATGCGTGTTGTAAGCTCACTGTTTTATGGGAAGAAGAGTGATACCGCTTTCCTCTTATTTTTTTTGTTTACCTCTTGTTTTACAGCTGAATAAAGGTGACCTTAGGCTGGGAATGGGAAGGGCCATTGAACATTACGATGGCTAAAGATCTTTTGATGTGCAGGTGTTCTTGGGGTCATAAGTCTGTGTGGTCAAGGGATCGGTAACACTATGGAATTGATAAGGGGAGAAGTTTTCTGAGAAGTAAGGGCTGCATGCAGATGTGCATGTACACACACAAGACATGTCTCATCATTTGTCAGAGCTTGGTGATGATTTCATCAAACCAGATCTTCTGTTGTCCCACACTAACGACCAGACACGTACAGAGGGCAGCAGCCACCTCAGCATTCTCTCTCTGCGTGAGGTCCCGCTGCATGGGGCGTCTCAGAGGTGCTGCACTAAAATCTCCCTTACGGAGATGAAGCTCTTTGGAACCTTAGCTACATCTTCAGTGGTAATGGCTGAACTAAGTGCTAGGTTTCAAAAGCCACTTACAGCTTTAAGGTGCATCTCAAATATCTTTGTTTTGAATTTGAGACTTTGCAAAGCCAACTGATGGTCCTGTCTTCTTTGCCCATGTCCTCAAGCATTTGTGGGTCACTCCAGCTGGCATTTACCTGAAATGTTCTGCTCTCTTGTTTCCTAAAAACACCCTCATGTTCTGACCACACCTGCCAAAAAACTCACAATGGCTCAGAATATTAAACCAAACCAGAGAAGTTTATGTTGGATGTTCTTCTTTCTTGTCTCTCTTCTCCTTCCTTTCTTGCTCTCTCCCTCTCCCTCCTGTGCCTGCTATGCTAGGCTACAGCATTGTAATAGCAAGAACTAATGCAAAATCTTTGGAAGAAAAAATTGCATTAGTTCATGTGTTTTCATTTCATTCTGTTTTTTTCTTTCCTTTATTTAATTTTTTGTTGACTTTTCCTTCATACACTACAGTCTGTTTAACTCCTCTTTTTCTTATCAATTCCTCCCTTCCCAGCTTAAATAAGTCTCTTATTTTTGTTTCTTTTTTTATTTACTATCCCTTTCTTGTTTCCCTGTTAATGTCTCAGCCCTCCATCTCCAATATTACTCTCTTTCATCTTTGGCCTCTTCCACAAACTCCTATTTACTATCCTTCACAGTGTCTCATTCCTTTTTTTTTTGCCTTTTTTCCTTTCCTCCATAGTTCTACACTAAGAACTCCCTATTACCTTCCCACATAATTCTTCTTTACTCCTGTCTCTCTTCCCAGTTTCAGGGAATCACAGTCATTTAGCCTGGAAAAGGTCTTTAAGGTCAACAGTCCAAGTCCAAGTCATGAATTAAGTGTTAGTTAAATGTTTGCAACATATGACTTGCCTCTTTTTATTAATATTTCTGCATTACCTATGAACTAAGAAGGAAAAATTTCATGCCACAAGTTCAGTTCTCTGTATTTTAAAAGTTAAAAAGCTTAGGCATAAATAAGTGTGCTAATGATAGGACAGAAGAAGAGGAGGATGAATGTGCTTCTTCATTGGTCCCCTGATAAATAAATGATGTTTATTGCCAGCTTCAGGAGAGAGGTGCTTAAATCTTAGTTCAATGAAACAGGAACCACAGGTCAAGGTGGATTCTTCAGGGTGGATCTCAGCTATGTTCACTGCATGGACCAGCAAGCAGCAGATGGAATGAAGCTGTTATTGTCCTTTCTAGTTATAAGATCTCAGCTTTCTTGTAAAGAAGTGGGGGGAAAAGGAAAAAAGTAGGATGAGAAACAGAGCAGAAAGTGAGCTAAATGAAAAGACATATGGGCCGGCTCACTACAAAGAATAAGAATCTAATCCTTAAAAGCTCAGTGTAGAAATTGCCGCCCACTTCAGTCAGTGGTGAGAGGTTGGGAATGCAAAAGGGCAGCTTGTCCCACCCAGCTCTTAGGGGAATGAGCTGACTCTGGAGGATGTCTGGCTGACTTTCTTTTAATGCAACATTAGGTGAGACAAATCCTCAATCCACAGCAATTAATATTGCTTCTTGACTTTTTCAGAGGTGCGTAATGTATATATGTCTGTGATACATGCTGTGATACTTTCCTATAGCTAGGAAAATGTCCTTGCTTAAATCGGTACAGAAACAAGGGGGAAGCATGAGGTTTAAATTACAGGGTAGAGAGACAGACTGCAGACCTGACGTAATAGTTCAGTTTTGCAGAACCTTCTTCATGCAGCTCCAGTGAGAGTTGGCTATATTTGCTCTAGTAAAATTTTAAAAAATTTTGAGAGGCTTACAAAGTTTCCAGCAGAGGATTTCCCACTTTTGCTTGTTTGCCTTTAACTTTTTAATCCCTAAAAATAAAAAATTTTGGATTATACTGATCTGCCATCACCAAAGGATAGGCCAAAACTTTACTGTTGGTATGCAAAATGTCTATGTATGTACATATATATATATATATGTAACAAAACATATATGTAATGTTAATACACAGGTTACAAGACAACACCATCCTCGTGGGAGCTCAGATGCTCATCTGTGGTCTGGTTCAAAGGCTTTGTGCACAGGTTGCTCCATGCTGCAGGCTCCAGCTGTTCCAGTGAGAGTGCTGCTTTGCCAGCAGTGAAGCTGTAGAGCTGCCTGTCCTTTGTAGTGGTGCATTCTAGCCAGTGGTCATGGGCTCTGTGATGCGAGAGGGCTTTCTGTTTGTTTGCATTTATCTTGTAAGAACTAGGGAGTTTGGAATAAGTATAAGAGAACTTTATGGTACTTGTGTTTACCCCAAGGCATATCTGTTTCACTGCGTGCCTTTGGAATCAGTAAACAGAAAGAATACAAACAATATGCATGTTTAGGAGAAGATAGCGTGGTCTGCACATCATCTCAAATCCAGTATGTGTTAGGCAGCCAGAACTGTTCTGTTCCCTCCCTGTTTGTTTAGCTTGGCCTCTCAAATTCAAAGAGCTTCTGCAGGATTTTCAGTCTTCAAGGAGACACCACACACATCCTTGTAGGTATAAACAAGGGCAGTGGGCTGGAGAGCTGATGTGAGAAAGTCAAGGCCAATCTGAAAGAGTTTTTCAGGGTTATGGAGAGCAGTGTGGAGTGCAGAGTGGCAGCAGAACAGCCTGGCTGGATGCCGGGGTGTGTCACCTCAGTGACTGTGAAGGACAGCAACTTGGGGGGCTGTATTCTGCTCCCTCGTTTTTGCCATGGGGAAGCAACTGAGACTGAGATCAGGATGAGGTAAGAACACTTTTTTCTTCCCTGCTGAGTATTTGGAGGCAAAACTATCTCTTCTTTCACAGAATAAATTGAATGTCATGTCATGGTGCCACCCGAAGCAGAGAGAAGAAAGATGCTTATGGCAGTTCTCCAGCAGCCTTCAGGAGTCTTGTGTATCAGAGCCAACAGATTTAGGGGATCCTGCAGACAGCTCCACAGATTGGTCTTTGTCATCTCAAACTGTTGGTTTCGTGGATCAAAATTAGAAGCTGGGTGGGCGATAGGACTGGTGAGGTGGCATGTGACCATCCTTTGACAGAAAAAGCCCCAAAACCCAAATTTACACCAAAATCCTAACCCCAAACCCCCCAAGCACAGGAGGAAATATGCTTTCTTTGTAATACAGTTCTAAAAGCTGTCAACAGCAAGCTGTCTTTCCATTTGGATCCTGCTGGACTGAGCTAACTTGTTGAATTCAAGGAAAATCCCACGGACTCCATCACGAGTTTTGTTCCAGAGTGCTGAGGACAAAACCAGTCCTGAGTTAGTGACCAGCAGTGACTGTAAGTGCTTCCCTGTTTTCTGTCAAGGTAATAGTTGTTTACAGCACTATAAAGTATTAGCTACTTAATTATTTCCATCCATGAAAGTATTATTAAAGGAATAGGAACCAAAAGAGCTGTTATCAGGAGCAGAATGAACTTCCATCAGCAGTCAAGCAAGAAGTTATGTCTATGCCACATGCATATACCCCACACTAGACTTCAAAATATTCTCTGGCTTTATAATTGTATGTTTCACTGATGTTTGGCCTCTAAGGTTTTTTCTGCTTCCAAATGAGGGAAACAAGCAGAAAATAAATTGATGTGATGTGCAAATTGATGGAAAGGTTCAACAGACCAACATTGTTAATGATGTAGAAGAACAGAGGGTGACTGGCATTATAGGTCTGTGGTAACTTGAGCCTATCATTAATATAGACATTAACATTGGTTTTAAAGTCCTAAACTAACCTAAATTTCCAGGCTTGTTCTCAGTGAAGCATAGGCTGTTGTGCCTCTTAGCAGCATGCCCTTGGTTTACACAGGGGCTTGAACTGAGAAGGAGCTCTTGTTTCATACAATACTTTATAAACAAATATATGGCAAGTAATTATACATGGGATAATACATGGCAAGCTAGATAATGCTTGAGGGCTCTGATAAAGTAATTGAAATGGAAAGTGGTGCTTGAATTGTATGTATGCATTGTTAGAACCTACAAACTGAATTACAGCCTTGGTAATGGTATAACTGTGCAATATTTATGATGTTGTCCCTGATATATTTTAAAATTAAAAGCAGATTAATTCATCTAATGAAACGCTTTTTGTATGCATCAGACATACATGAAGACTTTTGCATATCGTGTCATATGTATGGAGAACTAGTTATATCCCAGTCCAATGTTCTGGGATATGCTTTGTCATGCAAGAGTCCAATTACTGAAAATGTGCAGCCTACTAGCTTGCAATTCATTGCAGGGAAACTTAGCAAAATACAGTCATCTTTTCTTATCCTGCATGTTAGCATAATAATGTTATTTCTCACTTCAGGTTTGTTAGCCTGTAAGGAAGAGCATGGATAGAAGAATATATTGTGCAACTGCAGAAAAGCCCATGTGGCAATAAAGTGTTCTAGGATAATTTGCTTGTATTTTTTACTCTTGATGTTTCTGGGTCTGGTTGGTCTGCCAACCTAAGCAGCTTTTTAACTAGGTCAAGTATATACATCCATTCATTAAAAGGGGATGCTTGACTGGTTAGTTAAACCTGCCATATATAAACCAGATGCTTGAATGGTAAATACTGCTTTACCCCTATACTGCAAGAAACAAGCCTTGATCGATTAAATTTGAAACAAAAATTAATAGGTTTAACATTGTGTCTGTGCCATAATAATATTTTATTATAGTACTAGTGCAAATATTTAATAAAAACAATATTTTATAATATTTTACAGTGAAACTGAAAAGTAAGCATTTAAGACAAAATTATTTTTTTACAGTTCTGAAAAAACTGTTTATATTATACTACATATAATTTTTTTAAAGTTCTAGTCAAGATCAATAATGGCATACAAATTTACAGTGTACATTATAAATCAGAATTCACAGCAGCTGTCTAGAAAGCTGGAAGACTGATGCTGGGCTGAGGGTGGTAAGGGGAGGAACACCTGGATTTTTAGTTTTGGGTACCAGCTCTGCTCTGATCTTTGTCCTGTTACTTAAATGCTTAGTGTCAAATTGCCCTTTCACAGCAGAAATGAATGATGCCTCTTTCACTATTGGCTGAGACTGAGAGCAGTGCTGTGAAACAGAAATGCTGCTCCGGTAAGGTCCCATTAGAACTGATTCTGTACAGGAATATTAGCTCATGATTGTGTGCTTAAATTGTATTTTTATTCCTTTGAATACCAGTTATGATGACAGAGGCAACGTTTTGCTTGCACAAAAGCAACATCAAACAAAAATCCAAACCAAAAGCAAAAGAACCAACCCCCAAAAACAGAAGGTAACTGTAGGACTGGGAAGGGTTTGTGTCATGAGATTTTCTGTTATGATAGTTAAGTGTCATCTCTTTTAGGTTGTAAATGCTGTCTTTTTAAGGAGACAATTTCCATATTCTCTGGTCTTTTCGTATGAGGGGATAGAAGGAAGTGAAGCATCCTTTCTGTTCTAATTTTTGAAAATATGTTCGCCTTCTCTATTGTTTCTTCTTAAAACCAAACAAACCAAAAAACCCCAACAACTAATCATTTTCCCGTGAATCGATCTCATTGTTATCTCTGCACGGGAACCCCAAAGTTCAGGTTAGCCAAGTGGCTCAGGTGCCTGGTTAATGAGTAGACAGCTCCTCCATGGGAGGAGCTTGTGCTTCCTCCTACAGTGTCACTACCAATCTGAGGAGGTGAAAAGCTTCTGAGGTTTATAACTGCTGATTTTTTTTCTAGAATTATGTCTCCTGGGTTTGCTAAATAATTGGAGGTCTTTACCTGTTGAGGAATTAATATGTATGTGTCTCATAGTATTGCCTTTAAAATGCACTCTGTTACTGAAACAGAGGTTACTCACTATTTTATTTATGACTTTCCCCTTTGTGAGTCTCTTTTGTGGTTCGCTCCGTAATGTTAGTCTCTTTCTATGCATCTTATAGGCACACATTAAAAAGTGATTGAGCGATTGAATCACATAGTGTTGCACAGTTTGTGACTGGGTGACATGCCAAGGAGGTTATTTAGTGACTAATTTTGAAGGGGAGGAGAAATTGCAGGCTTGTCATGTGGAAAAGTACTTCAGTTTATTGAAACAACATTACTTAGATGACCGGATAAAGCAAGATGGCCTGTTGTGAGCAGAGGGAACAAGGAACATTTTTACTGTTTCAAAACCTTTTCGCAGAAGACATGGATATACAAAATATTATACCATAGACCAAGGATTGAGATTCAAGACTGAAAACAAAAAGTGATTTATTAGAAGTGGAAGCAAATGTTCATCTCACTGCTGTAGCCATCTGAGTGATTTCCTTAAGAAACAGTAAGTGACTTTAATTATTTCAGAGTGAAGATCTTATCAAAGATTGTTTTATTGGTCTGTAGGCAGCAATGTTGTCTAAGTGTAGTAAGAGTGCTAGTGTTTTAAATTGTGAAAACAAATACTCAGGATAGCATCAGGATAGCTGAAGAAATTATGCCCAAAAGAGCAGACTGCATAGGGTTTGTACTGAAAACTCTCCTCTCTGCTTGTTTCCATGATCCATCTTCAGCATGTACATTGACTTAAAGGCAAGGTGAAGCGATCAAACATTATTTTTGATATTACCATTACATTTGTTTTGTGGCTGGCTTAGAATTTTATGAATCTGTTTTGCATTCAGTAAAAAGTGAACAAGGTATTCTTTGTTTTCCCCATGGGAGCTTTAGGATATGGTATGAATTAAGCTTATATGTAGTCAGGGATATAAAAGGACATACTGAGACATGTAAAATACCTTGAGGTAGATAATTTGGATCACTATAGGGACTGGATGCATACACAAGTGTGCATTAAACATATGTATAAAATAAAGGACAATAATGTTAAGAATGTGTTTGATGCTCTATGGCATGGCAAGGGAAATGATGCTGTGTCTGAGCTTCAAGTTGATGTATTGGTAATCACAGTATGGTATCCTAAAAATTCTGCTTTTGAGGATCAAATAGCACTTTTGCCATAACCTCTATGCACACCTGCAGATATGGGGGATATGGGGACTGGATATTGAGTAGTATGGTGACAACACCTGGTTATGGTTCATTCAGGATGGCTCCTTTCTGGAGGGTCATGTTTACATCCTCTAAATTCCATCTCCTAAGATAGTGGGCCTCATCTTCTGGTTCTCCTATAACAACTTGTAGCTTGTTAAGCCTGGCCAAAATAAAAAGTAACCTATGTACGTAGAACCTGGAGGATTGGATGGTTTCCAATCACGAACCATCATAGGCTTATCCTAAGAAACATCTTATATTGACTGATTGTGTTTTGTTGTTCATCAAGGGAAAGGAAAAAATAGAATTAAGAGCAAAATGGAAGAAGAAAAACCCAGTGAGTCTCTTGACATACTCACCATATGTGTAATCAACCCCTAGAAACAGAAAGCTTCTCTTTCATAGGTGTTCTGAGTTTATATCTCAATTCTCCTTTCCTCATAATACAGAGATTTTTACAGCTGGGCATATACCAAAACTATACAAAAGGACCTAAAGAACTGAAACCTAGGTGCATGCTGATACTGGGAAGTTAATTATAAGTGTTGAGATTTCTTAGGGAGCTCTGCAACTCCTTTTCTGGAAAATTATCCAGTAAAAAATAATGGAAATATGTGAAACAAGTTAAGAACAGCTAGCTGGGTCTTGGACTTCCCCATTCATTGGAAGTTTGAACATTTGAAATCGGTTTTATTTTACCAGCATGTGGTTCCCATAATGAAAAACAATTGTGAACCCTGGCAGCTCCTAGAACCTTATACTGTGGGACCTGATTCAGCTGAAGCCAGACTCCAGCTTAGGCAAGGTCAGTGGTTTCATGGTCTGAAGTCTTTTTTTTGGGCATCAGAAGGCCCATTCTTAACCAAAATTGCCAAGTAAGCTTCTAGTCTGGGAGCATTGCTGAGGAGTGATGGACATTGAAACCCCAGCATGTCTCACTACTGGGTAACCCCAAACCACCAAGCACCCGCCCTGCTGAAGAGGCCATGGAGAAGTTGGTGTCCCTACCCCAGATCAGACTCTGGCCAAGGTGACCCAAGTCTGTGAGTCTGGAAGGTCAAAGCTCTAGAGCACTCCAGGGATGTCTGGTAAGAAATAACATCATTGTTGACTGAAATCTGCTGGGTGTTTTTTTCCAACTTTAGTCTTTACTGATGTTTTTATGAAATATTTCAGCTCTCTTAGATTGGATTTGTCTGGTGAAAGTAATTGTCATTGGAAAGTCTCTGATCAGAAAAAGCTAAAAATTATACTAAAGTGTTTACAGTTTTCAAATATAGCATCGGGCAGCTGGAGGAACCCAGAACTGCAACCAGCATGGGATTTTTTTCTGTAATGACCCAATAGAATGGGGAAATTTACAGGAACTAGAAGGCATTCTATGAGAAAGTAATAACAGACAATTGTGACAACCTCTCAGTGATGTCTGATTTGGCTTCAGACAAATAGTTTCACTACAGATACTTAAAATTTTCATTTAACTGTTTACCAATTTTGTAATTTTCAAGTGCATTTTTCTTATTGTAAATTATCTTATTTTAGAAATATTAAAACTGTATAAAAAGTGTTCGGTTTTTTTTCAAAAGTGAATTTGTGCTTTCAGCTCTCCAAATCCAACTGGAATGAAAGATCAGTCGTGACAGAAGTGTTATCATGTAGTGCAGCTAATGGTGAAGCTGAGGGGTTTGGACAACTATTACAGTAAAGCTGTCAATTTATTGTTATGAAGAAAGAACAAACTAATGGATTCTATTGTTGTTGGATTGAGGTTTCTTTAGTTAAGTCTTTCCTTATTAGAAAAATGAGGGATTGCCTTACTTTTTAGAGGGTTTTCTTCTATTGAGCAATTTTCATAAAAGATCTCTTTACAAACAGATTAATTTATCAGTATTGTATCAGAACTTAGTGTTTCTGTAGCTTTTCCATGATAGACTGCAAGGTCTCAATAAAATTCTTTGCAGGTGTCCACTGTTTGCTGTTGGGTGAGCCAGCCTGAGGAGCATAGGTGCAGTTTGCTCAGGGAAATGCAGGCTGTCAAAGGGAGAGTAAGAAAAGTAAAGGCTTCACATGGCTGAGAGATGATTAATGAAGTCTGTTGGGATCTCCCCAGTGTCTCCAAGAGGGTGCATGGATAACCTCCATCTCAGGAACATGCTGTAGGTATTTTGGCAGTCTGAAAAACTTGGGGCAAAGCCAGTTGCTGTGTTCTCTGGTGATGTAGAGGAGGCCTAGGAGAGCAGTGGGAAGGGCTGGCAGGTCAGAAACTCTGACCTACTTTTCCCTTTGCCCAAGTTTCACTTTGGGATCTTAGCAGATAACGGCTTAGTCAGGCTGCAGTGTGGTGTTGAGCCGCACGGCGAGCTGCAGGGCTGAAACGGTGCCTGTGAGTCAGGGCAGGCTTGGTGCTGGCTCTGGCTGGCATTGCCCTGCTGTGTGTGCAGCCACGGCTCCGCTGCCCTGCCTGCTGGGGGCACAGAGCCTGGCTCGGCTTGTCCTCCCTCTGAGCCACCAGGAGCAAGGCTCCTGGTATCCACTTGGGTGGGTGGATTTGCTGGCTTTGTGCATATAGACATTTTCAAAACGCAGCAAGTTATTCAGTCTGCCAACAAGCTTTGAAATGAAGAACATAACTGGTTTTATATAACATTGACCCTTTAGTATATAGAGACTCTGTTCAAAAAAAACTTACCAAAATCTGTATCTTACAGACTTAAGTAAGTCTTGTTAGACTAACCAAAAACCTCCCAGATGCGAGATGATTAAACATGGTGTATTCTTTTTTACTACAGAAAGTGAAAGATTCTCAGTGATGTGGTTTTTGCTCAAATGCTTCACACAGAAATTGTTGCTAGCTGCTTGCCATATTTTAACCTAGGGATTGACAAGTTTCCATTTCAAGGATGTAAGGTCTATAGGCAGTAAGAACAAGGAAGAGCTCTGTGCTAAAGAAAACCACACCCTCGGGCAAATGTATTACATGGCTGCTGTTGAAAAGCACATGATCCTGTTCTTGCACTAAAAAATTTTCCTTTTGCCCTCAAAGCAATTGTGTGTGACAGCACCCAGTATTTAGAGGCTCAGATAAACCCAATATCCTCTTTCTCTGTCCCTGAGTCGTGCGAAGTCCAAGAACATGCGGCTCAAGACAGCTTATGTAGTAAGAGTATGGGGTTTTATTGAGCAACATGAGGGTTTTGTGGTGGAGGACAGAAGAAGAAAAACAGCACAGAAACTGGGCTAGATATGCGAGAGAGTAGTGTGCGTAGACTATCACACCAAAGATGAACAGATGAGAGGAAAAGACTATCCTTCACGTTTTAAAACGTACCATTAGCAAAGAATCTGGAGAGTCTGAAGAAGAGAGAAAGGTGGGAAAAGAGGAAATACCAACCATGTGGCAGAAGACATTGTAATCCATCTGGTAAAATTTCCTGGCTCCTGGTGACCAGCTCAGGTCCCTGCCCAGCCCACATGCCCTGGTTCATCTGCCCTGGGCACCCTGGACTCTGTCGCTCCAACAGCTCTCCCCTTCAGTGCACTCCACCCAGGGCCTGAGTCCCAGCTTAAAATAGCAGGGGAACTTTCCAGGGATTGGGTGCCCAGGTGCTTGTGCCCTGCCCAGCCCAGGGGAGCCTTGACTGAGGCGGTGTACTCCAAGTGCTATTTTAAGCAAAAGTAAATAATATTATATACGTCAGTACTCAGACACAAGATTTTGAGCAGTAGCTCAGTCCCATATTAAAATTCTTTTCCGTCTTATTCAATCTAAATTATGTTAAGGTGGAAAACAAGAATTTTTCTTTGACAGATTGCTTTGACTTATGAGGAATGAATGAGCATATACAGGCAAATGAAGTCCAGAAGTTAGGGGAAATTAAACCTGTTGCTTTCAAATCTTCCCATGGAAATTTTCTCCTCTCTGCTAGGTAACATTGGAATTTTCCTCTCACTGCAACCCAGCATTTCCTACTGGCTATGGTTTCTGTGAGAGATATTATTCCATCTGTTGTATCTTTATCTGAAGCAGCTAAACAGGGCGTTGTATAGTTTGTACAGTAGAAATCTAGGAGGTTTTTCTTTCTCCAGGTTCTTCTCTTAGTATAAAACATACGCATCTGCCTGTCCCTGAAGACATGATTCCGAAGTTGCTCAAGTCAGTAGGAGTTGTTTTGTTCTTCTGGCCCAGCGCTAGATTCAGTACACACAATGTAGCTTAGTATGTTGCAGTGTTTCTTCAAGCCAGTAGAAAACTATGTTGAATTCCATCTTATAAAGTGATTAATACTGTTTAGTTATATTTTAATTATATCTTACTTTAAATTCCAGGCTAGACTAATTCTCCATGCAAATGAAAAAATTTTCCCATGTTCCTGTTTGGTTTCATAAGAATTGTTGTCTGGCTCATTTATGACCCATGCCAGTGCCCACCTTTGTTCTGTTACACTTATTTATTATTGCTGTGGCCACAATCAGTTATCTCCTTTCTTCTTTCTGATACCTGATACTCCAGAGTGTTGATCTCTGGCCCTGGGGAATGTCATTTCTAACTCCTGAGTGCAGAAACTGCTGTGATAAGAACAGCTATTGTTTATATACCAACACTGCAATTCTCTTACCAGTGGAAAAACCTGTGGTGGGGCAGGAATAATCTCTTGCTTCATCTGCCATGGATCACTGTAACTGCAATGAATCCAGTCACATTATCAAAGCAAGGAGTGAGAGGGGAGAAAAATTCTGTAGATTCCAGATCAGCAACATCCACTGTACATTACTGTGTGCTCTGTAACTTCAGGAATGTGGAGTCAGGCTTGGTGATACTACAGTCCCTTGGAAGTGATGGAGAGGGAAGCTAAAACTGTCAGCATGAATTTTAGAAACTGTAACTTTTTTTTCATATGTAGTTGGTACCTAGTTGACTTTTCATCTCCCCATTCATCCACCTTGCCCCGAGGGCACCAGAGCAGGCACATGATGCTTTCTAGAGGGAGAATTTCTCCTGTCTGTCATTGACAGTGTTCAGCCATTTAGAGAGGTCATGGCTGGGCAGAGTGAGGTTCTACAATCTCAATTGCAGATTCAATCCATTGCAGATTTCTGCCAAGGCCTGTCTTAACAAAGCACTAATACATTTGGTATGGAAGTTTCCCCTTTCTTTTCCTTGCTTGCTCATTCCTTACTGCTGCTGCTTACAAAACAATAACAAAATGTTCAAAGACTTTCTGAGTGTGTGCTCCACAAAGCCTCTGAATCACTCTTATCTTTGCAATGGCACATCTTATATAGGGTCAAACCATTTTCATATAAGTTGACTGTGTTATAGTTAATAAATATGTGTGTTTTTCTCCTATACTTTGTGCATCCTTTGTGTAATAAAGTCCACATCAAGTTATTAGCAAAAGCTTAAATTCTGCACTGAAGAAAATGGCCAGTTAGTTGTAATGTTTATTTTTCTTGTCTAAGGACTTCAGGTACGTTTGTGATGCCAGAGCATGTCAGTATTTTTATCGTGTTTTGGAATCAGTGAAATCTAGACTGTGTGTCTGATCAATGAACTGTTCAAGTCTGTCACTGGCTATGTGTACTTGAAACACCTGGCAACAAAACCCCTGATTTCAGCTTCAGTAGCTGTGAATATCAGATGAGGGTAAGATGGTATTTGCATAAGTAAAAGCATTTTTAAACCTCTCATATTCCTTTAACATACAGCCCATTTTTTTGCTGTTTATAGTTGTTATTTTCTTTAGGCACTGAGGTCCCAAAGGGTTTTATTTATGAAGATGTAAAATTATTTTGTCTTGAGGGTTTGTTTTTATTTCCTTCTTTTCTCTAGACAGCCCACATCATGTTTTGCTCGTTCAGTAGTTTTGCATCTTACGTGCTTTTCCTTTTCTTTCCAGATGCAGAGGGAAATTGCTTACACAGGACGAGATGGTCCAAGCGGTTCCCGCCCCGGATCTGCCACACACCCTCTGCACGCGATGCCCAGCTCTCCACCCTCCACCCCCGTGCCCCACTCCATGCCTCCCTCTCCGTCCAGGATTCCCTATGGTGGAGGCCGGCCCATGGGTGTGCTGGGCAATGCCACTATCCCCAGGGACCGGCTCTCCGGCGTGCCAGCCTCGCGCTCCATATCGCCCAGCCCCAGCGCCATTTTGGAGAGACGGGACGTGAAACCAGATGAGGACATGAGTAACAAAAACCTGACCCTGATGCGGAATGAAAATCTGTACGGTGACCCCTACCTGTTCCACGAGGGGAGGATGAGTGTGGCTGCCCCGCACTCCGCACACCCGCTGGATGTCCCCGATCACATCGTAGCCTATCATCGCAGTGCCATGAGGTCATCAAGCACTTACTGCACCCCCTCCATGCAGCCTGAAATGCTGGAGCAGACCCTGTACAGACAAAAGTCACGAAAGTACCCAGAGAGCCATTTGCCCACGCTTGGCTCTAAAACACCTCCAGCCTCACCCCACAGGGTGGCTGACATGAGAATGATCGATATTCATCCTCACCATGGCACCCACATTCCCCCCCACACCATCCAGCCTGACAGGTCTTCCCCCAGCCGCCAGTCCTTCAAAAAGGAGCCAGGA
Source organism: Origma solitaria (assembly GCA_013397895.1). Lineage (NCBI taxonomy): Eukaryota > Metazoa > Chordata > Aves > Passeriformes > Acanthizidae > Origma > Origma solitaria. Next base: position 356,895 of record VZRL01004010.1, on the reverse strand, counting down.
CCGCCTGTGTTTGTGGATGCGAAAGCACGGAGTGTTGTTGGCCTCCCGGGCATGGCCGAGGCTATGCCCTCTCCCGTGGACAAGCAAGCTTTTGGCTATGGGTCACCTGCGATGCCCAAGGACAAGGAGACAAGGTAAGGCAGAGCTGGGGCTTAATTTATGCAAATGAGAAACCTTCCTAAACTGCACATCCTTTAGTCATTTTAAGACTCAGGGGACGATGTAATGTGTAGGAGGCTGCTGCACCCGGCTGCAGTGTTTATTAGCTGTCTGTCAAGGTAGTTAGTAATTTAGAGGAGATGTGACACCATCCATTATTAATTTGAAAGTATTGTCAACCCATGATGAATCCCTAGTTATTTTCATTTGTGTAAATTTCAGTCATTGGAAAAAATACAATAAAATAAAATGATTAACTGGGATTTTCCTTTCCAGACAGCCAGATCATGTTACAAGAACAAATGATGTTCTGTTCCTGCTAATGAGGGAATATATTTCACCCCTGTTAAGAATGACACTCTGATATTACAATTTTGGTTCTTTATGGAGTGAAGTTTTTCTCATCTAGTGTTAGGAAATGGGAAGAATTTATCATTACTGTCTTATCTCCTGTAAAACATGAATTTGCATAAAAATAGGACAGTTGTTTACTATAATGTTCCTTGAGGGGAAAGTGCTGAGAAAAGCAAGTCTATCCCAGGGAAAAAATTGAAACACAAATGCTGTTCCCAATGGTTTTTCCAGCATCGCGAGCAGTTGGTGACCTGACTGTTGTTAGCCTCTGTGCGATGGCAATGATGACAATGATCTCTCCTGTCTTTTTAAGGACCAGATTTACACAAAGGTCTGTGAAGGCTTCTCCCGCCTTAGACTCTGCCCTGGGAGAGAAAAATCATTACACTGCCAGGCGGTTGCTGTGTATTTATATGAGCTGTGTTAATCTCTAGTCTATTGTTTGTGCTGTTAACTTTTATAGAGCTCTTTAGGGAAGTGAAGATGAATAGCTGGAAAATGCTGAGCTCACAGAGGCCAAAGGTAACTGCTGACTGCCCTAACCACTGGGAAGATATGGAGCTTCATATAGACCCCAGGCTTCCCCTCTATATGAGCAACTTGCTCGATAATTAGTCGCCTCTTACCATGCTTGGCCAGAAAAAGAAGTGTGTTATGAGGTCTATTGGTGGGGAAAAAAATGGAAGAAAATAAAAAAAATCTGCCATCCACAAAAATTACAGTCTTACAGCTTGGTAGTTATGACATAAGAGTATGAGTTAGGGCATATTACAATCTAAGGTCAGTGAAATCTGATTTTTATGTATCTGTTTGCAAGAGGAAGTTGCAATTTCATTTCAAGCCACCATTACATCAAAAAATTATTTGAAGGAAATTTTCCAATTTTAATCCATTTACAGATTGAAAATTTCCCAAAGTTCATGATAGAGCTGGAAAATAAGGAAGGACACCAAAAACTTTACAGTTCATGCAATTTTCTGTCTTTCCTCTGGGCATCTCAGCTGTTCACTCAGCTACACGGATATGCACGAGGCTGTGTGTTTGTGAATGGATAAAGAGCAACTACACAGATACTTCTGCAGCTCCTTAAAAGGGAGTTTTTCGTCAGGAGTTTTAGTCCTGGTCCCAGAATATATTAACAATGAAGAAAACAGCATTTGCATAATTGCACTTCCAAATAAATACATGACCTTAAAATTCAGCATGGTGTGTATTAGTCACATGGCATTGAAAGAATCATTTTGAAAGCTGTCTTTGTAGGTTGTGGTTTTTTTCAGCCTTGAGGAAGTGTGACTTTCTAAAAAATAATTGTAAATACCAAAAGCAATTAATGCAAATTGGTGTGTTTTCTAACCACTGCAATATTAAGAATTGGATTTGAGTTCTACAAACACAAAATGCTCTAAGCCTTAATTTAGCTTTGTAACAATTTCATAAACTTTGAAAGCAAACACTGTTTAAACTGTACTAAACTAAACAAGGGGTTATCCATGTTGAGGTGCTCTTTTTCTGCTTCAGCAGGGGCTGAAATGTTACATGGTTTTTATGGATATCTGAAGGGTAATGTATATAATGGCAGAAAGAAATTGTTGTGCAGGACATCTCAGCACTGTTATTCCTTCAGTCCCTAGTGAAGTGTGCTGAGAGCAAAGGAAACATCTCTTGTATCATATCTCGGTGGAAATTACCTTGAAGTAGCACTGTCACAGCCTCAGTACAATGTAAGACAGAGAAGAGATTGAAATGGATAGTGACAATGTCAGAAGTAAAACTGAATCTCTCTTCCTATCTCAAGTCTCCTTCAATTTTTCCAATCCAGTGCTGAATTGGGATATCTCTGTACTTTATCAGAATATGTTGGGTACTTACCGCAGATAAGATCTCTCACTGACTGTATCCTGGTTTTGCTGAAGAAAATGGTTCCATTACCTTTGGAACATTAACTGCAGCAGATTTGGATCTACGAAAGATGAAAAGTGGTATTTCTGAGCTCTTCTTTGGGAGTTTCCCATTTTAGTTTGACCCTGCAGAAGCCCGTTTCATCAAGCCTGTTATTTAAGGCAGAGTTGAGAGGGATTTTATTGCTTCATGTAATTCTTTCTTTTAACTATTTTACTTTGGTTATTTCCAAGATAGCTACTTCTGTAGTATAAAGTATTGCATAAGTTCTCACAATTAATTCATTTACCAGAAGAGTTCCATAAAAAGCTCCTTTGCAACAGTGAGAAGAAACAAATTCATGGAAATTTTAAAAAATAAAAGATGTTAGTATTCATGTCAGAAAAATATTAGAAGTTGTAACAGGTTGCAGTAGTTCACCTTCAAAGGGTCATCATCTCTTAAATACGAGGTCTACTGGAAGAATGAATAAATTTTTGTGAGTGAGCATGAGTTGCTTAAACAGTGATTTGCTGTCATATTTTTGGATGGCTCATTTATGTAGCTTGTGGGACAATTCTGAAAGTTACTACAGGCAAAACAGATGTTTAAACGTTGATAAATTGGAAAAGAAGATGTTTACCCAAAAGTGCATTAAATTAAATGCTGTTTAACTTAAAATCTCTGCAAAATTCTAGGTTATTTGATAGTGCTAAATACGTATATAATAAATGCTGCTACTCGCTAAAAAGCAAGATAACTCTATAGAATATTTTTCCTCCAAAAGCATTTTAGGAGTGTACTGTGGTTCTCTTCTGCCTGAACACAACTTTTGCTGGTTTCTTTTTAATGCCATACTAGTGAGAAAATAGGATAGTTGGATTGAGCAAAAAATGTGATCACATTATTGGCTCATGGCTTGCAGTTCAAGACTAAAGTGTAATGGCTGTGTGTAGATTATTAGATATTGTTCCCCTGACAAAACCACTGTATTGTTTGGTATGTTGAAGTATGGATGGACTCTCTATACATTAGGAAAAATTACCTTACTTTGTAAAGGTATGAACAGTGAGAGACTCCATCAGCAATGCACTGAGAATTGTATAAGGGGGGCTTTGCAAATATACCCTTTCAGACACTTTCCAGAGGGCCAAAATTGCATATTCCTCTGTGAAAGGTGTTGAATAATCAGGCAGAAAAAGATGCATGCAAATGACCAGTATAGGATGGAGGAAAAGTAAACTGAATTTTGTCTTCCTCCTGTTAGAGGAACTGTTTGTAGGAGGATGATATGCAGGCTCTGGGATAAGAGTTGTCAAATAGTGTAACAGCTGGCAGTGCTTCAGAGCTTCCTTTTCCCCTTGAGCTTCGAGCTGTAGAATGTTTGAGTTTAATCTTCTCCTTAGAAGACTGAAATATTCACCTGTGTGAATCTTTCTGTGGGAAGAAAGCAGAATACAGAAAAGCTCTGCTGATCTTTGGTTCCCTCCCTTCCAGGACATCCACTCATCTGTTTTGGGAGAAGTTGGGATAAAGCTTGTAAGACAGCTTCACTTGTTCCTAGGAAAGCCGTTGGGAAAGACGTCCTACTCCTACTCCTGTTTCCTTTCTTTTCCCAGTGAGATAAAAAAAATTTTAATGAAATGTTTCTATCATAGGGAAATACAGAAAGAAATGTGTATTTCGCTGTCTCTGACCCCCTTTTCATTGCTTCATTTGGAGCTTAACTATAAAATATGAAGTCAATGAAAATTTTTCCTCCAGGAAGCTGTGCCAATTAGTTCATGGTGCAGACTCAGTTTTTGAGTACATCTGTTGTGGGTGATGCGCTGCACAGCCTGGGGTTGGACAGGAACATGAATGAACAGTTACACAGACCAGTTTTATTCTGCGTCTGTACCAAGTATCTTCTCAGTGATGTGAATATTAAAGATGTCCCCAGGAAGGGGAAGTAACATGTCATGCTTAAATAGCATTGCTGTGACAAGTGGATACCAATTCAGCAATATGCTCTACTCCTTCTTGGCATTCCTTCCAGCCAACTGCAGCAGAAGGAATAACATGAAACATTAGTGAAGATGTAAGGAAGAAATCCGGTGATGAAATCTGATGTATCAGTGCACAGTCCCCAGAGATGCAAGGGCTTGCTTTGGTTCTGCTGAATTTGGGGAGTGGGATGCTCAGGCAGGGCCCCAGTCCTGGACACACCTGGAACCGGAGCTGTGGGTCAGGCTGCTGGGGAGAAGAAGGCTGGCAAGTGGCCTGGCCCTGCCTTCCTGGCCAAGGTCTGTGAGAAGCCACAGCCAAGTCTGACAAGGTTCTGCTGGGCATTGCTTCTGACCTTGTCCCCTCCTTTCCTCCCCCCATCATGGTACCACCTCTGACTCTCCCAGCATTCACAGGAGAGCAATGTGAAACAATGCCTTTCTGTGCTCAGGCTGATAAAACAGCAATTTCTTTCCCAACTGCAGTAAAAGGGACCCTCCCCGCTCTTCCTGGGTGGTGGAGAGATGCAGCTTTATCTGGGAAATTAATCTGGGAACAGAGACCAGGTTGGTTCTTCTTGGGCTACCACCCTTCTCGTGACAGCAAGCAGAGGCACCACATTGTCCTGTTCTGCCTGACCCTCTGTCCTAGTTCTCCACATCCTGGCGTGCCCTGTGCCACTGGGTGCCAGCCTGTGCTGTGCCCTGGGAACCTTGGTCTGTCCCATGTCACTGGAGTGGCAACCTGTCCCATGCCTGGGAACCCTGTCCTGCCCCATCTGTGGGACTCTGTGCAGGCAGAGCTGCTGGGACAGGCTGTTCCCACCTTCCCTCTCCACAGCAGTGAGCACAGCGAGGGGTAGAAAAAGCAATGTTGAGAACCAAAAATGTACAATTTTGGTCATGGTCGTGCTGGCATCCCTGCTATACCCCGGCCTGGCGTAGCCTGAGGAAAGCATTTTTTTCTCCCTCCTGGAGCAGAGGCTGCTCCAGCCCTTCACAAGGAAATTGGAGGCGAAGGGGTGGACCGCAGATCCTGTCCCTGTTCCTCTGGGGCCTTGTGGTGACAGAACTGGGTGACAGAGCTGGGCCACCAGCCCTGCAGCCAGGTCAGCCCAAGTTATGGCCCCACCACCAGGCCATCTGCATCCCTCCCCGCCCATGCTGGAATGCACTGCCTCCCACCACCTTCAGTCTGACCGTCCCCGAAAATCAGGTTGTTTTATTTAATGCCTAAAAGGCACCTCCTTTCAGACACCTGTTTTTGAAATGTTTGGTGCTAATGGCCATAGCAAGTCTGGGTATTATAGTGAAATGATTACAGGAAAAGTCCTGCCTTGCTTCTAACAGAGTAACTCCCGAGCACATATGGATTCTTCACATTCTCAATGCTTTTACCATATGAAAAATAATGTGTTCTGTGCGATTGATTCCAGTATTTCATTCTTTTTTCATCATCTCCTATCTTGGAACATCCCTCTCCCTCTTAACAACATACTTTCCTAGATTTCATGGCAAAGGACAAGATCAGCTCTGTGTTGCCATAATATCTTTTGAAGCAGAAAATTGTTTCCAGATTATCTAATGCGGGATGAAAAAAACATCATACTTATGGATTGGTAAAACAGATAGACTTCCAGCTGAGTTTAGTTCCAGGAGGTTTTGTGATAATTATCTGGGAAATAAAAATGTTTTCATTATAAAGTGTCAAAAATCCTGCGTTAAAGTTTGTTAGAGTATATTTATCCCTGGGTTTTAGTACTTGTTTTTGTTCCAAAGGTTACTGTAGCCTGCACCAGTTTCTTATTTTAAAACTTGTAATAGTGGAAATTCCGTAACGTATTTCTTGGTTTGAAATTAATTAACTCCGATTCACTAGTCTTCTCATCACCCTTCAAAATACCTTTCAACATGAAGACAGAAAAGTAAGATGCGTGCACTGCATTACATCGCAGTAAGAACTTGTCTGCTGGCTGGGGACTGACTGAGCACTCTCTTCTTCCCTGCTTGTGTCTGTTAGCATCTCATTACTTGTTTTGCTGCCCTGTTTTCTCAACCTCTGGGTGTCTCTGAGTCTCTCCTGGCTGTGGTATCTGCGTGCTATCCCAGGAAACCTCATTCATTCCCTGAATGTGAATGAAATAATTAGCCTGGATAATCCATCTGGCTGCAGGCAGGGCTGGTTACTTGCTTTGTATCATGTCAGCTTGCTTTTGGCTGCTATTGGTACCTACATTTGAGTTCATATGACTCTTATTGATGGATGCTATTGCTTTGGGCACCAAACAGCAACTGCAGCTGGGGTGGCCAGAGTTTGGCTGCTCCCATGTGCCCAGGATGCTGCAGTGGTGATGGATGGGCCCTGCAGCACGCGGAGTCTGTGTCTGAGTTTGTCTGTCCCATGCTCTGTCATCAGTCACTGCTGCTGGTCTTAACCACTTGCTTTTTGAGTAGTTTTGTTCCCAGTCATCTTCCAAAACCACAGGCTGCTGTTAGAATTTCCTTCTGCGTGTTCCCCACACACTTAACTGCTGTAATAGAGGGATGTCTTTTCAGAAGGTCCCATGCTGATGTGTGTCTGTGTTGTGGTGTCACTCACATACTGGCACGTGTAAGTAGGGACCTGTGTGAGCAAAAGGCTGGTTTGGAGGAAGTCCCCTGGTACCTGACTAATATATGCAATTATGCAAACAGATAAACACACAAATGTTAGCCTTTGCATCCAGAAAAAAGTCATTGTTCTTGTTTAGTGACCTTTGGTTCCTATGGAAAGTGTTGAATATACTTACTGCATCTTCATCTCTTTTCCTCTGCTTTTTGGGAGTTTCTTGGGATACGTGCATGAAAGAAAATCTGTTTTATTATAATGTTGCCGTACAGGCTGCGTTTGGTGTCCTGTGCCTCTCTGTCACATTTCTGTCCTTTTCAAAGCAGACAGTTGTGATGTCAGGTGCAAAGGATTTGGACTGGAAAGTAGTCAGCTTCGGCAGATTAAATGCTTCCCCGACAAAAATCCTGGGTTTGGGGAAAGTAAAAATAGCAACAAGAAGAAGTGTAAAGTCTTTAATCCTGAAACCTTAAATACAGGCAAAACAATTGGTACAGTGTAGGTAAAAGAGAAAATGCATGTAATGCTGAAAAAAATTTTTCACTAGTTCCAAGAGGCATTAACAAATTGTTTTAGGTACCTGTCTTGTGAGATTATTAGAAGTTTATTATTTGATTGCTTTTTGTGTTCTTTTTAACTAAGCAGATTTTTTTAAAAATTTATCATATGTTACCATGCAAAAGCTGTCCAAGCCAAGATGTGGTAAGCTGCTGCAATAAGTTACAAGCAAGCTGGTACCCAAGGGCCTTTGCACCAACTCTGTAGTGTCTTTCCAATCCTGTGGTAATCGTTCACCTAGAAAAACAAGTCTGAAAGCAAATATATCTGGCTTTAACAAACGGTTCTCTTGTCTTACAGAGAGAGGATACAAGCCATGGAGAAACAGATTGCCAGTTTAACTGGTCTTGTTCAGTCTGCGCTTTTTAAAGGGCCAAATACAAGTAATAGCAAAGATGCTTCTAGGTAAAAACAGAATTCATCTGTAATGATTTTAGTAATCAATCAACAAAAATATGTTTGAATGTAATAGTAAAAAAATCCTAAATGCTCAATCATTTTAAAGTTTCTTTATCATCTCCATGAGAATGCTAGGCAGAGAGGAAGAATATGCCATATGATAGATGGAGATTAACTGCATTACTCTTCTTTGTGATAAAAAGAATTAATGTAGCTACATCTCTATGCTTTCTACTGCATATACTCCATTCCTTGCTTAACTTGTACTGAAAGGTGATTTTAAAACAAACAAACAACTGACAAGTACTGGTGATTTAAATTAAAAGTATATATATGTTAGACAAGGCCATTTTATTTGTTGAATATAAACCACTACAATTTTAATGGTTAGTAAACTAAAATTACAATTTTTCTTTTTATTACTAGTGAGAAGATGATGTTGAAAATTGTGTCCAGCAAGAGCAGCGTTGACACTGCAGGTAAGATAATTCACTTTTAATTTACAACTTATTCAGGTATATGAATAGCTCTAACATTACAAACATCCCAGCTTAAGGAAATGTCAAATTTACTCAAATTTCCATAGCTGTACTGTCAGAACTGAAGTTTAAGTGCAGGATATGGGAGTCAATAACATCCATAAGAGAGGAATTTCTGACAGGTTGAGATGGTATTTGGAATGAATTTCACACCTGTGCTGAATGGTTTAAATGAGATGCAGAGCCTCTGCATCTGGTGAATTTTCCAGTGACTCATCCCATCTATAGGGTGTATATATATATGGATATATATATCTGTCATTAACCCTAGATGTGTCCAGATTGCTGTAGAAGACTAAACATTTCATTACTTTTCTTGTCACCGGAGCTTTCCTCTAAGGTCTCTCTGTCACTAGGATACTATGGATGTAGTGACACTAAGAAATTTAGCAGTCAGCAAGACAGCACTTTCCCTAATTAAGCCACATTGATCTGTTACTAATTATTCGTGTGTGCCTAAACTGTTCTGAGCAAGCACCAATTCTGAAGGCAGTAAGAGATGGTCTTGTTTTAACATCCCACTTGGAGAGCTGTTAAGCCTGCAAAAGATTGATTTAAGGCGGTTGTGAAAGAAGATGTCGGTGTGGTTGAAGCTCTTTGTGTAAGGACTGCTGCTGGAGAAGTCCGCAGGGTATTCCGTGCTTATCTGCCTCCTCTTCACGCTTTGTCATGCGCTGAATGCAAATAAAGGCACTTCCCTACTTCCTGGTAGTGCTGTTCCCACAGGGAGGTCTGTGCTCCAGCAGGTAGTAAACCACACACATTTATTTGCAAGCCTGTTATGCTCCTAACTAGCCTTTCTGTTGGAGCTGGATTCCTGTTTGTCTGGAATTGCAATATGTCCTCCTAATCGACAGAAACCAAACTAGACCTGGAATCTATCAACCACATGGAAGAGAGAAAGAGCTGAAGTCCTGGTACTGAAGCTTTGCTCCCAAGCCACTCTCTGGTGCGGTTCCAACTCTTCCCTTCCTGCTGGCCTCTGGATGGGGAGAGGAATACTTAAAGCTTTGAAGAAATAAGTTGTAATTTTTCAGTTTCAGACAATATGCTGAAAAGTCTGTCATTATTCAAAACAGCTGCAAAATGGTCTTAAGATTTTTCCCTATTTCGGTGTCATTATAGACTGAGAATTTATGGCATTTCCCACTTGCACAGGCCTCACCTCATATAAAGCACTTATGAAACCCTCACAACCAGCATGAACATTGCCTTATGCTCTTCTTTGCAGTGCATTGCAAACAGCAGCCCTCTCTGCTTTCCCTGGGATGGTACCAGTTCAGACAAGGGGGGCACTGAGGTGGAGGACCTGATCTAAGTGAGCCCTGCTTTGAGTGGAAGTTTGGGCCACATGACCTCCAGAAGTCTCTTTCAACCTAAATTATTCACTGATTTGTGTGTGCATGTGTAGATGTGCTCTCACTTAAATGAGAAATGGAATAACATTCATTGGGAAAACAGCCTTACATAAAGCAAAGTGTGGATTCCTTGGGAAGTCATGCCCAGCCTGCTAGAATAGCATGGTTCATCTGACCAGTGCGCATTTCCTGACACTGTTGTTCCCAAATGCTCCTCGCTCACTACCTTATCGTGTGACTGAATATGTCCCTGAGATGACAACATTACATCTAACAGCTGCATGTGCAAGCATGGCGGGGGGTGATGGAGGGTGGAGAGTGTGTCAAAGGCCAGATCATCTGCCCCTTACCGACAGAGACATTGTCATATGGCCGTGTGTCTATCCAGCATAAGAGTAAGGATTCCAGCATTCAGCTTGTGCTGTAGATGCCTTTCTCATCACCTGGGAGAATGGGATAGGACAGTGGGAACAGCCATGCAGCCTGCAGTCTGCATGGATCCCTATAAGTGCTGTAGACTTGTAACTCCAGCGCCTGCATCCCTATATCCTGTCCTTCCAAAGTGATTCAGCCACAAAATTAAATTGTAGCAGGTAAGGAAAACAAGGTGTGATGACCCCAATATACTACAGTGTTGTAACCCACAACAGCTATTATTGAAGACTGCTGTATAAAAGAATAGTCTTGTATAATGGAACATTTTGCTTTTGCGCCTGGAATTGCTCAGGACATGGTCCAATAAGAAAGTGCAGTCCAGTTTACTTGAAAATAAGGCAATCTGCCAGAATATGCTGCAGAATGTTTCTCCTTTTTGCAAATATACTTGGGTTCAAACATGCCAGCAGCAGCTAGAAACGTTTCTGCTGACCGCTGTTTTGTTCTTCGGTTCACCCCAATCTTTATTAAGTATTGCCATTTAGGCAGTCCACTCTCTTACTTTACAATTCCACTTGACAACTGTGCACTGAGATAACAGTTTTAGCGATTTCAAAGACTATTTCAAAGACAAGGTGGTATAAAATGTTGATTGAGCAGTCCTTTCTAGAGCCCTGATAAGCAAAACTGTGAATTGCTTCCCATTCTAAAAAATAAAACATCTGTGCAAGATAATATTGCCTCATCAATGTTGAACCAACATTGTGTTTTATAGTATGTGTTCCAATGATAGGAGACTTGCATGCAAAAAATAACCACCTCCCTTGTGATGGGAAAGAAAATTTCTAAATCCTAGATAACTCTAAATAGCTAGTTTGTGAATACTCTGTTTGGTATGTCATATGAACCAGATTGTTGTATTTAACATGCTTTTGCTTTGCCAGTCTGTAGAAACCAGTGGCATCTTTAGCCCCAAATATTAAAGACCCTGATGAAACCCAGCTTTTTCACTGAGGAAAATGAGGCTGTAATGACAATGCTTCCCTGCATTTCTTATCTTTTATTGCTTTAGGCTCAATTCTTTCATGGGGGATGGGTTCAGAGCAGTAACCCTCCACAGATTGGCTATGTCCCTTCTACTAATGTTAGGAGAAATCCCATGACTGAATCCTTATAATGATCTTCAGTTCCTGAAACACAAATGGCATCAAGGAGCTCTTCACTTAAAAACAACATGTGATCCTAAAACCAAACCATACTAGAAGAATCACCATGAGATTTACTCACATACTCTCTGTTCTGTCATATTTTTGTTCATCTACTGGAGATTGATTGATGGACTAAATCCTGGATTCATTTATTAAATTGAGATCAGTTGGTTTGTGGATTACCCAAAAAAAGCAATAGTTTTTTGCTAGTTGCTGCCTTTTTAGAAGAGGAGGAAGACTTTTCAGTATTCCCGGAGGAGAGGATCAGGGAGTACAACTTTCTGCACTAACACCACCAAGACAAAACAAGAGGAAAATGGCAACAGGGAGAAGTACTACAAACATAGGGCTCAGATTTAATTCTTCACTCTTTGTGAACTGTCTTGTCATCTGGGCATGTCTGTGTGCCTTTCTCACATGCATGACTCTTGCTATGATGACCTGTGAATTAAATCATTGTCCATATCTGCTTGCTTGTCTCAGATTCAAAAACAGATTATGCTAATCTTAGAACTCTGTCAGCATTTGCAGGTAAAATATGATCCTGAATTCATTCTGGGTAAATGAGGTGAAGTTGGACACTAATGTATATATAGAATATTTTATTCTTTTAAGGGTGATTTAGTGCCATTTTGTCACTGTCACGTCTCCCAAAAAAACCTCTGAAAATATTGTAGCTCTTTAATAAGATTAGTAATTTGTGAAGAAACACTGCTGGGTGTCTTCTGATGGCCTTTTGTTCCAACCTGCTTCAAAATAAAACCTTATCATTTTAGAAAGAAAAATAAAATCTGGAAAACGGAAGGAGAGCAGTGTCTTTGCAACCATAGCAAAGGTAAAGTGTCAGGGAGTACAAGTTGTGTTCCTTACCCCCTGAGCACACAGCAAACCCTTCCTCTTTCTGCACATCAGTTCTCTTTGTACTCTAAAATGGCAGCTTAGTTCATTAGCCTTTGTAAAAAAAGTTAACTATTCTGTTTGTCCACAGTATTAGGAAATTATGGTGGGAGGTTGAATTTCCCTTACCTAGCTCAAGAAAGGGTTTATTTAAAAACCCAAGAGCCAATGCTCTTTCTTTCCCTTCAATCCATCTGGCCTCACATCTAATCGCAGAGCTACAGCCTGGGACTATTTCCAAAAGTGAGCTACATTCCCTAGATGAAGCAGCCCCTCATTCAGCTGCCCTTTTATTCTTTCTTGATGAAAATATGTATATCTGAGAAGTCAACTGCTGATCCTTATTACTCACGCGGTATCTTCCTGTGTTTCACACCCGCTGAAGTCAGGAGTCCCAGCGCATGTTTCACAGCTCTGAGCACACTGCAGCAGGGACACTGTGACAGCCAAGAGCACCTAATGGTGAAAAGAGGTGGCTGAGGCAGCAGCGGAGGAGGAGAGCTGCTTTGGAGGGAGTTGGAGACATTTATTGCTTACAGAAGCAGATCACAGTCCATCTACACTAAAAGGAAAGCAGGCACCCCTTCCTGAGAAAATATGTGAATTGACTGGGGTCCAGCATGGGGGGAGGGACTGGCGGGGTCTGATTCATGCCTTGGCTGCATCATCAGAGGGTCAGGGGCTGAGGTTTTGGAGCTTTTGCTTGAGGCAAAGAACAGCAGAAAGGTAGATGTGCTTTCAAAAATAGTTCAGATTTGTGGCTAGGGATCAGAACTCTTGGAGGCTTATCCTCATTTTTCAGACTCTCTTGTGGTTTTTGTCTGTAAGGTTTATGAACTAAATACCATTTTCTTTAAAAAAAAAGGCAAGAATCAGTGCATGTGGGAGGAAAATAGATGCTTGACTGTAGGAGAAACTGCAGTGTACATGTAGACAGGTAAGTATTAGCATATATTAGACTGAAGCATGGAGTGGGCACATAATGGCAGTGAACAAGGACTGTTTATTTCTTGAGTGTTGCTTTCTGCTAAGGAGCTCTTTGAAAGTCAAGAGAGTGTTGAATCATACTGGAGTATAGCAAAGATGTGCAGCGGCTTGCTCAGCAGTGCAATGAGGAGTGCTGCTGCTGAAGCACCAAGCAGATCTCGCTGAAGCGCGTTCAGGGAAGGTGTAGCATTACAGCAGCCTGCACCAAGCTAGAGCAGCTTTTTGTCTGAGCATGCCTTGAGAAGCCCAAGCATGGCACACTGTGTGTAGCATGGATCCAGCCAGAGGGGCTTGTGCTTTCACTGAGCAGAATTGCAAATGAAGGTAAAGTAACAAACACTGTTCTTAAAAACCTTATTTTATAATACAATTAAGTCTGGTGTAATTTCCATCCTTCAAGAATGCTTCCCCCAGATGAATTTTGCAAAGGCCATATTTGAGGTATCCACACCTGTTGGAAAAAGAATAAAAATCAGCATGTTTTTATGCTCAGCTGTACTCACTGAGGCATATTTGGAGGAATGGTTGAATAGACTACTAGGGATGAGAGCATGGGGAGAGAACTTCCCACTCTCGGCTTCATACTGCAGTCAGAAGATGTGTCATGCACTTCAGTGCGCTGGAAATTTGCCTTCAGCAGGCAAAGCTCACAACCACTGGTTTTTGTTTGATTTCATTAAACTTGATAGAATGTATGCTTGTGGAAGCAAATGATGATCAAAATCCCTGTGCAGACCCATTGATGAGCTATTTTCTGTTTCCTCAGGTTTCTTTTTTTTATCATAGAGAAGGAAGAAATTGAAGTAGGGAATGACCTAATCATAGAATAGAATCATGGAATTATTTAGGTTAGAGAAGACCTTTCAGTCCAACCATTAATCTAACTTTGCCAAGTCCACCACTAAGCCAGGTCCCTAAGCACCACATCTACACATCTTTTAAAGACCTTCAGGGATGGTGACTCAACCCCTTCCCTGGGCAGCTTCTTCCACTGCTTGATGACCCTTTTGGTGAAGAAATTTTTCCTAATATTAAATCTCCCTGGGTGTAACTTTAGGCCATTTTCTTTTGTCCTGTCATTTGTTTCCTGGGAGAAGAGACCAACTCCCATCCCCTTCCAGCCCCGTTTTAGGCAGCTGTAGAGAGCAATAAGGACCTTGAGACTCCTTGTCTCCAGGCTGAACACCCCCAGCTCTCTCAGCTGCTCTCCATCAGACTTGTGCTCCAGACCCTTCATCAGCTTTGTTGCCCTTCTCTGGACACACTCCAGCACCTCAATGTCCTTCTTGTGTGAGGGGCTGTTAATGGCAATAGTTCAGGGAGCTGCGGCCATCCGAGGGATTTGAGATCAAGGAATAAGGTGGATTTGGCAGTATGATGGGAAGAGTTTGGAGGACTACATAGTGCTGGACTTAAAAAATTAAGTTTGTCATACTGACAGTCTGTCATTTTATCTCCTGGCGGTGGTGGGGACAAGGGACACATTACAAAAAAGAAAATTGAAGAATATGGGTGTGTAAGTGCAAATTGTGAGAAAGAGCTGACATTTCTATTAGCTGATGAGCTGGAATTTGCTTGTTCTTTCTAAATAGAGCTTCTTCCCAGGTACTTGAGACTGAAAAGAACAAGCTTGGCATTGTTGCTGTGTAGAGGAGCAGCGTTCTTTAACAAAGAAAGTTTTGTGAGGACAATGATCATTATTTTCAGAATGTGGCTCGGCTCATTTCCTTGTGTTATGCTGTGTTCCTTTCTGACAGACTAAAAGGGAGTGGGTGGATGCAACATGGCTGGAGAGCCTCTGCCACACCGTCATTTCATTTCTCTGGTTTTATATGGTTGCTGCTGGAGATACCTGCTAGAAATAATGCAATTGTTCTTTAAGCAGTGAAGCAAGATTGTCTGTAGAAATCTTTTCCCTTTATTCGACAGTTTGCCTGAATCCCTCTCCTGTGATGATTAATCAACAAATATGCAGTTCAGGAGTCCTGTGACTGAACTTGCATCAACTTGGTTTCAGATGTCTCCTGGGAGGACAGTCCCAAAGTTACTTTCAGAACCAATTTGATTTGCTGCTGTTTTGTGTAATCTGCACTTATAACTTACTATCGCATCTCCACTACATGTGGTAGAAAGCAGTGCTGGGGTAATGCAGTGCTCTGATAGAACTGGGTTCCAGCACAGATACACTCAAAATATATTGGATAAGGAGATGCCAGTGCCCTATTAGTACTGAGCATTAGCATCTGCCATTTTCTTTCCTTGTCCATCTGTGTGAAAAACATGTGGATTCAGTGGGCAGAGGAAGGATCATGTTTGCACCTTCTCTGCTGTGAGCTCAACCTGTACTGCTGCTTATTGCAGGTGCTGCCAACATGTCTGGGGGGAAAAATTCCCTGGCAGCTGTGGAGTCAGCTGTCCCCCATCACCCTGCTGGAGCCCCAGCAATGCAAGTCAGCCTGCACGGAATGAAACGCAACGTGTCGGATCTGCGGCTGCAGCTGCATCAGATGAAGCAGTTACAGGTAGGATTATTTGCATAATGCTGGGAATAAAGGTGGGTTGTCAACAAATGCCTTTTTCTTCCCTCCCTCTCTCTTGTTTTCTCTCTTTTAGCTTTTGTACAAGTGGTCTCAGTAGCAGAGTTCTACCAAAGGGCAGACCCAAGCACTACAGACACAAAAGCTTGCATAGCCCTCAAGGTGTGAGAATTAGTTAAACTACTGCTGCTCAGATACTGAGAAAAAATTGATTTCTAGCTTTGTTGATGACTCTAGACATTAAAGCACTATTTAAATTACAATAATATCAAGTCTGTGATTACAGTTTGGATCCTGCTATGCTATGTGCTATATAAACATGTCAGAAGAGCCATGTTCCTGCTTCATACTGTTTACAGTTGAGACAGATTTTAAGTCCTTGAATAAACAACTTCGATGTCAGGAAACCCAAATGTAGCTGAGGATCAGTAGATATGCATTAAGCCAGAGTTTGAGTCCTGTATTTACAGAATCCAGAAAAACAGCCAACTTGAACACTAAGAAGAAAAGGTATTTCAAATGTTGTTGCAAAGGTTTGTTGTGCCCTACTTACGTTCACATTTTAGCAGTACCTTCCTAATACACATCAACACCTCAAAACCTGCAAGAAACGATACAGCCAATGAAGAGTTAACAAAAATAGTATGTTGGCACATACAGTCATGCTGCAAATATAAATATATGCTGTTCATCTCAGACACTGTTTAAATAAGCATATGCAGCTGTACAGGTCTTCAGCCCTTCACTTAATTGGAAACTGAAGAGCACTGTGTATTGTCTCAGAAGATGGAAAAGAAGGCAACGCACTTCCTTGTAAGACAAAATGGACAGCCAGGGAAGCTTCAATACTCTGCCAGTCCTCCTTGCCCAGAAAGTGACATCACGTGTTTGGTATCACAGGGCTGCAGCTACTGCTTCTATAACCAGAGTGATTTTGAAGGGTACTGTGTCAATCATGTTTGATTTGCTGATTAATTTTAGAACAAAATAATGGTAATACAAATCAGAATTCAGAGCATGTTTTACCTTCAACTCCTTATCTAAAGGAAATTGAATTATGAACCAGTCATAGGGCAAAGGAGCAGAAGGGTGAGGTAAACATCAGGATAGGAAAATGTGGCCAACTGAATGTGCTGTGGCAGCATCCTGTGCTCAATTTGCTGGGAATGAAGAGCTGGCAGAAGGTGTTTGGAGCAAAGAGTTGGATCAGCCGGGTGACTTCTGCTGGTGATACAGGTCACATATATTTAAATTTTCAGTTTAGGATGAGTACGTTCCAATAGCAAATGTCCCTTTCAGAAGCTGTTCTCAGCAGTGCTGCCTACGTGCCAACCATCGTGTTCCCCATCTAATTTCAAGACATTGCTGTGGGATCCCTGCCCTGGCACATTGTGTAAGTGCATATTCTTCCACATTTGTGCTGCCAACCACTGCAGCCCCTCTGTCCTTCTTAGCACCGTGTGCCAAATGCAGCTCTTGGCAAATGCCTGCGGTCTGGCCACCAGCTGTGCTCAGCATGTGGCCTCGGAGAGCGGGATGGAGTCTGCAGTTCTGCATGGAGGCAGGGAGTGCATCCTTCTCACGGGGCCTGCTCACCAAGGAGGTGGCATTTCCCCAGCTGCGCTTTGTCTCCATGGCCCTGCCCGGGGCAGAAGCCTTGCTTTTGATCAGATGTAACATTGTGGCACACAAGAGAAGGAATTTCTACCATCTGCACAAATCAATGCTGCCAAGGAAGTGTTGAGAGGGGAGAAAGGACATATCCCAAGTGTGCTCATTAACTCTGGCTGGCTTTCTTTAATTCAGAAATTATGGCAAACTTGGTGCATTGAGTTAGTAGGAAGTTGAGAAATTTTGATAGTCAGTTGGAAGAACCTGCAGCACGAGAGAAACTTTGGTATGTTACACATAAATTCCATTCATAAGGGTTTCTGTCATGGCATTCCTGAATTATTTTGAAAAAGAGCTCACAGTTTGTAGGGCAGCAAGTGAAACAGCAAGGCAGTGTTTTAAACTGAAGAGTGTTGAAATACCACATTTCTAATGAAATATTTTGTGCTATGTTTTTCAAAAATAATTGTAAGTTCAAGAGAAACAGTATTTTTCTGGTTTCCCAGATTGTTTTCATTTTATGTTTGACAGTGCTTCATATTTTTCAATTTCACTGTTTCTCCCGGGCTGGCAGTCAGTTTGTTCCTGTTTGTGTGAATTTTTTATACAATGACAGACTGGAAGAAACACTTCAAAAAAATGAAAAAGATGATTGCACAGGCACAAAATTTGGCAGAATAACTAAGAAGCAGGAACGGGACATAAAACTGTGTTTAATAATGTCTATTGTTTAATTTTTAATTGATGTTACCACCGTAAGTTCATACTAATTTTCTTAATAGAATCAGGGAAATACATGATAGAAAAGACCCATTCATTCATGTATCCTTTGTTTGTGCTGGCAAAATCTTCTTTTTAAACCATATCCAGCAGCAATGGATCCAGATGTATTGATTCACACACCAGATAAACATATGTTACAAGATGCCACCAAAAAGTTAAGACTCAGTCTGTGGTTGGATTTTGAACAGAGATTCTTAGCAGGCAGACATTTCCCTCATGGCTGTTGCTAGAGGCTGTGTACACTTCTTGCTACTACACTGACATGTTCTAAGTGCTCTGAATTCCAGAGACGTTCAAGAAACACTAGCTTCACGGTGCTGTGGAGTTTTCCTCATTGCCAGAGATAGGCTGTAACCCAGCCTTTGGTCTGGATGGATTTATTACTGATAAGAATGGAGTCCATGCTGAGTTCAGTGGGGTTGTTCATTCTGTGCTCCCAGATCCTGAGAAATCTTAGCAGCAGGTTTGAACCAAGCCTTAGAGTGCATGTGCATGGTATATATCATTAGCTTATATGTACATTGGATTTTTTTTGGTCTGCTCCTTCTTTTCTTTAATTGAACTCATTTTAAGGGAACACAGATATGATTCATGCTCACCATTAGGAATGTGTATGCATGCATGCTTTTCCTTCACTCAGTGCACTGTTTGCAGGGAAATGAGTGCTGCAGAAAGGACAGAAAATGTGGAAACAGCACTGTCAAAATTGGTATATGATACTCAGTCTCACAAGTGTAACTTTGAATGAGAAATTCAAATGTATTCTGAGCTGCATTGAAGAACTGGAGAGACTACCTTGAATCTGTGTATGGTAACAAACTCCAGAAACAATACTCTTAGGTTCTACAGAGGTCAGCCAGTTACCCTTTGTGGCTGTGCGTTGTAATGGGGAGGTGTGTGGCCCAGAAGCCTCTCCCAAAAGGGCCTGGGAGGCTCCCACTGGACAGGTCATGCTTGTCTCCTAATGAGGAGCAGGGTTGTGAAGTAATCCTTGGGTTTCTAGTTACCTGTCTCATAGATTATTGTTTCAAAGTGAAGTGAACTAGTTTTCGGATTATTCTTGAAGTGGGTGCCAGAGGCAATGCTGAATAATGGCTGGAGCACTAGATGAAGACGGACAAGGAAGGTATCTGGGGATTAGTGAGGCTAGAAGTGAGAGCCAAGGGTAAAGAATGCATGAGAGGATGCTAGAATTCTAAAGAAGCATGCTGAATTTGTTTCTGTTTGATTGCTGCTTGCAGTTAAAAGTTAAGTTAACTCTAATTAGCAAGAAATTGCCATTTGGTGGTGACAGGAAAGCCTGTATTGCTTTTCCTTACCTTTGGGCACTTGCCTTTGGAACTTGAGTACTGTTTCAAGAAAGTTTCTTTTCAGGTATGAACGTCTAAGATTGTTTATTTGGCTTGTTTTCAAGCAAGCTTATAGTACAAAAGGTTCTGCTATGTGGAACTAGAATAGCTATGGCAGATCTGTAAAATGTCTTCTGCTTGAGGTGGTGGAGGTGGTCAGAGGGGCAAACGGGGTGTGCACTTAGCCAGGGAGTCTCACGTCTGCTACCTGCTGGGAGAAGAAAGGTAAGACTCAAGTTCAGTTCCAGAGCATGGAGATGAATGTGCTGCTGCCTTCTCCTCCTCAGGCACGGCTCTTCCCCTGTGCTCCTGCTCTCCCTGCCTCGTGCTGGCCTTTGGCTGCTGACTGCCACAACTGCTCCTCACCCACAGTTCTTCCTTCTGTCTCTCTGAGCCCACATGCACGTCTCCCTTCTCATCCTCTGCCCTATTCCCCAAGCATGAACAAACCCAGGTTTTCCGTAACCAGCCAAGTGTTGCAAGAATTTTCATAGAAATAGCAAAAACATTTCTTTGATACCAAGATGAGTCATTTCCCAGGCTTCAAGAGCTCACTCCAGACACTGAGGTTTGGGAGTCCTCAACATAGAAGCTTTTTTGAAATCTTGCTATGTTACATTTTATTCTCTGTTCTCACTATCAGAAATAGATGACCTTTTATGACTGAAACTTCCTGGTATTGTTCAAGCACTTCATAAATGGAGGTGACAATCACCTTAGCTGTACACATCACCACAATAAATATAGATCCCTTACATACCCCCATAATAGGAAAAAACATGTGCCTGCCATTTCACAGCCTCACACACTCACACATACTCAGTTTTGCTATTAGTGGAAGTCCCTGTTACCAGCTGAGGAACATCAAGGACTTAAATTCTGGACACCTGAGACTTAAGTCTAACTCTGTTACTGACCTTCTCACTGACCTCGGATCAGTGGTTTCACATATCCTAACTCACTTCCATGTGTCAAATTTCCCCACTTCTTAAAGAGCTGTGAATAAATTGTATGACTGAAGTGTTACATGCTCATTCACTCATTTACTCATTCATTTAGGTTTTCCTACTTGAAAATAGGACATGATGAAAGAGGTGTATATCTCAGATAGTTGTGCTGGCCTTGCAGTAAGATATTTTAATTTATCAAATCCAAACATTAATCCCATAATGGGGAAAACTACACATATGCATTACCTTCAAAATAATCCAGATAATATTTATATATTTCTCTGCTGTTGACATGTTTTTCAGCCTTGTTTTTTCACTAACTGCTAACACTTCCCTTCAGCTCAGTTTTGAGCTAACTCCTGCTGCTTGTCACAGCTCAGATTTTCACACACACACATACACACACACACTTGCAGTGAGGTGTTACTCTCCCTCTCATCACAGTTGTGTAGCTGGAGAAGAAAGTCAGGCACAGGGACACAAGAGTTGGGAGTGGGGAGCTGAGTTTGTTTCTCTCATGCCTATGGAAAGGATTGTCTCAGCAAAGGCTTTTTTTTTCTTTGATTCTCATGAATTTTCTTGAATCAATTTTAAAAAGTCTTGCTACATTATACTGTCTTGTAGGTACCCTTTTTTGTGATTCTTCCTATTAGCTCATGGGTTTATTTTGTTTGTTAAATGTGGATTTGCTGTTTAGCCTGGATGTTTAGAAGACAGCTGACAATTCATTTGCTAGTTTTAAAACTGGAACTTTGTCCCCCAATTAACACAGGTGTTTCTTAAAATCTTAGAGTATGAGATGGCTTCTGGGCTAACAGAGTTGTGTTCGTGTTGCCTGTATCCTAAAACTGTGACTAGGTGGAGTCCTGCTTATTACTTTGAATCTTGTGATTTACGTAACAGACTTAAACAGGTTTGGTTTGTGTGAGCGTGGGTCATAGCTGCTCCAGGGCTACCCACAGCATAGTTTGCTTTCTTACCTGTGTTTTGCTCTGTGAGCTTAGTATCAGCAAGACAATTAATGCTTAGGTTACTTAAGATCAGGCTAAGACAAGAAAGAAGGTGTGACTTGCAGTTCTCAGAAAATTACCGTATTGTAAAGGGGTGTTATTCTGGTGGGTAAAGGAGGTTTTATGTATAGCAGAGGAGCTGTATGCCTGTACCAAATTACTCCACATGTTACGACCCTTCCTCTGCCACTTGAGAGACTGAAAATTTCCATTCTGAAAACAGCAGTGCATTCCAGCCACGACATTAATGTGTGGGATTATCCACTAGGCATGTACGGGCAGTGAGATGCACAAGCTTGCGAGATACACAAAAAGTGGAAGTCAAGCATCCGGCATTGTCGTGAGGCGTAATTAATTCGTGATTCATGTTGAACCAAGCAGAACAAAGGGGCCACAATCCTTGCAGAAGTTATGCATTGAAGATTATATACTGATCCCAACATATTTGTTTATCAGTTTGAAACCGGAAGTTATGCATGGAATAACGTTTATAGGTACAGCGAAAGAGGGAAAGAAGGTAAAAACACTCACTCACTGTAGAGTGATGTTTATCCCAACCTTCTGAGCTCCGCAATGTATTCTGTTGCCAGGGATGTCAGTCAAGCAGGAAAAATTGAGGTTGATTTCTTTTGTGCAACAGCTGCAGAACCAGGAGATGCTGAGGGCAATGGTGAAGAAAGCAGAGCTAGAAATCAATGGCAAAGTGATTGAAACAGTGAAGAGGCTTGAAGATCCTGTGCAGCGACAGCGCAACCTGGTGGAACAAGAAAGGCAGAAATACCTCAACGAGGAAGAAAAGATTGTGAAGAAGTTATGGTGGGTTGAGAAACCTCTTCGGATTTATTGCTTTTGCCTTTATCTTCTATAAAGTAGGAACTTCTAGCACTGTCTCCATTTAAACTGCATCTGTGTACGCTGTTTTAGCTGTGTTTGCTTGCTGTGTGTCACATTGGCTGTAAAACCAATTGGCTGTGTTTGTGTTGTTCAGCTCACTGGTCCTGGCTGGGAGTCCTTCTCAGCACAGTCCACTGGGTAAGTCCCACCAGTTTCAACCTCTTCAGAAGTCCCCTGTAAAGGGACAGATGACTGCAAGGACCATGACCGCCCTTGTATTCTGAACGCCTCCCCCTGCCCTAGTAATCCCCTTCAGCCGTATGTATTATGCTTTAGGGAAGGAGGGAGGAATTTCCTCCAGAACAAAGAGATGCAAAGGAAGGTAATGAATTTGGCTTTAAGTATAGAAATCAGATTTCAGTAGTAAATGCTCTGGCTATTGCATGGGAGAGTTAGGGGAAGCTCAAATAGAGGATTCAAATTTAATTACAGTCAGCAATGCCAGTCCTTGTCTAAAATGGACTCACTGACATTTCCATCCACTTAGCTGCATACTTTTTGTTGTTGTATAAAGGCCCTTTGGAAGATTCTGGTTTTTTTTCGCAGAACTTTGGCGCACAAAGACTGGTGGGATCAAGTGGTTTGTTTTAGTCCATGTTCAGAGTCAGCAGGAGGCAAGATAAAGCTGAAATTAATAAACAATTTGACTAATTCTAACACATTTGTAAGATGTTATATAACTAATTATTTCTCATCACTGCATTTATTACACTCCCGAAGAGCTGCTCCGTAACAGAGAAAAACTTTCTAGTCAGCTTGTCATTGGAAATTATGATTGAAGAGCCATAAAATACAGTTATTGATGGCTAAAGGGAGTAAATCCTTCCTGTTGATCTGAGTGTTGTCAGATTAATACTTTTTGTAATAAAAAAGGTGCATCTGTAAAGACAAGGTAGGATGTTTCTAAGGGAGAGTCCTGTGAAAGAAGGTTGAATGTGCAGTAGCAGTCCATGCTCATGTATGTAATCCTCTCAGCTGGTCTGTAGGCTTAAGTAATGACCTTCCTCTTCCTCACTTTACTCCTGTGTACCTCATTGCAAAGTTCCTGGGTTGTCTGCTCTCTGTGGGAGAAACAATGTGTGGTGGCTGTTTATGGCATTGCCTCATAGAATGGATACAGAGTGAGGTCAAGTGCCAGTGGCATTCGCTGGTACAGCTGTTCATTAAGGATATGACTTGGATTGCAATATGGTTCTGTTTCATCAGGTTTCAGAACTTTTCCTGTTCACAGAGTTTCTGCTACTTCTGTGCGACTTCATTTGTTAAAGTTACAGGAAAATGTGGTAAATCATTCAAAAGTTAGTTCACCCCTTTTATAGACATGCTAGAAACAAACATTTACTTTTCATCACTTGTGTCCAGTGAGATTCCTTTGTCATGGATTTGCTCATTTTCAGGGTCAGAGCCTGAAAGAAGAGCACATCTGACCACAATACTTTAATTTCAGCAGCTGATGGCTGTTAATAGCGAGGAGCATACAGCACAAAATTGCACATCAAATGTCACTGACATATTGAGAAAAAGGTTAATATTCTGTAAAGGCATTTACAACCAAACTGATCCCACTGCAGATGTACAAACAAAGCAAAAGGGCACAAAAGTTGCCATTTTCTAGGATTTCAACTGTTGCCCTGTTGATGTTTCCTAAATTGTAGGACTGAATCAGTAGACTGGCTTCATGTGAGACACTGGAGCCTAAGGATTACTGCAATACTTACAAAAGTGTGTTTACTACTCTGAGGTGGTAAATCTTAGCTTAAAAAGTCCTCCTTTCTGCAACTGAAGACAATTGTTTGAGCAGGGAGGTTGGACCAGATGACTCACTGTGGTGCTTTCCTACCTCACCCATTCTGTGATTCTGTGAAATAAGGAAATAAAAATATTGGCAGTTTCCTGTTGTAAGCAACAGAAATGTTGGTGCACATTTCAGAACAAGCTTTCTGTTGAGCAGTTATTCATAGTGGTGCCTACAGAAGTGTGCCCATGTGTGTCACAGCTGTAGCAGGACTACAGTTCAGAGATATCTAATGAAATATGTTAAACACAGTGTTTCTCTTGTAACAGTGAAATACACACTCAGAACTAAATGTGTAGGTTTTTTCTATCTAGTCTTTTGACTCAACATTAGAGATGTTATTTATAACACATACAGATACTAGATTTAAAATTTAACAGACCAAGGACAAATTATGCTGCTATGGCACATTGCCTAATGAAGTATTTATGTCATAACAAGCATGTTACAGGTATGACCACTCTATGCTGTAGATTATTTTAAGCACTTTAATAGAAGGGTTTTATAAGCATGGTATTTAAATTATAGCCACATCCAATCTGTTCAATTCCACACGATCCATAGTAAGTTACAATTTATACTTTGTTAGGAGAAGTATCAATTTTTTTTATAATAATAACCATGCTCCATGAAAACAAAACTTCACTTAGAGTTACTAGTAGTAGATACTTGGGAAAGGATATCAGAATAATCTCTTTCATTTCTTTTTGAATCTTTTATCTGTCAGTCAATCCCCAAACTCTTAAATAATGCACAGCAGAATATTCACCCTCACCATGCCAGTCATTATGTTACAAATACTCCCCCATTCCCTTTCCATTCCCTTTTCCCCCACTCATGCCTGTTCCGTCCTGAGAAGTCTTAGTCTGCTTAGTTAACTTTCTTTTAGAAGCCTTTCTTTAAATTTTGTTATCCTGTTGCCTTTCTCTATGCCCTTTGTAACTCTGGGTTACAGCTGTGAGATGGGGATGGAGTGGCAGGAGAGCCCTGCAAGAGCCGAGTTGGCTGCGGGCGCACTGTGACCTCGTGCAGGGCATGGTGTGACCTCCCTGTCCTCATGTCCCACGGGACCTTTCCATTAAAAATCCAACATCCCACTCACAATAGATGATTATCAGTTCTAAGTTCATTGCTGTGTAAAACCTTAGGGTTTTGGGAGGTTATTTTTTAGATGGGGTTGATTTTGGGGTTTTTTCTGCTCTTCTCATGAGCAATGCTTTACATGTATTAGGAGTTAATTTAATCTTTAGTGTTTTCCTGGTCAGTTAGTTTCAGATGGTGCACCTGCAGTCCTCTGCAACCACCTTACATTTGCTTTTCCCTGAATAATATAATAGCCTTTTGAGATTTTTTTTGTTATATTATTCATCCTCTTTTCTAAATTATTTATAGTATGTTGATAAGCACCAGCCCTAGCAGTGATCCCTGTGGAACCCACCAGCAAAGTACATTCATTGAGTTAGCTGTTCATTGATCCCTTATCTTTACTTCAGTGCTTTATCCATGAGAGAATTTCCTTTCTTGTCCTGTCGCGACTTTGCATTCTTGAAAGCTTTTCCTCAAACACCTTGCTGAAGGCCTTTTGGGCTTTACTTTGTCCCCATGCTTCTGTTGTTTCTTTGTGGATTTGTGAGACTTACCTACTTTTTACACAAACCACATTAATTCTTACCTAACACAGTATATTTATCCATTGTTCATTGATTCTTTATTGTTTATTCTTTATTTTGATACCTATCCCTTACACAGGTCTAAATGCCAGTCTCACCGGAGTACAGTTCCCTGGCTATCCCCCATTTTTAAAAATTTATTTGTATAATTTCTGACACTTTCCACTAATTTGGTGGCAAATCAGTTTTAATCAAGAAGTTAGATGCTTGGCATTAATAGTTCAGCTGCTTCAACTTCAAGTTGCTATAGAACTCCAGGGCAAACACCATCTGGTCTGGGTAATTTGTTACCATTAATTTTGTCAGTTTGTTTTGTAACCTGTTCTACTGATACTGCGATCTGAGGCAGATCCTCTGAGGCTTTTTTTGCCTAAAGAAAGATCTCAGCATAGGAGTTGCTTCAGCTTTCCCATTTACGATATAGATGCTGAAAAATCGTTTATGTAATATTAGTCTTCTGAAGCTGCATTAATATGCATGTCTTGTTAATTTACTCAGGCCAATCTATTTAGCCAAGTGAGAGAAAAGAAATTCTGGAGAACACTGAATCTATTTCAGACTTTGGATCCTAAGGGATGAAGTTTTTTTTTCCCTTATAGTTTTCAACATGAAGCAGTGTAATATGGAATCCCCTGGGTAATTTCAGGATCATTTATTTTATTTGATAGTATATAAAATCAAAGGTGTTTGTGATGACCCTTCCATTTCTGCTCGAGGAACAAAGGCAAAAGTGAGCCACTGTCAGCTACCTGGAAGTCCTTCATTTATCCCTACCTTTCAAGCCAGCATAAACCTATCAAAACATTATAAATATTGTTCTGTGTTTTCCTTTTTTCTTCTTTCCACACGGGAACAAATTTAAGCATCTTTCTTTATCTTTTTTGTTGCCTGGTAGATGCAAATATCTGAGAAGCTGCTTTTCCAGTGCTGATCTACAAAAGGGAGGAGGGATACCCCATAATTCCTGAAGCAGCACTGCCTAGCCTCAGTGCCAATACCAAGGCATAAAGGTTAGGGAGGATGCACGACTGCAGAGCACCGTCCTGCAGAGCAGGAGCCTTTGCATTATAGTGAGTGACAGAAAGCCAGATTATTTTTCCAGCTTCTTGCTAGAGTGTGTCTGTGCCCTTTATTGCAAAGGCAGTCAGAGACAGCAGATATCTGCATTATTGCAGCCTCTTCCACTGGAAAAATACACTTAGAAGTGTTCCCTTGCTGCCATCGTGTGGCCCAGTGGGTTGTTTCCTGCAAGTCTCCTTGTGCTAGTGGGAATTGGGCCTCCCCCAGCGTTCTCAAGGCAGAGTCTTTGGGAGAAGTGGGAACAGGATCATTTACCTCTACTTGTTTGTGATCTGTTCAGACGTAGCTTATGATTTTCAATTCAAAATCGTAGTTTCTAAAGTTCTTAGTCTTTGGGTTGAAATTAACTCCTCGCTGTGCAGGCATAATGGTCTAGCTGGTGAGGTGGTGTTAGGTCATAGGTTGGACTTGATGACCTCCTAGGTGTTTTCCAACCTAGCTGATTCTGTGGTTCTGTAATGTTCAGATGCTGATGCTGTTTCTGTTTCTCGGTGTGTGAGAAATTCTGTTGTATTGCCATGTATTGTTCTGTGGGATTGTACTTCTGATTTCAATTGACCTACAGGTACAAAAGTGCTGTAAGGAATTTTCTCCTTTTTATCCCATGACTGGCCATGTACTTTTCTTCCCCATGTCACTGAGCTGGGTCTGGGAGATGGCTGGCTGTGCATGGCAGTGGAAGGGAAATACGTGGAAATGCAAGATTTGCAGATGGTGCAGAGGGCAGGCTTTTCCCACCCCTTCTCTGGCAATCATCTTGTACCTTGGTTCTCTTACAGCAATTGCAAAACTGATCCCTGATGGATGCAGGAAATGAGGCCTAAGATTAGGTTCAATTGAGTAGCTGATTTGTCAGTTCAGAGTTTCCATTGCATTGTTTTCTATCTGCAATTAAATTGCTTCCTAGAATATTCCTGTAAGTTTGGTATCTTAATAGAAGTGAATTTTTCTTAGATATTCAAGAGATTATATTTTTAAGGTGATTGCATGTGTTTGTATAGTTGGCTATGAAGGGTTGGGGTTTTTTTGAGAAAATTTTGTGTATCTGTATATGAACTCCAGCTAAAGCAGTGTCATCGCAAGCTTAAATGGAAAGAAGTAGCTCCTTCCCTCAGACAAAATCAGAGTTTATGTATCTGGAGTATTGCAAAAATTTATGTGAAGTGTAGAAAAACTGGAAAAAATATTGGGAAAGGTGAAAAGGAAGCACCAGATGGAGCTGGAGGAAGCACAGAATGGCAGTGGTTGGAAAAAACACCCGAAGTGATTCATTCTTAAATGCAAGTGCTGAGCAAGAGCTGCACACCATTCCCACTTGCTGTTTCAGTCTGGCTATCCATGGAAACAGGATCCTGTATCCTGTCTGGCAGGACATAAATGAGGTTGCATCAAGAGGCCTTTGGTGCCAGTTTTTGGGTTGTTTATTAACTCTTGTGCATTGCTCTGCATGTCATCAGCAATGAGAGCCCACACGGGGCACACCAGAACTGGATGGAGTGGTGCAGTGTGTCTGTACCCTTCGAGCGCTGGCATCCCCAGGGGGCTGTTCCATGTGTTTTACCACCCCACCTGCCCTTTGTAGCCCAGCTGCCCTGAGGTCATGATGCTCTGCACCTCTGCAGCCTGTCACAGAAATCAATGACTTGGGCTGGTTACAAGCCTGTTCCTATGCTGTGAGTGTCTAGCGTTCCTCACCTCCCCTTCATGGTACCCTGTTGTTTGTTTAGCCTGTGGTATCAGATATAAAGGTGCCACAGTTGAGGTTTCTGGTTTAGTTTATTCCATTCATTTACATATATTTGCTTGCAATGTGAAAGTCCTGCTTTAATTTTCTGTCCACCGTATTTCTTTTGCCAGTGAGCTGGAGACATTTGTTGAAGACCTGAAGAAGGACTCTGCCGCTTCCAGCAAAGCAGTTACACTGAAAGATGTTGAAGATGGAGCCTTCCTTTTGCGTCAAGTGGGAGAAGCTGTTGCTACCCTGAAAGGTATGTACTTTTCCTTTTTACTTTTATTTCTTTTCTTTTAACCACAGAGAAGAGTTTTCCCTTTGATCTGGAGGCATTAACTTTCACTTCCAAAAAGATTTAAAGCTGGGATTAGGGAGCTTGCTGCTTGGCCCCTGGAGAGAGATAGACATTCCTGTAATTGACATTCACCCAATCGTTTGTTACTGCCCAGGGCTTTTATCATTTTCTCTTCAGCTTCACAATTGTTTTCTTTGCAGGAGAGTTCCCAACATTGCAAAATAAAATGCGCGCGATCCTCCGGATTGAGGTGGAAGCTGTGAGGTTCCTAAAGGAAGAGCCGCACAAGCTGGACAGCCTGCTGAAACGTGTGCGCAGCATGACCGATGTCCTTACCATGCTCAGGAGGTGACTTTTTTTCCTTCAAGCTTAATGAATTTCCTCAAGCAGGGCTGGAACAGCTTTTGGGTTTGTGTTCTCCCCCTCTCCCCTGGCAAGTCTGAGAAATTCAGCTTACTTGCAGTATTTATAGGTTATTCCTAGAGCCCTCTCAAGGGAAATCAAATTAGCCTTTCCTGTGCTCTGTGCCGTGAGTCTGTTCTGAGCAGCAGCCTCAGTCACTGAGATCTTACAATTGACAATAGATGCCTCTCAAGTCAGCACTTCCAGATTTGGGAAGTACCCGGATGAGAAAACTTAGAGTGGCACTAGTCCTATATCTGAGCTAATTAACTTTAGGTATTTACAGCAATTTAAGCTAACAGAAACGTTCTCTGACACTGAAAGGTACATCCCCTAAAATGTAACAGTAAGAAATAAAACAGGAAAAGAGTCTTAAGTGGATAAAGGTATCCTAAACCTTCTGAACGAATATGCTTATGAGGTAATGCAAATTCTCTTTCTCTTACTTGCAAGGAAGATGCATTACAGAAAGTAGAAATATTAGATAAAACTTATGTCCATTAAGTGCCAGTGTTTAGCTATATTTGTCAGAATATAAGAGCAGCAAATGATTGCTGATTTATATGACTTAGTGGGCATTGGATTTAATTCTTGCTCAAAACTGTCAGTGGTGGTGGTCTCAATTTTACTTCAATTACAAGAAAATGTAAGTAATAAGCGTGTTGTCACTACCATTTTTCTAAGGAATGCAGGGTTGCCAGTGTTTCTGTATTATCCTGAAGCATATGTGGAATGGATTTAGCAGTATTGGCAGATGGATAAATGGTTTATGTAACAGGTTTTCTAGGAGCCATCACTAATTTTTCTGTGCAGACAAACATCTATATCCTTTCACATTAGTTTCTTTTCTTAAAAATTACTACAGCTACTTCCTGTCTTGCAAAGAAAAATAGAACAATAAGTTATGCATACCAAAGTTTTACCAGAAGTCATTTTTTGCAGCAAAAATGCATATTAAGCCTCATAAAGTCTGTTTCAATAACGGGAAAACTGATGGCATTTGATGGCTTGCTACACTCAGAAGTTCAGACATTTCACAGCTAGCTGCCAGAAATAGTTGCTTCTTTACATCCTCAGCACATCCTACCCCACACTCTTGACAGGCAAGACCTTTGTGAAGTATCATTTGAGACAGAACCTTCATTTGAAGGCTCTGTTCTGACAACATGCCAGACTGCTACCGCTCATTATGTATAGCTTCACTTTTCTGTTCTCATAGTCCAGGAACATCTTGTTTAGCTAGATGCACTGTATATAGGGTAATTAATTGATTTCCATTCTCACTCTTAAAATCAACCCCCTGTAACTCATGGTTTGGTCAGAAACGGCCAGTACATCAGTGAAGTTTTATAAACACTTTAGCAGACTGAACCACCTGAATTAGAGTGGCTTCTTTAAAATTCTGAGCCCCTGGCTCTGGAGAAAGCTATAAAATCATAGAGCTGAGAGCATCAGGAAATAAAAACCCACCATTTTGATTGTTTTGATGTAGGTGCTTTTTCTTTGCCAGAGTTTATGGTTACGTATTGCTCACGACTGGCCTGTGTGCTAACCATGTGCTGTTGTGTTCCATTTGGCTGGGCAGACATGTTACAGAAGGACTGCTGAGGGGTGTGGATCCATCCCAAGTCGTGCAATACTCTGCTACGGAAAAGTCCACTGCAGCTGACACTCTGAAGAACCAAGAGGAGCACAAGGCCACCCAGGGACACGCACAGCAAAACCTCACAGCGATCCCATCCGAGTCCCAGGTGTCATCAGTTAAGTCAGAAGTCATCCCCTTCTCAGCGATGACTGTCCATCACGTGCAGAGCTCGCCTGTTGTCATCCATCAGTCCCAGCACTCCTCAGCCCTGGTCAACCATGCCCAGGGCTCCCCCACTGCAGGCAGTCACAGCGAGGGGGGTCACCCCTCAGCCACGCCACCAGCCCCTCTGCAAGAGCCCACAGCAGGATCCCAGCCCCCCCAGGCCACACCAGCACTGCAGGTCTCTGTCAATGGCACCACCATGCAAAGCCTTTTCATTGAGGAAATTCACAGTGCAAGTACCAGAAATCGAGCTGTATCAATTGAGGTATGGGGTATTCTACTCAACCATCTGTCCTCTCTTTGGGTCTGAGCTCCCAGTCTCACTCTTGGGGCTGCAGGTGGGACTTTTCAAGTGCATTCTGGGGATTTATGTGCTTAACCCCTAATTACACTGTACTTCTGAAGAAACCTTCTGATTTTGTCCCTGCTCATTGCAGAAGGGTTGGACTAGATGACCTGTAAAGGTCCCTTACAACCCAAACTATTCTATGATTTTAAATGGAGCAGAAAAATTACATGTAACCAAAATTACATAACTGTGTATTTTTAATTGTCTTTATTGGAAAAAAAATAGAATTCTATTTTAGAAATTTTAGAATACCTTATTTTTGACCAATAGCATATAATTCTCTGGCAACACTTGCATCAGTGGATTTCATTCACTCTTTAAATCTCCATATCCCTTATTATGGAGAGGTAAAAGTGAAAGAGTGTGAAGCTCCAGTGGTTTTGCACAGAGATATTGAGAATACCCACAGGTGAACTGTTGTGTCTTATTACAGACATGCACTTTAATCTCCAATGTGATATAGTAAGGCAGAGACCCTGATTTGAATTTTGCCTTTGTTCCTTCAGTGAGGAGTGGCCACTGTCAGTCTGTCATGTGTTTTTGCCAAATCTAGCACAATACAAGTCAGAACAGTATACAATTACTGTTCATGTATTTCCTTTAGTTGCTGACTTGAACTGAAAGAATCTGTCCATACTGACCTGTATGGTTTACACATGGATTTTCTTTTTAAGTAAGTGATCACAATGGAAATCAGAAAAATAAATAGATGCTTTACTGGTTTTGTCTAGAAAGCTGAAAAGAAATGGGAAGAGAAGAGACAAAACCTTGACCACTATAATGGAAAGGAATTTGAAAAGCTCTTGGAAGAGGCGCAGGCCAATATAATGAAGTCAATTCCTAACCTGGAGATGCCTCCCCAGCCAGCAGCCCTTCCGAAAGGGGATGCAGCAGAAAAGCTAGAAGTCTCAGGTAAGGTTTGCTACAGTAAATGGGGCTAAAGAATATCTGGAAAGGAGAGGTTACTTTTCTGACTTTCTGGAATGTTTTCAGTTTATAGATTTCTGTGATCTTGAGGAGGGACAAAACAATCTCTGAATACACAAAAATCTGCTTTAAAAATCAAGAATAACTTGCTGTGGGTGGATAGAACAGCAGTAAATGTTAGCAATTGCGAGCAGGAAGATCCAGGTTAGGCATTAGGAAAAAACTTCATAAAGGCAAGGAAAGTGAAGCATTGAAGCTACATGAGGCAATAAGGAGAATGCCAGATCCCCATTGCTGGACAGAATGGCTTAGACTGGCACTGAGCTAGAATTATATAGGTAGAGCTGCTTTGTGGTAGCAAGATGGTGAGATGTCTTTCCAGTCCTATTTCTTTCACAGTTTAACATACAAATCCATGTTTGAATTTACTCAAAATCCAAGGAGCAAAGAAGATGCCTCAGCCAAACCTTGGATTTATCCCATCAGCCAAACGCGAATCAGCTGTAAAATTCTTGCCCAGCACCATGTGCAAGAGTGCATCTGGCTCAGTCTCTGACAGGCACTTGGAGACACTGTGTGTGGGGAGCACAGAACCTGGCTGCCTTCTGCAGTCTTCCAGTCGTCTCCCAGCACCCCCATGTGATTTTAAAGGGAATATCCCAATCTCCTCCTTTTCATATCCATTATGGAACTTCTCTGCAGTGATTCCTCTATACTTGTTTATGCAATTTGCGTCCCCTTGCTGTGGCAGCAAGCTCCCATCTTGATGGGAAGCTGGTATGATATCACTTGAAAATAGATGTAGGAGCTTTCCTTCATCTATTTTAAACTGGTATCTTACCAGCTTCACTGAGTTCCCCATAGTTCTAATATGCTGCAATTTGGCAAACAACAGCTCTTCATGTTGTATGCCTTTATAAAATCATGAAGGCAGTGGTTAAACCTTTATCATGTCCTGGAGCTCTCAGCCTGCCCCACAGACTTCAAACAGTGAACTTTGAGTCCTTCTGGTCCCTCCATCCAGCCCAGCTGCTCCCTCCCCGGGCTAGATTCAGTTATCCTTGTTTAACTCTACTGTGTCCTGCTGGAGCTGTGTGGTTCAGAGCTGCATGCTGCACTCAAGGTGTTGGCAAGCCAGCGTTGTAAAAACACAAAAAACAATGCTCTGGGGGTTGTGTAGACAAATTAATATAGAATTTGGGAGGAGTGTTTTCAGATCTAGCATTTTGTTCTGGGTGTACTTTTGATACTGCCAGGTTGTGGCTTCTTGGATGTTTCACAACATACATGTTTAAAATAAATTCTGTTGAGCCTCATAAAATAATTTTAGAATTCTGGCACCATTCAATGAGATTACTGGCTATCAACACTATTAGCTTGTATAATATGTGGCATAAATAGAAGAAGTAAGTGAAAATAAGTACCATATGGGTGCAGTGAGCTGTGACATCTTAAAAAGTGCAGAGCACAGTAACTGAGAAGTTTTGTAAGTCGCATAGTTAACTAATCCTCTTCTAGAACACAATTTTGCACAGTGTGCAGCCAGCAGATTTAAGAACAAGTTTGATGAGACTGAGACATTTGCCTTCTGTTGTGCATAATGAATCCTGTAATAGTAACATAAATATGGGAACAGCAAAACTTTTCCTCAATATCTGATTAAATGTCTCACATACTGCTCAGCTGTTCTATGACTGAGGATGAAATGTTCAATACCAGTCTGCTGTGGACTTGAAAACTGAACAATGTAAGAAAAGACAGACCACCTGTCTACCAATACAACACATAAAACATTTTGGCCATAAATTAGCAGAACCCTCTCTTGGCTCAACTGCAGAACCCAGACAGGTCATGTTGCCAGATTATGTTGTCTCATCCGTTCTCCACACAGAACCTCTCCCAGTGAAGAAACTCTTTTTTTTTTCTCTGCAGAGCACAAAGCAAAATAAAATTACACACTTTATACAGTCTTTTAGATGACTCTGTAAATACTTCTTTAACATCTTGACTCTAACTCATCTTTGCATCAAGATTGTTTAGTAAAAAATCTGAGGATTGTTTCTAGCATGTACATTAGAAATTGGTCTCCATCTCTCTTTGTGCCTTCATATGTGAGAATGCCCTGATTTTTGCAAGTGATGAGTGATCAGTCGCTTCCATTAAAGAGAGTTTAACTGACTGCAGAGACTGCTACAAGGCAGACCTTATTATTTTGAAACCTTTTGGATTTATTGTGGTAGAAGTCTGTATGGAGGTGGCAATTAATTCCAGTCTGTCTGTGCCTGTTGAAAAATGCCGCAGTTTAGTGAAACAGCTGGCGACAAACAACTCCCATTTTGTTCTCAGAAGTGCTTGTTCTCCGAAGAAGGTTCCATAAAGTGTAGGTTTTAGATTCCATGGGGACTCTCAGGCTTAGTGAGTTAAACTTGTTAACTTACTCATCCCTCTTTAAATATGCCAGAAGAAAAAAAAAGAACAGAATAAGATCTTATCCACAATTCTTTTCCTCCAAAGTTTTTTCTTCCCTTCCCATTTATATTGGGAAAATATAATGGTTCAGTAAATGAAATAGAAATCCAGCTTTGAAGTTTTATGACTAGCCCAGAGTTGCTGCACTGACCATGAGCAAAGCCCATCACAACCTCTGCTTAATGACTCCAGCTGAGGGATGTGAGGGGGATTAGCCTTCCATAACCAGTGCATCTGCCACACTCAGTGACAATATTCCTTGCCTGTGTTCCTTCTTTTTATCTCCCATTTTGAAGATGGAGATGGATAAGCTTCCCAGAGGTGTGAATGAGATGGTGGGAATCATGTTTTCTTTCTGCCTTCCATGTCTCTCGTTCAAGCTTGCTCTCATTAAGTGGGAGAAAAACTTGGAATTCTTGCAGTCAGAGTCACTAGCAGTTTGAGGGTAATGGGCTGTGCCTGTTAAAAGGAGTAGGGATTTGCAAAGGCCCTACATGATAGTCTGCTAAGCACCATCTTAGAGAATTACTCTGATTTTACAGCAGAAGTACATCTGATGTAATTAAAAACTAAGTGGTGTGTTTTGTACAAAGAAGTGGTCTAATGGAAAGTGCATCTGGAAATTCACTCTTTCAATTCTGCAAGTGAGTGTCATATAACCAGGGAGGGAGATAATACAACAAAACATTGCTTTAATCTTAAGCAGCTTCAAAGAACATTTGAGCTAAGAAGGAAACAAAGATGAGTCCGGGTCAGACCAGGGCTTCATCCAGTCCCCAGGGCCAGCTGGAGCACTGGAGGAGCCTGACAGAGCCCCAGGAATGGGCAGTTATGCAATAATTTGCCCAGAGGGAACACTTAGCCCTAAACAGCTGGGTAATCCCAAAGGGATGTTTTATCTTTCTGGATTATATTTATTCCAGCTGTTTACGTAACACTGAGTAGCTGCAGAAAGGTCGTTCTTTTGCTCTTGAAAACAGACTCTGTAAAGAGCAGTGTGAAAATAGTGGCTGTTGCCATATTTATGATGCTTAGCCTGTAACCAAAACCACACAGGGACAGGTCATGAGCAGGGCAATGCTGCTTCTGGAAATAATGCTGTCCAGGGACAATGGGGAGGAGGAAATGACAGCTGGTGGGGAAGCATCCTCAGGGGCAATGCCAGTTTGAGAATCTTCTCTTCTCTAGGAAGCCTTCTCAGAAAGCAAGGGCTGGCTGTGCTTGTCCTTTGTATTTGCTATTTGAATCTTCTTGGTTAGCAAAATATATATAAGGCTCCCGTATGATAATTCAAAGGCAAAACTGTGTGTTCCTGGAATTATAGCAAGTTAAGTGAAAATAAATGCTCCCTTAGAAGAGGAGCAAGTGCAGTTGCCTCTGGTGATCTCCTGCCCCTCTCAGAGGTGAGAGGACTCACTGAAATGCAAAGGTGGCATCTCTAGATCACTGCTTACATTTTCACTCAGCCTTTGTGTGAACTCAGCTAGTTGTGTCCAACTATGAGATGGACAGAACTCTTCAGCTGCTTGCCCCTTGCCAGCAGCAGCTCCCAGGCAGCACAGAAACGTGTGCTGGCTGCTTCAGAATTGCTGAGAGCCATGAGAAGCCCCCAGGCTGGTGTCTCACTTGTATTCATGTCAGTGGCTGTGCTTTCAGAGGAGACTGAGGGGTAGTGTCTGTAGCTGGGTACCCACAACCTGTGCCTTACACACTTCACATGTGTTCTGCTACCCTCCTCGTACACCGATGGCTGACACCCAGCTGCAGGGGCCTGGAGGACAGGAGTTTTGCTGAAAATTTCTGGGTGAAGGGATCCAGTTTCTCTGTGCTAGTACAGCACTGTTTACTTTCATTCAAAGTGCATTTCATTCATTACACTTGGATACCAAATGTCTTACATTCAGCAACAGGACCTTTTAATACATCTTTTTCCTTTCTAGTTGAGGCTGGTATGCCAGCATTATTTTCCTCTCTTTCACCTATGCTTACTTTGTGCTGCTTTGTTTGCCTGCAGAAGAAGCTCCTGATGGAGAGCAGGATAATGACAAGCTGACCAAGTCTCCACCTCCTCCACCTCCACGGCGTAGTTACCTGCCAGGGTCAGGACTGACCACGACGAGATCAGGAGATGTCATCTACACAGCCAGAAAAGAGGCTGCTGCTGTCAAGGTGCGATGATTCAGAGTCTAGGCAGTCAGACTCTTGATGAGAGGTTGGCACAGGGACAAGACACAGGCTTGGGCCTGTAAACCACAAAATAAGTTGAGGCAGAGCTATGTCTTAGAGAGCTACTGAAACTGCTTACCAGGATGCACTGCTGTCAGCCCAAATGAACAAGTAAGATTTGATCAGTTTTGTTTACAGGAGTCTTGCTGCTCTTATCTCCTAACAATGCAGAAGGCAAGTCACAGGCTGCTTTCATTTAGAGTGGTAAGAAGATTAAAATGAAAAAAAAAAAAAGAAGCATGCCTTAAACAGATGGGGAAGATCAGCTCAGATTTGAGAGTGTTTTTACAGCAATGTTGCAAATTAGTTTCTTTGGGCTTGTTTTCCCCATCTGTTCTGGGGAAGAAAGTGGAGGGAAGTCCAATTTAGGAAACCTTTTAATCTGTGAACATATAATCACATCAGCAATATTGGTTGCTTTTGAACTGATGAAGAAGCGGGAAGAGGGACCTCGCAATAGGGGAATTGCAGTAGTGTTGAACTTTCGGTGTTTGTTTTGCATCACGACGGTTCTATTGTGTCATCTGTCTGTGCTTCCTTGTCCCCTTGTAGGAGTGCAGTGAAGATGCTGGGCAAATAGCACAATCCAAAGCCCCTAAAGAGGATCAGGCATTGTCTCGGAGCACAGGGCATGCTGTAGCACCAGCTGCAAAAGATGAAGAAGAAGAGGAAGGAGATAAAATAATGGCAGAATTACAGGTATGGCTTTTGGGTTGCACAGCAGGACACCTGTACCCAGTATCACTTCTAGGGCCTCAGTGCAATTTCTAGCTCAGGACATGAAAGAAAGTGAGTCTGCTAGCCTCACCTGGTACCACTTTGTTGCACTGAGTGGTGCACTTTTTGGAAGTACTAACAAATTTTGTTCCAGAGGTCTGGAGCTGAGAGAGTGGTCAAGAATGCAGTGGCTGCCACTGGAGAAGCCTGCACATGCAGATGGGACAAGTAAAATGCATTTGGTGTGCATTTGGTGTGCATTTGGTGTGGTTGTCCCTGGCCTAGTGTTGCTCACCTGGTACCAGACTGGCAAGGTGCTGAGAGCCCATCACCTGTGTTAACTTCCATGGGAACAGAAGAAAACTGGGTCTGCTCCTGGTGAGCAAAGTTTCCCTGGAGTGTTTGAACACGGAGATACTGCCCATTCCCTGTGGTGTAACTGTGACAGTGGCAAAGACTCTTGCTGGTCCTTCACTTGACATCACACAGGACAGTTTACATTAGTGATGGGAATGCTGCAGTAAATGCCAACTGTTCCAGCCACCATCAGTGAGCTCCAGCTCCCCAGGGCCACCCTCTGTCCTCTGCCATGCCCGCACGAGGAAGGGCGATGTGGATCAGCTTAACTGGCTGTAACTTCGGGTGTTCTAGAGCACTGTGGCCCATGAGATGATCCCTGCTGTCCGCCTGCTTGCAGGTGGGCTTGGTGCTGCCCAGGGAGCATTCGGAGCACAGGACGCACAGGCATTGAGCAGTAAGTGCTCCTTCCCTCAGCTCTCCCTCATCAGTGCTGCTTGCAGGGAGTGAGGGCAGAGTTTGCCCTGATCCCCACTCCGTGTGCTGGTGCCCAGTGAGAGCTGGGGACATGGAAACTGTCACAGCGTCTCTGTCTCTAGGAAAGCAACGCTTTGCCTTGCAGCTGGGGACAGTGGACCGGGGGCTGAGGTCTGGAAAGGGGGGCTGAGGGGAGGAGAAATAGGCATGGTTACTCAACAGGGAATGGGTGTTTAAGTGCTAGTTTTGGGGACTAGCAATACTCATTTTAAACCAATACCAAATACCAGGTATATTTTAGAAGTTGTAACAGAGTACCATGTTTTGAAAGGGCAGATTGCCTGATCCAAGAGCTATAGGCTCTTAGTTTGATATCAGTCATAGGCAGAAAGATGGAAAATGAGATGCAGGATTCAATCATTGGAGAACTAAAGGACAGACATAAACAGTTATGCTAGTAAGCACAATGTAATGGAACAGAGAGCTGTCAAAGCAAACAACACCCTTTGATCAAGTAACAGATTTGACTGCTTGAACTGAATTGTATACCTAAAAACATTTTAGTAAAGCATTTGATCAAACATCACGCAACATTCCCATAAAAATCTGGCACCTCAGAGTATACAAAAAAAATCCCTATCCCAGCATAATTGAGAGCTGTCTGGTTTTGATGTCTGACCTTGACGCAGGTGCTCATAGACAGGTCTCAGACAGGGCAGCAACAGGCCCAGTGTCTCTCTGTATTTTCATCAAGAGCCTCAAAATATGTTTAAAATCCTTACTGTATAAAACATATTAATTCACATCAGTGAAGTATGAGAGCAGAGGGATGATAGCAATCGCTTAATGGTCATAATGCTTTGCTGAACTAAAAAGTCCACATGAAGAACAACAACATACAGGCCAGACCACAGCTGCATGTCTTGGAAAGAAACAGGAGTTGCAGTAACAAGTTGACAGGAGCTCCCAGGTCAGTGCTGTTGCCACAAAATTGTGTTTACTTCAGGTGTAGATGTGAGAACATGCAGCGTTTTTATCTCTGTGTACAGGATCAGTGAGATCCACACTGTGCTGCTGCATCCATGACACATGGATATGTGTCCCCCATTTGAAAAACCTGTTAAGAATATGAAAGTTCAGAAGATACTTGAGTACAATGTGAAGATTTTTAATGTAGCAGAAAAAGGCTCATAATAATACAAGTGGTTGTAGCACAAACTATTTGGAGACAGTTATAGATATTTCAGAGCAAAGGTGATAAAAAATACCAAAGGGAAATAGCTTTTTCGACCCTTAAAGCCTGAAGGACTGTGAGGATGCTTAACTCAAACCCACGTCACTGATCTCACAAATGGGTAAGTTGGGGAAAAGTCCATGTCCTGTATTATGAGGAGCAAGACTGTTTTTTCTATTAGTTTCATGTCTTCTTAGGTACTCTGGTCTATTAACACATACAAATAGGATGTAATGGAAAACCAGAAGAAAGTCAACATCCTGATTTTTTGCACTGGATTTTTCTTGTTATCCTTACCTTTCTGATTTTGCATGAACATGCAATACATATGAAGAATACAGTATTTAAAGAACAGACCTGATTCTAATCTGTAATCAGAGCTATTAATTTCATGAGTTTCCAGGAATCAAATAATTTCCCTAATATATGGTATAAAAATCCAATCTTACTGCATGTCACAGTGTGTCTGACTCGTGTGAGCACTCCCCGCTCGTTGCTGTGTCCTCCCTGTACATCTCACTCAAGGCAGGCCGTGTGCCAGTGGAGGCCTCCAGAAATTCTGCTGAGGCACATTTGCAGCCTGCCCTGCACAGGGATGGTGACAGCGATAGTTTTGCTCTTCCAGATCTGAGAGCCAGGTGGATAGAGAAACTCAAAGGGAATGGAAGGAGGATGACAAAATGAATTGCTGAAAAATCTG
The DNA here is from genome assembly GCA_013397895.1 of Origma solitaria. Taxonomy (NCBI): domain Eukaryota; kingdom Metazoa; phylum Chordata; class Aves; order Passeriformes; family Acanthizidae; genus Origma; species Origma solitaria. The sequence goes on along the minus strand of VZRL01004010.1, from coordinate 316,276 downwards.
GGCCATGCTCTGGGAGGCACATGGTGGGAGGCCAGTATCCACAAACTCATATGTTGGGACAGTCAGCTTATGGCTCATTAGCAGGGAGTGTGACAAAGGCACATCTCCATGTTTAAAAGTTTTAATGACAGCTTGTATGGGGGAAGTTGAGTTTTGTAACTCTTGCATGATTGTCAGCCACTAGGAAGTAGGTGCTGTCACAAGCCCTGAGTTTGCCACGGGCTTCCTACTTGAGTTTGGATAGTCTGTATGCCTTCATCATCTGGAAATCCAGAAATCAGGCTTGTCCTCCGTACAGGGAGCACTGAGGTCAGCATGAGTTTCAAGTCTTGACAGACTGGAGGGGATGTCCAGGTGCTCTAAATCTGATAGTCTAATATCTCTATTACTATCTCATGAGCTTCTAGATAACATTGTTGAGCTGTGACTGTTAAAAACAAGTGCTCTCTTTGTAGTTGGTCATCTCCAGGTATTTCTGTGTAAAAGTTCTTGGTCTCCTGATAACCTGCAGTATTTATTTCCTAGGCTTTCCAGAAGTGCTCTTTTATGGATGTAAACTCAAACAGTCATGCTGAACAGTCCAGAAATGATACACTTGTTAAAGACATAAGGCCTGGGACTTTAATGCATCACAAGGAAAAGAAGGTAACAAGTGGCAATTGTAGACATGCCACCCAGTCTTGGCATAACCTTCTTTCCTTCAAAACTAATCTTATATCTTGCGTCCTGTTCTCTTTAACCCCACCCACCACTGCCCAGCGGTTTCCTTCCTTTTATCTCCATATGGCTCAGAAACACTCATATGGAACGTTATATTAAACCACATTATGTGTCTCATTAGTAATTATACAATGGTTGCATGAAGTTTTATGATTCTGTGAAATCAAAACAGGATCCATCAGTTTCTGTCAGAGATGCTCATACTACTTAGAACATCCTTCCCCTACTGGGAATGTTCTGGCGATGGATGGTGAAGCATCTCTCCTAAGCTTGAGGGGAATTAATGTTTCTTCTCAGTCTCAAGAGCCAATTTAGAGAATTTGTACTTTGTTTCATTTGTTGATCCCAGAAATAGTTGTTAGATATTCAGAAATCCTATTCAGTTTACTGGATGACAGAGTCAAAGTGGATGGGAGGAATTTGCCCTTACGCTGAAAGTTAATGCCCAAAATTCAGTCGTGGGACTGAGAAGAGGTGCTGTGTGTTGGGGCTGTGGCCAAGCTGGGGTAAATGTCACAGCTGTGTGTGGACTGGAGTTGCCAATTGAGTTGATTGGACTTAGCAGGCAGCCAGTGTGCAGGACAAGAAAAGGACAAGTATTTCTGCCCTTGCAGTCCTCTTTTTTACATTTAAGAATAATGAGTTGCATCCCTGCCGGGGTTAGGGGGTTGTGCAGGCATGACAACTTGTCAGCCAAATGCCAGTTTGCAATGAAGGTGGGTATGGTGGGGAAGGGCACACAGCCCTTCAGCACAGCATTTCAGCCTTCTCATACATTTTGTGTGTGTATGCAAATGCTGCCAGGTCAGGGCATTGCACTCAAGGACTTGTGTTGGAGCTGCCCAAACAGCAGTTCTGGTCTAAAGCTGCAAACAGCTGGCTGGATGAGGGTACAGGTCCATGGGTATGAGGGAAAAAGAAAAAATTGCTTTGTTGTAGAGTGTATGACAGTGTTACAGAGAAAAGAAAGTGTGAATTCATCCTCATTACTACTGTTGTCAGAATGAGAAGATCATATTGTTGCATAAAATCCTGGGTCGTTTCTCAGGACGCTGCACATCCTGTAGCACAAGCATTTCTTACAAAGGTGCTGCCAAGTAACTGCCATAAACTGATATTTATTTGAATAACACAGAGTCCAGGAAATTAAGGTTAATGAGGTCTGGTTTTGTAATCTGACATGACGGAGTGTTTATTGGCTTTAAATATGGAACATTATGATCACGATAAAATCATTGAGGAAATGAGTTTTGTCGTGGTTTTATTTTTTTAGTAGAAAAGTGGCAGCTCCTAAAATGAGATATATTGTACAAGGACACCATGAGGGCTTGCACTGATGCTTGGAGCTAGAAGTGGAACTTATGGAAAAAGATATGCAGTCTGCATATCCAGAGGCAACAAGTGCCATGAAGTGACTTGGCCTAATTCTGCGGGCTCTGATGTGTCATGGCACTGGGGGGCACTGAGCACATCGGGGGCCTGAGGGATCCCATGCCCCGTGCTTGGTTCCTGTAGTGCCTCCACAGTGTCAGCCTGCCCCCTGAGTCTTGCTGCTGGGCTGCTTTGCATGACAGCTCCTCCTTTTAGGAAGTAAGAGCGATGTCAAGGTGCCCATGGAGCGGCTGTTCAGCCTCGCTGCTGCTGAACAAACCTTTGTGCAGGTGAACTGTGCCTCTGGTGTGTCACTGACTTTCTCGCTTCCGTGTCTTGATTGTGAGTAAAGTTTGTCGGTGTAAAATCCTCCAATAGTATGTACGAAAATATCGCATAAGGTATAGAAATTATACCTGGTGAACCTCCATATGCATGGGGCGTGCATGCACAGCCAACCTGGGGATTTCTGCACCGTCACTCATCCATCTCAGTTGGGAGAGCAACGCTCCTGACTGTTCTGCACATCTTGATGCTCACATCAGTATAATCTGTCCTTCTGGTGTGTTAAGTCAGCTTCTAGTCTCAAGCAAGCAATGTCAGCATTATTGCTTTTGGTTCACTGCCTTCAGGCACTCGAGGCCAAATTAATTTCCTTCTTGGTGAGCTCTCTTTTGACTGTAGATTTTTCTCTTATTCATAGTCATGGTGTCTCTTCAGGTCATTCCTTCACCCTGATGATTGGTGTTTCTCCTAAGTTGTCACTAGCACTTAAACCAAGCCCCAGAGAAAAGCCTGGTGTTATGAAACAGCATTTTCGGGGTCCTCACTTGCAAATAAAGATAAAATCCCCCCTGAAGTTTCATTGCTGGGAATATACATACTTCTTTTGAGCCAGTGGATGACCTCCCTGTGTGGTGTTTGGCATTTCTTCTATAAGTGAATGTAGCTCAGTAGTTCATTCTTCACTTCCACAGGCACCATGGGGTGCCACTGGTAATTCTGAAGGAACACCTTTAAGCTGCAGCAAGGATTTAGAAGTGCTCAGACTGTAATGATACTAATTGTGATGGAGCAGCACTGCTCAGGTGTGAGCAACATCAGAAGCAGCAAAATGTAACTTGGAAAAACAGCTTTTACTGGTATAAAACTTCCTCTCAAGGCGAGCCAGACTCTCGTGTTGGCTCTCTGGAGAGCCAGCAAGCCGTAGTGCCCTGCTGTCAGCCCTTCCACATCAGCCCCTTTGATGTGTCCCAACTGAATGGGAGCAGATACTGTGAGACTTTCAACTTCAATCTTATAAAAACATGGGGGGTTTTTTTAGCTGGAAGGTGAACAGGTCAAGGAGCCCTCTGTTGGAAATAAGGTAATTAGTGTGCTTTTGCATATTCTGGAGGCCTTGTTAAAACAAGGTAACATCCCATCCTGACCTAATGCATAGCACAAAGCAGTAACATCATGCACTGTTCTGCCAGAATTTGGAATTTTGCCCTGAAGAAAGACAGGAATCAGATGACAACTTGAGACATGTCTCTGCAGCAGTAAATGGAGTGGTGAGTTCACGAGGTCTGCGCTTCCCCTGAGATTAATCTTGGGGGGGGAAAAAAAGTCCTGTAAAGGTAAAAGCCCTGAATAACTAAGTAATCCAACTTTCCCCCTTAGGTGTATGGGGCTACAACAGGATCTCCCACAGATAGTGACCATCCTAAAGAGAAGAGGGAAGGGAAAACTGAAGAAGAATTGGGTTCTGATTCATCCAGTACAGCTGACAGTAAAATTGGCTTTTCAATGAATGACAGTCCTACATTTAGCAAGGGTTTGTTTGTAGACAGTACAGACTATTCTAACAAAAACCTTCAGAATAAGAGCACAAACCTGTCTGGTGTCAGTTTGCCAGAGGAGGACAAACGAAGAGGGGCTCCAGATCACATTTTAGGATCACATTTTCCAGCTGTTGAGACTGGAAAACGAAAGGCAAACTACAGACTGTCAAGAGACGCTCACCAGGGCGTGCCGCAGGGTGAAGCCTTGCAGAGCATGGGCAAGCACATTCCCGTCAGCAGCGTCGCCCCTCTCCTGAGGCACACCCAGGAGGCTGCAGGGCCTCAGCCTTCCTCGCAGGAGCAAGAAGGGTCTGCAGGCAGCTACAGTCAGGTTGTGCTGAGACCCAAAGTGTCCAGAGCAAGCAGCGTGAGCAGCATTGAAGAGACAGACTCTCCAGGCAGCTCTCCCAGTGAGGACAGCCCACCCACAGAAAACATCGCCTTCATGATAACTAAAACAGCTGTCCAGGTGCTCTCGAGCGGGGAAGTTCACGACATAGTCAGCCGGAAGGGAGGAGATGTGCAAACAGTCAACATCGATGCGAGGAAAGATGTGGCATCAGAGCAGGGCATCCCTGGGAACACAGACAGCGAAGAGCCAGTGGTGTGTCTGGACAAAAAACCTGTCATCATCATTTTTGATGAGCCAATGGATATTAGGTCAGCGTACAAACGGCTTTCTACAATTTTTGAGGAATGTGATGAGGAGCTGGAAAAAATGATGACAGATGAAAAGATAGAAGAAGAAGAAGAGGAAGAAAATGAAGCACATGAAGTCTCTGAGAGGCAGAAGGAAGACTCATCAGTAGCTAATGACAGAAAAGCAACCACAGAGCATTCAGCAGCTCATAGTCCCCAGGGGCCATACCTACTTAACCTTCAGACTGATTCTGCAGAAAGCAAACCTCCTGCAGAAGAGGAAAGCACAAAGACAAATTTTCACAAATACCGTCAGATCTATGGGCTAAACACAGAAGCAAATTCAGACTCTGCTGATCAGTTGGGAAGCAGGCAGGATTCTAAGAAAAAATTTAAGTTTAAATTCCCTAAAAAGCAGCTGGCTGCTCTGACGCAGGCAATACGGACAGGAACAAAGACTGGGAAGAAGACCTTGCAGGTTGTGGTCTATGAAGAGGAGGAGGAAGATGGGACCCTGAAGCAGCACAAGGAAGCAAAGAGATTTGAAATCACTGGGTCTCAGCCTGAGGAGAGCGATAAAAGTGCTTCTGGGAAGCAAGAAGGAGCCTCTGGAGCTGCAGGGTCCCTGTCTAGGACTGATGAAATTCGACAAAGTACATACAGAACGCTAGACAGCCTTGAGCAGACTATAAAGCAGCTGGAAAACACCATCAGTGAAATGAGCCCAAAACCTATCCCTGAAAACACATACACCTCTGAGGGAAGCACTGTCCCCTTCTCTGCCCAGATAGTACCAGAGACCCCATCCCGAGAGCGTGTAGTGCTGGATGAGAGCCTTGCTGGCGTAGAGCCCCCCGCATCACTCCCAGCCACTTCACGTAAGGTACCTTAGTCCGAGAAATCAAACCTCCAGCTGCTTTCTAAAATCTGCAATAATCACCATTAAACAAGAGGGTCTTGTGATTTGTTTGCTTCCTTTCAGGTGGCTTGTTTGGGCTCCCCAAGAGGTGTCTAACAGCTAATAGACCATTGGTTTTTGGGTTTTTTTTAATCTTTGCTGCTGATTGGTGATGGGCAAATGCAGGGGAGCTGGGTCGAATAATCTGCTGTGTGAAATGACAAGCGTCACTGACATGAAATCCAGGCTGATCAGTAGCTGAGCAGTTTTCTCAATTTGATTCTGGAAATTAACACCTGCGGTGTGAAGCTCCTGAACTTTCCCTGCATGTAGTACTGTGGCTTTTTTATTGGCGCATGGTGTGCAGTTCTCTCTTCAAGCACCCTGGTACTGATCACACCTCTTTGTCTCCCTTCCCTGCCCCTCCACTCGTTTCTGCAGGGCTCCAGCACTGCCCCCCAGACAAGCCGGATGCCAGTCCCCATGGCTTCAAAAACTAGACAAGGAAGCATGGAGAAATCAGGCAAACAGCACAAGCTGCAGGATCCACGCCAATACAGACAGGTAGTTTTACCCTAAACCCGGTGTTTGGATGGACATTTCATGTTGTTTGTTTATTTAAAACTCCAGTATCTGACTGAGATTATACCAAATATCGGATGCCTGAGGTCTAACTGGACGTCCTGGATCCTGGGGGCATGACAGTACTGATCTTTTCACCATGCTTGTGCATGCATGTCTGCAATAAAACACTTGCTGCGTATTTGTTTGGTTGGTTTTTGGGGTTGTTATTTTTTTCTTCCCTTTTTTTTTGTTTTTTGGTTTTTTGGGTTTTGTTTGGTTTGGCCTTTTCTTCTTTTTTTTTTTTTTTTTTTAAACAACTGTGGTATTCACCTGTAATTTTAAGATGTCAACTACCTGTTTACTTTCCATTTGGTAAATGTGGTGGTTCCTTAGGAGAACTGGGAATGCTTCTGTTCAGAGAGTCTTTACAGGAAGCCCTGGACACTAACCTGTCGGTGTGTAGGTGGCAGTGGGTGCACACTAATCCCTGGCGGGACGTCTCTCTCACGTTAATCGCGCAGCATGGCCGACGTAGTGCCTGGGCTGTAACACGTAGGTCACGCCTTCTCACAAAGCTCTCTCGGCTCTTTCTCTATGCACTCTCCGTTGGGCACTTTGGGTTTTCTACCAGGTCCAGTCCACGGCTGCAGGACTTAGCTCAGGCCTTGAACTGTTAGTTCTGGTTCTCTGTAGGGCTGTTTTCCCAGGTCCTGTTGGTTTATCATGTTACTGGCTTTCTGACAAACTGTCTCCTGACATCTTTATTTGCAGGCTAATGGAAGTGCTAAGAAAGCTGGTGGGGACTATAAAGCTACTTCTCCTACCCTACCTGCTTCTAAGATCCCAGCCTTTTCTCCCACTTCTGGGAAAAGCAGCTCAGCACCTGCTTCTAGCGGTGACAGCTCTAACCCTCTTAATCCACCTACTAAAACCTCCATTCCTTCCTCCTCCCTTCTTGGTCCTCAGGCAGGTCGCATAACTTACTCTACCTCCCTCATCCCCTCTGTCTCTAACGGCTCCTCCAAGTTTCAGAGCCCCACTTACCCAGGGAAAGGTCACCACCTCTCGTTCTCGCTGCAGACTCAGAACGGCCGAGCACCCCCCCCTTCCTCCTCTACCTCCCCCCCCTCCTCTATCTCCCCTCCTTCCCTGAGCCAAGGTATGAAGAGCATCAGGACAATCCACACCCCTAGTTTCAACAGCTACAAGGCACAGAACGGGAATGCCGGCAAGTCCGCCCCATCCACGGTCAAGGAGCCATCCTAAAGGCTAAGCGCAGCACACCTGCCAGGTCACCAAGGCTTTTTGTTCACTGTCAAAGAATCCGCAGCCAATATCTTAACCAGGGAATGTAACCGTTTTGCTGTATTGCTGGAGGCTTAATACTAATCACGTGCTAAATACTGAATTACTACACTAGGTTAGAGTGAAGCTTTTTGGAAAACTGTTGCTGTTGTAACGATAAAAGAGCATTTTCTTTCTATAGGCAGCACCTCTTACAAAAAAGTGTGAAGGTGTGTGAGTGAACTTGACTGCGTGTGCACAGCAGTGTACTGAGCATGGGGAATTGTATGGTTAAAAATTTACTAAGTTGTTTTGTATAAAGCTATTTTTCATTATGGGGTCTAGAAGTGAACAGAGATATACTAAAGTGTGATTATATTCAACTGTAAAACTGAAACTAAAATATTTTTCTTTTATTTTGGTGTTATTTAGCTTTGTTACAGATTTCTATTTTTGTCAACAAATGTCATGGTTCCTTTCGAGATCTTTTGCCAAAACATTTTGATACTATTGTAATGTACATTTGAAAGTAGTATGCTGGACAGTAAACCTCTGCACAAGAAACAGAACAGGACTGGTCTTATATGTGTATGAGGCAACTCAACTTATTGCACTGCCATTCAGATTATATTTTAAAATTTGCCAGCCAAGGAAAAAATAAATTGTTTTACACATATAGATAGTTGCTGATTACTTTTTTTCTTAGCTAAATCCACCCTTTTTCCTTCAGTTTTATTTTACTGAGACCTGGTAGCCCATTAATGTATTGCATTGTGGATTTTAAAATGTACACTTCAGTACTGTTCTGTATACTGGCAAACTTTTGTACATATCTATAAATATCTATAAATAAATAAATACTGTATGTGGCTGGGCACATAGAGTAGTTTTACCACACCAAAGTTAATTTTTATGCATGCTTAAAAATATATATGGGGAAGGGTTGAAAAAGATGGATATCAGTTAAATAGGAGAAGAGCAAGAAACTTGCATAGCTAATGGTTTTGTAAATAAATTTATTTGTATAACACCATAATGTAATATACAGAACTATGATAAGCAAAGATCTTTACAAAAATAAAGGGCTGCATGCTTATGTATTTGTATTTTGTCACTAGTATGATGGTCTCAATTAGCTGTTCAGCTGTTTGCCTGAGGGTGTTAAACTATTAGGAGAAAACCTGACTTTATTTTCCCCAGATTAAGGCCACACATAGTTACTAATTTCAAAATGGGGTCTTTCAAATTTATGTCAAGAAAAGCTTACTGCTGGAACTCCAAGTTAGAAAACCAGCACAGCAAAACCTTTGAGTGGCTGAATGATGTACCAACCCTTCCACCTTGAGGTATTCCTTATTTTATTTCCCCTTGAGAAAGGGGAAGTTTCTGGGAAGCATCATTCCAAGGCGGTGCTCTGGGATGGTGCATCACCAGCAGCTGGAGAATGTCAGCATTAAGCCCTGCCTCAGGAACACACACAGTCTGCTTCCAGCGGCTGGCACCGAGTGCCATCCCCTCCGCTGGCACGGCAGCAGCGGCGCCTGCAGAGCACAGGAGCTTCGGTGCCTGAAGCCTCAGCTTTGCGGCTGAGCTGAGCCAGGACAGGCTGGGGCACTGTGAGCCAAAGCAGAGTGCAAGGCATGGTCAGAGCCCGCACGGAACCCCTGCAGTGAAGGCAGGTCTCTTCCAGCCAGGGCAGAGCAGTGGCGACTGGTGGCTCCAAAGCCTGCTCTGTGCTCTGCTTTCTCTCATATGGAGCACAGCATTCCCTGGCTCCGAAGGAATGGATCAGGAGCCTGCCTGATCCAATGCCACAGCTTGTCACCAAGGCCCCGTGCAGGACAGCACACGCAGAGCACCAGCAGGCTGGGCACCCTGCTCCTCCTTCACACGGCCAAAATGGAACCTCAGACTAAATGATGGACAGAGCAGGATTTGTTCTTGAACTATTTATCCCAAGGATCAGACACTTGGGGAGCATGAGGTGTCTCCCATGAGCCATGGGTCCCCAATGGCTCTGGCCCTGCTCTCATGGCTGCTCTCAGGGCCTCTCCAGCTGAGGGGCTGCAGCAGCACACTGTGTCCGGCTGGATTTAGCCATGCACAGCGGTTGCGCAGTCGCTGGTGTGCGCGGCAGTGAGGCAGTGCTGAGCTCACAGCGAAACACTCCGTGTGGTGGCGAATGTGAAAATGGCCACCAGGCAGGGAGCACTGCACCCTCCTGAGGCCTCAGCTGCACCGTGCCCTGCGCTCCTGGGGCACCTGCTCAGTGCTGGGGTGCAGCACTCACCAGGAGACCAACAGCAGCCCCAGCCAGCTCCAAACTCACTGTAGGGACTAATATGAGTCAGGCAATGTTTATTCCCTCTCCATCCTGCTTGTCCAGCAGTGAAGTTGTCAGGCTTTCACAAACACAGGCAGGGAAGAGCTGTACACAAACTGTAGTTCAGCACAAGGAAATCATGAAGTCTGTAAATTAATTCCTTGCACACAGAGGAAATCAGAACTGGACAGTAGTGAAAAAGCCATTTTCCCTCTGCAAACCAGTTATGAAGAGCACTTGGGTGGAGTCGACTGCTGCTGGAGTTTGGGACAAGCCATGGGACAGGTCCCACTGCAGAGCAGCCCCCAGCCTCACTGCTCTGAAGTCCAGCAGTGAAGCAGCTCCCTGGAGGAGCTGCAAGGGGAGCAGGACCTTCCTGCTGCCTGTGGAAGTCAGAGCCAAGCAAGGACTTACAGCAGAGTAAGCACCAGCCCAGTGTGAGCCAATTCCTCCCACAGGAGGGACTATAGCACCACAGGGACACAGCACAGAGCCCCTGCGCTGGGCAGGACATGGGGGACGGCAGAGTCAAAGAGGCTGCACACAGCAGGAAAAGGGAGGAATGTGTGGGACATCTGCCTCTCGCCCCTGCTGAGAGGCAGCCCTTCCTGCATGCTTAAAAACTCACGGATTCAATAGATGGTTAAGGCAGATTTTTACAGTGTCGTAATTGGAGCTACAGGTACATGCACCACTTCAAGGACTGCAGGCCTGCTGAAAGCCATTCCCCCTCCCAGCCTCACATCAGCCCACACCCCTTTCCAGAGGCTGGCACAATTAATTGGTTGATTACTACCTAGATGTGGCTTTGGAAACAAAAATACCGCTTTCTGTAGTAAACGAGGCCACATTTCAAACCCTTTCGTCCTGGCTGAACAAAGTGGAGAGAGGGTTCTCAGAGGCTGCACAGGAACCCCAGGCTTTATGTGCAGCTCGGCAAAGAATTTTCCTTCAGCTCTTCAGCAGCACAAAAGATGTTACAAAACTGTCTGGACTGTGGCCATGTCTTAATTCCACATCAACAGTGCTGTGAGCGATACTAATGGGGACCGTAACAAGCCCTTTAGTCTTAAAAAGCAATCACACGGCTCTTTCCAGCTACCACGCTCCAGAAAAGGCAGCTCAGACTAAAGCACTGATCACCACTGAAGCAGGAACTGCTGTTAGGAACCATTTAAAAAATCCAAACACTACCATTGCTACCAACACACTTAATACTTCTATTATTTCTCTATCAGAGCTCAGCTTATCCTGTGCCTAACAACTTGCAGCTTCACAGCTCCAGAAAGTTCTCAGAGCAGTACTTTCCAAGCCATTCTGAATCCTTCTGATGAAATACACAAACAAAACAAAACAAAGGACACAAATGGCAATGTTAAGAAATTCTGTTTAAACATAAAAAACCACCCCTTTTTGCTCTACAACCAAACATTGGCACAGGTTGCCCAGGGGTGTTGTGGAGCTTTCATCTGTGAAAATATATTAAAAGCCCAGCCCAGAGCAACCTGCCCTGGCTGCACGTGGTGAACTGGGGGTGGACTCAGTGATCCCTGCCCACCTCACCTGCTCTGCAATGCTGTGGAGCTGCCCATCCCACAGCATCCAGCTTCCACAGGGAACACTAACAGCATCCACCTCAGGACAGTCTGTTTTATGTACACAGTTCCCTTCACGAGTCAGTCAATCAGACTGTCATCCTTCTCTTCCACAAGAGGGGGAAAAACAGCATGAAAAGAAAGGAAAAAATCCCTAACACGGTAAAAAAAGCACTACAAATAAGGGCCTGAGGTAGCTGCTGCTATGATGAGGCCATAGCAATGACTCCTAAAAAGGTCTATATTCTCAGCTGTCACACTGGATGAAACTTAAGGCAACCCCATATCTTGGCAGTCTCCAAGAAGCAGAACAAGCACCAGTGTTTTTCCAGCCTCAGATATGCAGTCACCCACTACTTTCTTCAGGGGGAGCTCAGTAACCTCCTCTCCCCTGATGCCCCTGGCAGATGCTCCCTGCATCTTTCTCCCTCAAGTCATGGGTTTGCCCTACAGGTTCCACACTACAGTGCAGCAGCAGAGAATACCATGGAGGCTGATCAGGTTAAATAAATTTGTACCTGCAGCTTGGTCAGCCAGTCATGTTTTGTGTGTTCATTTTCTAAGTCCCTAATTTTTCAGGAGATCTTGTGTTCTTCTTCATTTAATACAATAAAAGTTCTATGTTCTCAAACACAAAAGTTGACAGCCATGTGTCTGGATTCAGGAGTAAAATTATCAGTTATCTGTAAACACAACAAAATGGAAATTAACCCATCAAAATGGCTGTCAGAGCAGAGTAAGATGCAGATCCACAGACCTCCCTAAGTACACTGCTTCACTGAGAAGACCTCTGTGATTTACTGTGGATGCTCAGCACGTACTCTGACAAGCTTCTGAGACTACTGATGGGACAAAATACAGCTCCAGTGAAAGACAACGGGTACTCACTGATGAGCACTAAAGGCATCACAACACTTTATTCTGAAATCCCTTGGTCAAATACACTTTGCTATTACAACTGAAACAAAAACCATCCTTGGTTACTCTGCCCTTCACAAAACACACCCATTCCTCCCAGCACAGCATACTGCCAATGCGCTCACCTCCTGTCTGCTCCAGGAGGAAAAGACATTTTAGTTTGCATGGAGACCACAAGAACATGGCTCATTTTTATGAGACCTGGTATTAGACGCACCCAATTATGCGGTGACAGCTTTCCCAGAGGTCAGCTGTCGTTTCTTCACACCGATTTTTATAATGATTTCTCACAAGGATCAAAACCACAGCAGATTAAAGTGTTACAGCCACGCTGGAAAGAAATGAGGTCTGCTAAAAGCACATCAGCCAACACATCCCAGTGCCACAATTCCTTCACCTCACAGTAACTGGACACGTGGACAGAGCTTTAATCCTCTACCAAGCAAGAAATGGTGTAAGACACTGGGACACCCAAAGTGATGAACAGCTGCTTTCTTTTCAAGTAGGTGTGCAAGAACATAGAATAAAAAAATAAAACTAACGGAGTTCACACACAGGTGAGCTTTTAGGGTAGAAACACATCTTTTTGGTTAAAATTATAAGAAGTCCAAGACCTAAATTACAGTATTGTTCTGATTGGCAGGTCCTGATCTTCACTCTGACTTCACAAAACCCGTGCATTAAACATAAACCCACTTTCTACATACCTTAGAATCAAATTATGTATCAAGATGAAAATATTTAAGTAACTGAATCTCTCTCACATGCTGACCTCCACTGTGTGGCCCTATAAAAGACACTTCATCCAGAAGAACTGCAGGTTTTGTGATCCTGAGAGCAGTTGCGGACTGCAACTTATAAACGTGACATTTCAAAAACATTCATCAGAAAGAAGTCGAACCACACAAAGAGTCACCAAAACAATTTTATTTCCAGTGTTTAAGTGGGTATGCACACAGGCATGATACAGGTTTGGATTCATTAGGTCTTCATGCAGAATTATATTCTCGATAAAAGAAACCAGTTCCATCCAGTATCCACTATCTACACGCCTATGTTACAACATTTATATCAAATCTGGTATCTGAAGAAAAGATACACATGTAATATGTACAGTTAAGTTACTTATTTTACAGAAAGATTAAAAATTCAAGTCACATAAAACTCAAAATCTGTATTAAAATTGGAAATATAAAACTCCAATATTTACTGGAATGCCTAAGGAATGGAAGCTCTGTAGCCACCTGTGTTAACATTTGTAAAATGTAATGAAACTCGTTAACTGTAAAATGCATTCATTTGTTTGTAATAAGTTTCTCTAATTTAGCAATATGGCACCCTAACAAACCAAATGAATTTATAATGAGGCACTTGTTAGTGACTAAACCAAAAGAACAATTTTCCTGCATACTAATGCCAGGCCAACTCTCAGTCAGAAAACCATGTATACTCTACACAGCGTGTTGCATCAGATGCTTTGTTCAACATTTGTATGCAGCCATCAAATATACTTTTTCTTAAAATATATATATATACTTTAACTTTAGTGTTCTTCTGGCTGTGGTAATGCACTGTGAAGACATTCCACAGAGCACATTGATGAAACCAGCCCAAATGAAGGCTGCATAACAACAACAGTACAGGAAAAAAATATTTATATATGTACACACACACACGCACACGCACACACACACACACACACACACAGAGTTACTGGGAAGTGTAACAGTAAGTTAATGAATTGCTGCAGTGGACATGTCTCCCCAATTCAGAGATACTGGTAGAATCGAGATCTAACCACTTGGGTCCCAGACAGTTTATGAGGATGGGCATCAACTGCTGGGCTGAAGCTGTTTTTGTTCATGTTCTGGTAATTTTCACCATTTACCTGGTCTGGTGGCTGAAATGGTCCCGAAGGTGGTGTTCTATTAATTAAAGTCAAGCTGCTGGAAGAGCTGCCTTCATCTGCCTGCATCTCAGCAGATGACGGCAGCTCTACCTTTGATACCTCTGCTAAGTTAGTGTTCTCAAGTCTGGGCTTTCCAGTTTCACCCGTATTAAGGTCAGTTGTGCTAGTGCGTAAACGTTCTCGTGCAAGCCAGTCCGAGATTGAGAGGTCCTGGGCTGGGCATTTTGGCTTCAACCGAGTCACAGCTGAAAGCTCAGATTCTCTCTCTCTACTTTGACTTGGTTCTTGAGCTTTCCAAGCATTCAGGACACTTATTTCAGCGAAATCCCTCTGTCCCCCAAGCGTGTGCCTACGCCTGATATTCTTTCTCTTTGCAGTCTCTGCAGCGTTAGCTTTTGGATTCCCAACTCCAAACATGTCATCAGCAGACGATTTGAGTCGCAACTTTAGCCTATCTGTAATCTTAAGTTTCCATGTAGGTTCTTGTTTGTCAGCCTCATTTTTGGCTGATGTAGCTAAACTGCTTGTGGATCTTCCTTTTTTCATGATGTCAAACATTTTGGTCACAGTAGGCAAGTCCTTCTCACTCTTTGCATCCCCTGACCCCTCACTGTCCGTTTTGTGCCGAGCAGACTTTTTCCTGGAGAGTGTGTCACATTCAATAAGTTTGTGTGAGCTAAAAAGTCTGCGACTCTCTAACTTTGGTGTGGAACTTCCCTCAGTACAACTTACTTCGCTTTCTTCAGAGTTCCTCCGACTGGTCTTTACCACTTCCGAAACTTTCCCTTTGGACAGCCTTTCGGCAGCAGCGCTGGTAGCAAAGACAGGGAAGTCACTTTCACTGTCCGTCTCCATAGGACGCCCTTCGCTGATCAATTCACTTCTTTCATCATCAGCATCTTCTCCCTTGCTTTCTGTCACTGACTGCACCTCAGGGCTCAGCATACTGGCATCTAAACCAGTCAGATACATTGTAGATGAAGTAGTTGAATAATCTGAGGTGATGGAGCTGACATCAGCTGCTAAAAACTCATTGTGTTTAATTTCAGGGCTGGCTACTTTTTTGCATGAGTATCTGTGCTGGGAAGCCTGGGAGGAAGTGCTTAGCATAGTGCCAGAGTCAGACACTGTCTCCTCAACCTGGGAAGAAGATTGTGAAATAGGCATTTTTGGGTTATTTTTCTGCATGGTTTGCAGACAGTTGATATTCGGTGATTTTGTACATTTTTCATGGTAAGGCAGTGAAGGTTCCTCTGTCAGGATATTTTCTTTCTTTAATGACTTCTTTTCATCCTTTGCAACATTCACATCTTTTTTACTGCTGTTCTCTTTTTCCTTCAGGACAAACATCCTTTGTTTTCTCCCTATCTCTCTCTCTCTTTCATATTCCCCTTTAGCTGTGTCCTCTTTTGCAGTGTCACCACGAGATTGTTCCGCAAGCTCCTTCTTGAAAAACACATTATCCAACTCATCCTCTGAGCTACTTGGTTGTGGTTTCTCTTTAGTCTTTTTCCGCTTGCGACTAGCTGCTGCAAAAATGGAGGACACAAGCAGTTCCTTGCTATACTGATCCTTTCCAGAACCCCAAGAACCCTGTGAAAAAAAGGGAGAGGACATAGTTAAAGATCAAAAAGAAACATTCATTAACCTGAGACAGTTTAAAAACACATTCTGAGCTTCACAATAGAAAGAGTGTCTTCATTCAGGAAACACTGACATGCTCTTTCTGTAGTTTAAATTATATTGCCCAAGAAGTCAATTTTCATCCTGAGCATTCCACTTTTTATCTGAGTCCCTTCAACTTAACAAAGACTAGTTTGTGTATACAACTATTTCGTTTTTGATTGACTAATAAAGCAGGCACCATTACAGTAAGAAAACCTTTTCAAGACTGGTTTGCAACTACTTCACAGATGTGGCTCCAGGAGTTTAGTTTCAATCCCTCCTTTCAAGGTCTCGCCTATTCAAAAAAGCTAATTGCTCAATTTTTCAGTTCATCTTTCACCTTTCAGACTGAGTTTGTAAATGATATCAAGTAATAACTGCCAATAAAATGAAAGTCATTCATAACTTGTTTAAGTGTAGAAATATAACAAATAAATGTCCTTATTTTAGAGGAATCTACCTTTAAAATGGCACAGAAACAATAAAAGGACAAGCCAAATTATTCCATTGTATGAATTAAAAACTATTTTCAGTATGCTGACCACATTACCACCTGCCCCCTTCAAAGCTATGCACCTTTCCTGCTTACTGCCCCGCTGCTACAGGCAGAGTGGTGTGGTGTCCTGGGAACTGGGCTGTTTTGAGAAAATGGCTGAGCCAAACATCCTCACAGAGCAGCTGTGCTCTGGAAGGTTCCACAAGGAACCAGAAGGATGCCCTGAGCCCTGTTCTCAGCTCCAAGTGAATCAGTGCCACAGCTGGAATGCAGGCCAGCCTAAAGCTGTGCCATGAGCTCATAGCTTACGGAGGGCAGCTGTGTGCTGCCCTGTCCCCCTGTGCTACAGACACCCAGCGTTAGAACTACCAAACAACAAAGATTTGTCCACGTCACATGAGAGCTTTGGCATTAAACTGAGGACTGAATGAATGCCCACATTCCAGTCTTATTCCCCTCCTTCACAAGCAGGTCCTCCCAAGCACAGCAATACTTCCAACGAAGATTTTGCAGAGCAGCCTTTAACCACAGCCTTTGCCTTCCTCGAAGAGGAGGAGCTATTATTCCTGAAGAAGAACAGGCTGAATTCTAAGAATACTTTTCTCAGTGAAATAGAGAAACATAAATACTCTCTGTGGGGCAGTACTAGGCCAACAACAACAGGGAACATACTATATATACGCTTAACTCTATTAAATGAGATGCAAAAGGAGGTAAGCGCCCTCAATAGTGAGAGTTTGGAACAAAGCTGTTGCTGTGTACAGCTGACTGCTTTGGTAGATGCAGCTAACTGCACACAACTACTTTTCCAACATAACACTTCAAAAATAGGTTATGAGAAAACAGTACTACCACTTACTCAAGAAATTCTACATAAGCTCTATTGTACATTTGCATATCAGTGATTTAATAAAGCAAGCACCTAACAGATTTCAAAAGCTTGTATCTATATCATATCACAAAATTATTTACCTTAGATTTTGCTGAGTCACTAGTAGCTGAATCTGTGAAAAAATTAAAAAAAAATTCTATTCAGTTCTGTGCAACTTTTTTATTGTTGCTACAGACAATGCTGGACTTATGAAAAAGACAAGCACAGAACAAGATGTGAAGCAAATTAAAACCAGAACAGAGTGAATAGTCAGAGCTCACAAAGATGCAAGCTGCACCACAGAAAGCCACCGCCATGAAAGGATGCTGTGAATTGTAGGCAGAATCAGCTCAATGATAGGAATGGCAAAGGAGCCCTGTTCTTCAAAATAAAAAACAGAAATACTAATGTTTATTCGATGCTCTAAGTATACAGCCCCTGCAAAACCGCAGCTGAGAGACCTTTTCAGGATGGCACTGTGTACTCTCCTGAGATTCAGGATACACAAAGCAAAATTGGGTGTCTTAGTACAGTTGGCTCCTAGGTACAAATCATGGTTCTTGTAGTCATACTCTTTTTGTGAGTTTTTAAAGGAATTAAGTCATATTTTGTGTGTAACACCCCAATTATACATCTCTCTCCACCTCTTACTACATACAGGTACAATTTTATTTTTAAATTGTCTAGATGTCAGCAGCTATCAGTTTTGTACTCATAACAAGCGCTTTTATGAAATGAAAAATGGACACCATAGTTTTACTGTCTCGCAAAACCCAAGATTATACAATTATAAAGGGGGTAGGAAGGGGCTAGCACAATGACTAAAAACATGAACTTGGGACTTTCTCCCTGGGAAGAAAGAGCTGAGCCCCCTGCCACACCCCTTTTGACACATGGCTAATGCTTTATGACTAGAAAGACCGGTAGACCATACCATGCTATTTCTCCTCAGGGTCTGCTTCAGAGATAACAAGAAACAGCAGAAAAACTTTTAAAAAGTAGCATTGATCTGTTTAAAATACTCTTAAAAGGAAATTTACAGCACAGATCAACTTGGGCTTTTTTCCATTTACAAGAAACGGGGGTTTCTGCAGACAAGGCAGCTACAGTGTGGGCAACAGTCCTCCTTCTTCCTACAGTTCCAGCTGTCCATCAGTGACATCACAGAATCCACTAATGACATCACCGTGTGATAGACTCCTCCCACTTCGCCTGTTACAACATCAGGACAAAGTGACTGTTTCAGTAAGTGCTGGACAACCCTTTGAAAACTGAAACAAAAGCTAGAGACGAAGGGATAACATTTGTGGGATACAACATGCTGGGTTAGTGCAATACTCGAGTGAAGGGAGGAGGGGAAAAAGTCACCAAAAAAGAGCCTGTAATGCTTATCCTTAGCCACAAAAGAGGATGGCATTTATAAACAGAAGGAAACCAGCTTTAGTATAAACATACTGCAACATACTTAAAGTATCTATCACTTGACAAGAAAACATAACTCAATTTTTTGCATTCCTAATGTTGGGAAGGAGCAATATTAGAACACCACTGAAGATCAGTCTTTCTGCCATCACAACAAACCACTTTATAGCAGCGTATCTGCTTGACCTCACGATGATGATTGCATGGGTTACTGTGAATAAATAAAATACTATGTGCAAACCTCATCTTTAAATGATTAAATTCCTGTTAGACAAAAAAGTTTTCCAAATTATATCATGCATGATTATCAACAATTCAAGTCTTTAAGAAGTGTTAAATGATCTTTTGGAAAAGAGGAAAACATTTTATTAGTAAAAGAAAATAGGAAGAGAGAGTTACAGTGAGTTAACGGTAGGTTATTCTAGCCTATGGACTAACACTGTCCAGGCAAGAGTTACCTGATACGTCTCCAGGAGATACTCCCGTTCTTCCAATGTTGGTGAGTAAATGATCTATGTTTGGCACTGGCTGAGATTCTACAGTGTTTTCCTCCTGAACTGCTGTCTACAGTTAATAAACAAAGATCTCTTCATCATCGTTTCACAAATAGTTCATTACGATTCAACAGCATTTAGAAAACTGCATTATTCACCTGAAGAACACGAGGAAAGCGTGTCCTATTTTCCTTTATGGTTTTAAAACAAATGCATGGCTTGCTTTTTAAAAAAAAAAATAGAATTCATTACTACAAGGACTGGAAAACTAAAAAGGTGCTTCTGAAGAGCAAACCATACAGTGACATAGTAAGAAATATACAAACGTTCTAGAGGCAGCAGAAGCAGCTTCTAAACTAAGGCAGTTAGAACACAAGCATTTATGCCATTATACTTACAAGAGGTTCTTCAGCATCATCTTCTGTGAAAAACCAGTCATGCTAAAAATTAAAATAAAAAAGGTGAAAACTCCATAGGAAATATAAAAGCCAAATGTGGCACAATCTAACATGGATATTACTAAAAGTGAGAGTTTGATGGATAAATACCAGACCCAAACTGGCCCATGAGAGAAAAGCTGGTTGATCTGTGTACAATCTTATTTTTTAAATAATGAAATGCATGCACTTACTTTTTGGATGAGTGTTTCTACAATTTTATATTGGTCTGGCATGTGCGTAACCATGTGTGTCATGTTATCATCAGATGTCCTCACAAGTGTTGGACCAAATACTATTGCCAGGTTTCTTGGTTCCATCTAAGAAATGAAATATTTCCACAACATACGTTTATAATGAGAAAATACAGTAATATGGGCTAAGTACATTAATATAATACTATTAATATATATGAAAACCATTTCAAAGAAGGACATTAAAAAGTTTTTTAAAAACACATTACTGACTCAGGAAGGATGTTACACTGCACCAAAACTCTCCTATATGCAGCTGCAATAAATACACCCCACATTTCTGCAATTCAGAATCCCAGCCTTCCTTAACCTACTGCAAAAGGAAATGGCTCCACATGCACAGAAAAGTCAAGAACTCATCTATATTCTTTACACTTTCAGGGGTATCTTTTCTTTTTTCCTTACAGAAACATGTATGCTTGAAAATACTGATGTTTTAAGCTTTTTTTTTTTTTTAAAAAGGCATTGATAACTCCCTGTTTATTTTCCTGAAAATGTTTTACATGACACACACAAAAAATTAAGCAGGTAATGAAATACTGTATTATATCTAGTGACAAAGACCTCCTTCAATTTTCACCAGCTTTGGAGGAGGTGGCAGAACAAACATCACAGACCCAACAGGCTCAGAGTTATGTGACCAGGTCACCACTTTAAAAGTGAATTAAGTATATGACTAATGTTACATCTCTGACAAATAATTTCAAGAAGCAGCAGCAGAACTTACCTTACATTTTTGCTTACTTGTTTAACTCTGAGTTTACTGTTCTGGTATAGAATAGACCAGTAATATACAGGAGGCAAGGTCTTTGTGCTAACCAGAAGTAAGCTGCAAACGTGACACAAGCCCCTAATGATCTCTTTGACTTCGGTTGTGTCATTTGACAAGTCACACAACAAAGGTGATGAATGACACCTCATTCATCTAACCTTATACGTTCTATAGTATTAACAGTACTTGACATTTATACAGCCTACCAAAACCATAAAACGATAAAAAAGCTTCCTTTAGGCACTGCACTTAAAAATTACACTTACTATAATTTCCTTGTAATATCAGCTGAAATTTCACTGAAGTTGAATGTGTTTAATTTTTTTTTATAAACACACAAATATTTTTCTTTTACATTTAACTACAAGGTATTATTTGCAGAACCTAACATATTCACCTCAACCGACATTTTAAATTATTTTAATCTTTTAAATTATTTAAGATTGCCCACAGGCTCTTTTATATACCATCAATTACATCTAATTTCTTCCTGTACCCTGCACATTGGTAGCCAAGCCACCATGTTACCTGCCCTGAGGTAAACAACCATAAGCACACCCATACTATGGACAGCTTTGTGCTCAGCTACCCCTCCCTGAGAGCTGAAAAAGGGGACATTATTATTTGTATTTACTGTAGGATTATAGCATGCACAGAAGCACTTAAAACAAACTCCCTCTTTTCCACCCCTATGGAAATGAAAAAAAGTTATACTTAGTGGTAGAAAAAGACCTGCTAGTGATCAACTACCACCATTTACAGTGTGAACTGTCTTTCTTAAAACCAGCCACACAGCATCTATAGGGTAATCAAATATTCAAGTAACTACATCAAGTCCTTGTCTTAAAAATTTCTCAAGCATCCAGAAGCCAGGCTTGAAAGAAAGCTGATGTGACAACCTTTGTCAGCAGGTTTATTCACCTGTGCCCTGCCCAGGCACAGTCTTACTGATGTCTAGATTGGAGTACAGGAAATTTACAGACTTGGGATAAATTTAGGATGCAAGGAGCCAAATAGAATGAATACCAGTTTGAATAAACTTCATTCACACTAAACAGGTGTATATTTTCCAGGAGTACTTAGCCTAATCCAAAAATCTTCTCCACACAGCAGAAGTTCCTAATTTCACCTACATCAATAAATTATCACCTTAATTAGAAATAATCCTGCAAAAAAAAAATACTTAATGAAGCAAACCAAAATACATTATACATTTCTTTCTAATACCTTGTTCTTTTCTGAGTTCTCTGCTACTGTCTTCAGGTGTGCAGAGAGGAACTTGAGAGTCTCATAATGATGTTCAGGTAAATCATGAATCTGAAACAAACAATCAATCACTATTCAGAACATTAAATATTTAGTGTTAATTTTATAGTGCACCTACAACACAGCTGATTTCAGTTTACCAGTCTCTTCAGTGTTTTCAGACGCTCAACAGGATCTTCTTTTCTATTGGCATCTATAAAATCTGCATATTTGTCTGTTAAAAAAGCAGAAATTAATCATACATATATACATGAGTTTTTATATCTACCTATGTGTGTATATACACCCCCATCTCCCAGCCCCACTCCCCCTTGAACACAAGTAACATATATACAAGAATGACCTCTGGATGTCATAAATTAGCCCATTATATTGTATGTGTATGTATGGTATGCCAGTAGAAAAAAAAAACCAGCTTTCATAGAACACTGCAACAGTAGAACTGAAAATTTTACTGTTTTATTTGCATGTTCATAATCCCTTCACCGTCAGAGAAATTCTATTCTAACTCTCGTTTTTAAGATGATCAACATGATTCCTCACTCTTTAAGAAAGAGACATTTATTGCAGAGTGGGGATGATTTCACTGATTTTACTCTCAAATCATCTGAATGTTGTAAGACAACTGTTCAACAGCAGTTCCTAAACACAAAACTGTAATGAAAACAACCTACCATTGGTAAAGAGGGGCTCTGGGAGCTTTCGGAAGAAGGATTTCAGCAAACTGCTTATCACATTCAAGTCACGCCATTTCTATGTGTTTAAAAGAAAACGTCAGACATGCTTTCTATTTCTGTAATCACAATACAACTAGAAGTTTTGGGGATTTTAATATGACAATAATGTAATTGAAGACTTACATCATCATGAACATCAATGTCAGTCATTCCTTTGTTGAGCTCTTCTTGCATACTTGAGATGGCAGCATTATTTCCAGGAACTCTGTAAATACCTGTGTACTCAAGACCTCTTTCTTCAACCAGTTTGCAGCATATATCAACAATCAGTGGAATATACTGAGGAAAAGGAGTTATATGGGTAAGTAATTGATTAAAAAGATATTTTAAATTCACAGTGAAAGAAAAACTCTACTTCCATACTTTGTTGGTATGAGCTGGAGGGCAGTCATCTAGTCTGACACCAAATGTTCCAACAGCAGAGGGCTTCTTTTCAAATGTCTTCCTCATAATGCTTGGAATGCCTTTTCTCCACGTCCCCTTATCTTTTGGTGGGCTTGTCTCATCTTTTTGTTGTTAGGATAGTGGAAAAAAGAAAATAAAGAAGGAAAATAAGAACATTTATGCCACAAAACTGACTGTAAATACAGGGAACAGATTTGCAAAGAGCAAGGGACACTTGCTGCATTTTTAGCTTTTACTGGCCTGGCTTTATGCAACAACTCACTAAACATTAGTCTGTCTTAAACATAACTTGCTGCTCTTCTGTGGTTCAAAAGATAAATCTGAACATACTCACACTCCAGACTTAGAAAAGCAAGTAGCCAGATGGTACTGTGGCATTTCAGCATTCTAAGACTAAACGTACATAAACTACTAAATTTAAACTTAAAATTTATATAAACTACTGAAACTTAAAAAAATTAAAATCTACATTTAGTAGCATAACACTAAGTCTCTATGAAATCACACTGCTGCATGAAATACCCATCAAACTCTAGATCCATGCTCACACTTGTGCAGACTTACTAACTCTTTCAGAAATTATTCCTAAATCATTCCAAACATTACTCACTTAAAGTACTCTCTATCCAAAAATCAAATTAGAAGTTCAGTTGCTCTGTTTACCTCTCCTATTGAATTCTTGTAGCAAATTGCAATTCCCATTTATCCTGCACTGCAAGTCACCTAATACAGTAAGTACTTCCTTCCTTATTTCTGGAGATATTCTTTCAGTAGATCTGACATTTACCCAACATGTGCAATTTAGTTACATGTGTAGCACTGCAGGAGCAAAGGGACATTTGTTGGCAACAAAACCCAGAATTCACTGACAGTTTAAATTCAAGACTGAATCATACAAAAGTGGTTGATCAAAAGTGGTTGCTTATCCAGTTGCCTGAATTTGTATATAACATTTTAAAAACAACAGTCTGAAGTACCATATGCTTACACACTATGTGAAAAAGAAAGAAAAAAAAAGGAAAAAGAGAATAAATGTCAGTTTGTGACATTATTTGATGGAGTTCAGATATTGATTCAAGTTTGCAGTGCCAGCTCAGCAGACTTTTTTAGAACACAGGAGGCAATAATTTTGTTCTGGAAAAAATAATACAGGTTCACTCCTGTGTTTTAAAAACTAAGACCAAAAAAATCTGTTCTTCTATACTTTTGAAGCACTTTAGTGGAAAAATTTACCTTGTCACTTCCAAGTCAGATGGCAACAAAAGTATGAATTACACATAAAATTTCCAAAGCTTGGAAAAATTTAGCTCACAAGAAGCCTAACACCTGTATTTGACTACTGTTAGCCCTACATGGAGCTGTAGGGAAAAAAAACCCACAAAAACCTCTTGAGAGGGGACTAAAATAAGAAGTTTCAGGGATCTGAGATGAAGTAGATCCTAGAAATGAGTGACTAGAGCTTCATGTTAAAAAGCCCTGGCTAATACTTGGTTGGCATCTGTGTAGTCACGAATTCAAAAATCCCTGAGAAGGGCACCTCGATGGCCTTGAACTGGGGCCGAAGGGAACTAAAGAAATACACAAAACATACAGACCTTTAGTGAGAAGCTTCCTTTCAGACTCATCCTTAGGAGAATGTGGGCTCTGAGTCCGCGGCTCTGCTTTAGTTCCAAGCAGAGTCTGTCTGATACTTAGACTCTGGCGAGGTGTTTTGGGAGATGGCTCTGTTTTGCTGCTTGAAGAACTGAACAAGAGATATTACTTCAGTAAAAAGAAACTAAATAAGAACTCTACAAGTAAACTACTGGCAACATATAAATCACCTACCTCATCATGGTACTGTACTCTTTAATCCTTCGACTAATTAGATCTCTACTAGTAACACCAGTATCCTATAAAATAGATTGAGAAATACATTATAATCTTATAAAATAGAAAAAAATACGTATTTTTTTCCTTTCAGAATATGATTAACTCTTCTGGTCACCACATACGTATAGAATTCAACATTTCAGTCCACTTTAAAAAACCCCAAACCCTCAACCAAACCAAACTTCCTAACAGGCAGTTCTTGAGAACACTAAAGGCAGAACATTTAAAAACCACAAGGAAAACAAAAGTAATTACAAATCAAGCACTTTTTCTCAAAGCAGTATGATCTTACTAAATCCTCTTAAACTAAACAGAAAAAATGCAAGTCAACACACACTACTACTCAGAAAAATCCAATCCTATGTGCACACAGTACTTAGAAAACTAATTGTTACTACAAACACATCTGAAAAAGCCATGAACTCAAAAGTGCTTTTTTATCCATCTGTGTAATACTTTGGGTAATTATTCTGAATCTGAACAGATGTGCATGACCACAGACATGAAAATATTCCTCTGTTGCTCATCACTGCAATGAAAACGCACTGAGGACAATATTGGGACAGATATTGATACCTTATGTACCATAGCATGTATGTGCCTTTGGCAATGAGCATTAACTTATTTCATAGGCACATCAGCATTTAATCAGAGAAACAGGCATCCTTCAAAGTTTCACTTTTTAACTACTGAGAAACTCATCATACTGTACTACTGCACACACTACTTTGCAATGCAAGTCTGAAGAGAGACCACACTGGTTCTAAACCTGCAATTATACTTTTAAAAAGATTAGGCATTTTTGGCAGATCAGTTTACTATAAAGTGTATCTTTAGTCAAATCAGCAATGGCATTAACTAATTTATTTCAAAAGTCTATTCTCTGATTATGACTATGTCGACCTTTTTTTTAAGCTCTATTAACTTACTCAGTTACCTTTTTTTCACCTCCTTTTCTTCTATGTTCCTATACACATTTTAGTCAATTGGTTAATTAAAAATTATTTCTTCTGTTCAAGTATTAATTATTAGAAAATACAATACATTTTTAATTAAAATGCATGAACTATGACTTCTGCTTTATATAGTATACAATTACCTCATCATTTAAGTTGCTGTTGTCTTGTATTGCTTTAATCCATGCTAACATGTTATCTCTGTCCTCAGCTTGAAACAGATACTCTCGGTCTGAGGTGGTGAGCCTAAATACATTTTTCCTCTTGGTTTCACAGTACGAGATGTCTATCAAGCAAGCATTGATGCTTATAGGCTGTTCTTCCTCAGAAAGGGTCACTTGCTCCTTTTTATCCTTGTACAAATAAAGTGAATGCCCTCGAAGGACAACATACAGTTGTTTCCACGGCCGAATGCTCCCACCAACTCGCTGAAAAACAGCAACCACGGCGTCAGTTTGCTTGCTTGTTACAGTGCATGTTTCTGGATTACAAAAACTACCTCCAGAAGTTTTGCAGAGAAAGACTACCCACCTGGCTGGCAGAAAGATTACACAAAGTGGGATTCACTAATTGCTCTCCATTAGAGGAGTGAGATGCTCGATAACCTGCCCTCCCAGAACACCCACTGAGTGCAAGGTCACATAATGACAGTAGTAAGAAACAGAATGACAATTTCTGGTCTGGTGTTTAGGGAACTCTTGTCCATGCCTTTCAAACTGCCTTCAAGTCAGAATGGCATTTTCACACCACTGCAACTCCAGACTCCCAATTTTCCTAAAGTGTTAGTCCATATTTGGGCAGAAGGTTAATTTGAACTCAACTCCACAACATCCACAAAAATTACAACTTTTTTTGTTATTGGGCAAGGGGGAAAAAATACAACTACACTTACCAAGGGACTGATTCTTATTATTTAATTAGTCATTAGAAATTAGTTTACTTCAACAGCTGCTTTGAAATGTAAAACTAAAACATTTTGGAAAGCAGTCTGTTAAAGAAGCTGAGGAATTGACTGAAGTAAATTTTTAACAGGTCTAAAATTTTATCAGTCTTATTGATGATCTTATCCCCTCAAAAAACTAAACCAAAACAAACAAAAAACCCAAAACAAAACAAACAGCCCCCCCAAAAAACCCCAACAAAAAAACCAAAACACAAAAAACCCCCCACCAAAACACAACCCTAAACAAGAAGGCTTCAAGTTTCTTATCTTAGTTTGTCACAAGCTTAGTACTTGTCCTAGGTTAAAAACCCAAACATAACAGGTACCTTTCCTTTGTCTGTAAAAAGCTGACGAAAATGGAGCCATCCTTCTTTGGAGGCATCACCAAACACCTCTGAAGAAGAATCTTTTCGGGAACCAGAGTCTTCTGAAGATTTCTGGCTGTCTGGGACCTAGAGGAAATATCAAAGAAAGAACTCCACAGTGTAATTCTACACATATTTGTCTACAGTTCCCATGTTCAAGATGTTTCTCACTTTAAAAATGTCCCCAGGAATATGCTTCTGGGAAAACATAATTTCTGAAGTTTACACACAACAATAGTGACTTTACACATGGCAAGAATACTTTTGAGAAACTTCAGGAGTCTTAGATTCTCATTAGTGAGTTTTCACAAAAGTCCACCATATTTAAATACACTTTGTTTACAGAGACTGAGGAAAATTAAAATCAAGGACCATGTGACGAGTTCAGGAAAAAACAGACCATGTTTACTTATATGATGCATACATCAGCAATGCAATTGCAATAAACTTCCTGTCTGTTTAGCACATCACTTTGTGTAACAGACTTGTATAATTCATACAATTTGCCACAACAGTATGGGCAATGTTTAGGAGTTGCTATATATATATTTACCTACCTTAATCCCCTTTAAACTAGATACATGCTTAATGGATCTGTTGGAAGAAAAACAAATGTTAGAATGAGATTTTAGACACTTTAAAAAACAGATGTCCAAATTTACTAATTTTTTCATGAACTCACGATTTTCCCTCTTCTCTATAGTCATCCAGTCCTTCATCATATGATTTTGATCTCTCAGTTTTTGCAGTAGGCTGACTATCCAGGACACTAGGCCGGATGGATTCTACAAACAAACAGAAATTTTTGAGTATGCAGGAACCTGAATCACACTTTTGCCATTTATTTCAAGCAATAAAGAGTTTACAGTTTTCACTCCTGATCTCCAGAGTGTGAAAGGAAAAAAGTTGCAAGAGAAGAAGAATGAAATCAACGCTCACCATGATCATGTGAAAGTTGTCGCCGAATTAAAGGGATTGGAGATGTAGGACTGGGAGGAACAGTTGTTATAGCTGGTGCTTGAGAAGCAGATGCAGAAATAACAGCAGAAGCAGGAATGTGTGCAATATCATGGTCAATACTAGGACTAGTCGGTTCATCTACAAAGGTAATATGCCATATATTAACATATTAAATGCATTAATCAAATGCTCAAACCAAATGGCTATCTGAACTTCTCATTACTGGGATATCAGGTATCTTAAATATCAAGTCATTCTAGTAAACCAAAGGATCCAATTAAGTCACACTGTCAAATGGACTTTTATTTCATGAAGAGAAGCCTGCTTTGTTTCATAGGGGTGTTAATTGTAGATTAAAGGCAAAAAACATCGTAGATTTTGTTGTGTGTTAAAGAAACAGGAATTATTTGCTAATCTCTTTTAATATTATTTGCAAGTAGAGCATTTTTGTTTATATGCATAAGCAAAAACCACACGTATTATATCAGTAAATCTGAACCCAAGAGACAGATAACTACAATAAAATGTGGGCAGACTACCGAAAGCCATTTGGTTTAAAGAGTGCTCAAATAAAAGAGCAAAGTTACAAGCAAACAAAAAAAGCATTTTAAACAGCTATATAGCAATTCAGAGAACCAATCCCCCCATACTCCATACAGTCAAATAAAGAAGCAAGTATTCAGACTTTTAAAAGATTGGACTACTACATACCAATCAGTTCTTCCACTAATTGTTCATAGAAACGATTGCATGCCATACATGCCCAGCACCTCTCAGTCTCAATAGCCACAAGGGTCATCATGAAAGATTCCAAAAAGCTTTAAATATCCTAGTATTTAACATGTTTCTTAAAAGATGGAAGAAGCCAAAAGATGCATTTTCCATCATTTTGCGAAAAGAGGCATAACATCTTCTAGAGCACATTACTAATACTAGAAAAATCATTCTACTTCATGCTCTGGTAAAGGAGGGGATGGAAAAGAAAAAAAATCAAGTCACGAGCAGGGGCTGAACTGTACTGCTGTAATGAATATGAATGTACTCTAGGTGCTAAGAATTGTAATATGCAGAGCTACTGAAAAGCCTATTGAAATCAATGAACACTCACAGACAGAGGTTTATTCTTTGCTTTGTGTGAACACAACTGCGTGTGCTGCATTGTGCTGTTCCAACAGTCACTAACAGTTCTGTTAAGGCAGCACTTGTACCATCGAAATTTGGCAATGTGCATTCAGAACAAGGCAATAAACAAAATACAGGACGGTTTAGCAATAACACACCTCTAAATCCTCTGGGAAAATATAGTAACTTTTGAAGTTAAAAAAGCATATCCAAAAAAAAACCCAGCTGCAAACTAGAAACATTAATAGAAAGGATAAGCAAAAGAATTCACACCAAACCATGATTCTACAATTTAAAATTTTCCATGTTTTACTTGCATCCGAAGTGCTACATTAGAAGCACTTGCAGATGACTTCACTACAGCAACTAGGACACAGGAAGAACCTCAGTTACACTTCCATTTCAAACCTACAGCAGCTCAATTTCCTATTGCCATTTTTTATCTGCTCAGCTTCCCTGAAACTAATGTTGACTAAGCAATATAATCACTCACTGTGCAATTGATTGATTTACAGCACATAAACTGAAATTGCTCATGTTTATTTATGTTTAACAGACATATCTTGAATGCCACAGTCTCTACTCCCAACAGTTATAAAAAACACTAGCACTCAAAATAAATCTGTGCAAGCTGTGAACACAAACATGCCTGGCAACACTATAGCATTTCCCACAACATTTAAACCCAAGTATTCAGATAAGGAAAAACAGTTTGTAAGTCCCTGAAAGCAACAATAATTATTCACATCATCATTACTTCACAGTGGATCTAATTCCCAGATGAACCAAAATTGAAGTGGTTTTAGAAATATGCAAACTTTAGAGGAACTGCAAATTACATTGGTACAGGAGGGGCATAACTAGTCAATCCCTGAAGAGGCTGAAGGTCAGCTAATGGCAAGCTTTTACATAACATAAAGTGATTATAGAGCAAATTGTGATGTACACCATAGGAGTTTCTGCCTATTAATTTAATGCACTAGCAAATGCTACTGCTGCTGCCCAATAAGAAACAAAACCCAAACAATTACATATATTCATTGTATTTTGGTCTTTGAAGTGCTTGCAATATTTGTCTACCTTTTCAGTTTCCTTGACTGACATATTTGCACCCCAAAACTCCTCACACAGCATCTGAAAGGTTGGGTTCAGCTCACCAATCAATGAAAA
This sequence comes from Origma solitaria, assembly GCA_013397895.1. NCBI lineage: Eukaryota > Metazoa > Chordata > Aves > Passeriformes > Acanthizidae > Origma > Origma solitaria. Next base: position 286,025 of record VZRL01004010.1, on the reverse strand, counting down.
TGACCATGTCCAAAATGCAGTAAAGCACACAGAACAACCAAGCCAGAGAGAAACCACACAAAATAATTCTGTTTCAGTTTGCTACCTTAGATTACTGCTGTCTCTTTAAATATTTGCAACGAAAAGGTCAAAGACTCCACGGAATAGATTATTCTGGGAGGTACTGAAAAACACCTGGAGGACAATACAGTCATTGGTCACAGCCAGCATCGCCCCATGAGGGGGAAGTGCTGCTTGTCGAACCTGATTTCCTTCTGTGAAAGGGTAACCCACTGAGCTGATCTAGGAATGCCAGCAGACGGAACCTTTTTGGACTTCTGCAAAACTTTTGATCCTGTCTCTCACAGTGTCCTTCTGGAGAAAGCATCCAGCTCACAGCTGGATAACCCCGTTACACCATGGGGGAGCAACTGGATCACGGTTGGGCACAAAGAGTCACAGTGAACGGGGTGACATCAGGCTGGAGACCTGTCACTAGTGGGGTCATCCATCCCTGGCCCAATTCTTGTCCACAACTTCATTTTGATAACTTGGACACAGGACTCAAGGAATACCAAGTAAGTTTGCTGATGATTTGAAACTGGGAGGAGCTGTCAACTCCCTCAAGCACAGAGAGGCCCTGCAGAGAGACCTCGATAAATTAGAGCTCTGGGCAGTGACCAACCATGTGAAGTTCCACAAGGGCAAGTGCTAGACTCTGCTCCTGGGATGGGCAACCCTGGCTGTGTGTGCAGCCTGGGCAATGAGAGGCTGGAGAGCAGTGCCACAGAAAGGAACCTGGGGGTCCTGGGCCATGGCAAGTTGAACATGAGCCAGCAGTGCCCTGGCAGCCAGGAGGGACATCCCTGTCCTGGGGACATCAGGCACAGCATCGCCAGCCGGGCAAAGGAGGGGATTGTCCTGCTCTGCTCTGACCTGGGGCGGCTTCACCTCAAGTCCCAGCAGCAGGTTTGGATGCCACAATGCGGAAAGATATTAAGCTATTAGAGAGAGCACTCAAAGGAGGGCCCCAAGGATGGTGAAGGGTCTGGAGGGAAATCTGTGTGAGGAACAGCTGAGGTCACTTGTTTTGTTCAGCCTGGAGGAGACTGAGGGGAAACCTTGTGGTCTTCAATATCCTCACAAGGAGAAGAGGAGGGGCAGACACTGATCTCTTCATTCTTGTGACCAGTAACAGGACTCAAGGAAATAGCACAAAGTCAAGTCAGTAGATGCCACTTGTCACCTCTGTTTGCACATGAGCATCCAACTGGTCAACAGATGCAACTAATGATTTTCAGGAAGAGCCCTTCAATGCAAAAACATTTATGGGGACAAGACACCAAAAACTTGTAATAAATAGGCAACCACAACTAATTCATCCTCTAGCTAAGGCAGTGAGAAATTCATATATCACAGTATGCTTGTATTGCCATGCAGCTGGAGATTGGGGACCTACAAAGAGAGCATCACTACACAGTGTAGGTGAGCTGAAAAATAGTAACTGACTGCGCAAAGACACAGATTTACACAGAATGGGCTCAGAGGCTGAAACAGAGATTTCAGAACTGAGGATTTCATGGGGGAGAAAGCATGACAAAGAGGACATACTATCTATGTGAATGAGGAACTAATGAACAAGTATTAACCAATTTATCAGATATTCAAAGGAACAGACATAAGATCACTGAAAAAAAGCATAGATCCATATCATAACCTACTAAGCTGCTACAATTCAATTTTATCATGATTAATGTAACATTGCATGTGTTTGTTTATTCCATCTCCTGAACAGTCTCTTAAGCATTCAGGTTTGAAAGGAACAACCTGAACACGAAAGGGGGCACATTCTGAGGACCTCAAATGTAATTTAAATGAATCACAGAATTATTCAGGTGGAAGCAAACCTAGGAAGGTCTCTTAGGCTCACATTCTCCACAAAGCAGGATTAGTGCTGAATTCAGACCATGTTGGTGAGGGCTCTTGTTCAACAAGTACCAAAGAGAGGGGAAGATCTCCCTCAATATCCTGGCTGCGTTCTTTTGTATTGATACAGACCAGTACAGTGTAAGTCTAGTTTGGTGTTGCCAAACTTGGTAAGCATATCCCATCTCCTCTCTAGGTCATGAACGTTAAACAAGATGGATGCAGAACGCCACTTCTAACCAGCCTCCAGGCAGAATATGAATGCTTAGGCACTACCCTTTAGACCTGATAATCCAGTTCTCCCATGTGTTCAGCAGTACAGCCATCTAGACCATGGCACAAGGATGGTGTAATTGAAGAGCTCAAAACCCTTGCTAAATTCAAGGTTGGTGACCACCTCGCATTTTCCTCTCATTCACAGATTTATTTATCTCATTACAAAAGGCAATCCCATTAGTCTAACGCTTGGTATATCCAAGCTATTCCAAATTATCTTCTCCTTCCTTTGCCCAGAAATGATTTCCAAGAGGAGTAACTCCATGATTTTCTTAAGGACTGAGACAAGGTCAATTGACTGCCCTTCCTGAATTGTTGTTCTAATTTTTCAAGATCAGTGCACCATTAGCTTTTTTCCAGTTAATAGGGACCTCTTCCACTCCTCATAATCCTTCAAAGACAGACAGTATCTGTGCAGTGACACCAGCCAACTCTGTCAGCACCTTCAGATGCTTTTCACTGGGTTGCATGGACAGGTATGGGCTGAGCTGCACTGGAGCTGTCTTAAGAATACCCTCTTTATCCAAGTTGATAATGATTATGGGTTTTGTTTGTTTGTTGTTGAGTTTTGGCTGGCTTGTGGTTGTTTATTTTGGTGGTGGTGGGGAAGCAAGGGAAAGCGGTATTTAAGGAGATTGTTTAGTTAACTGAATCATACACTTATGGGAAACAAATTCACAGACAGACTTTAGTACAGACACCATCATGCTTTAATAGGGATTATTAACAGAGAAAGGTGCTTTCTCCTCCAACCAATAGGGGTTCAGTTTGCCAAAGCTTTTCTTCACTGGTAATAAAAAATTACTGGAAAAAGCTAGCTTCCCTATGCTAAAGTCATCCTTCACATTTATTCCCCTTAAGGTATGGAAGTCTTGCAAGCAATATTTCAACATCTCAAAAGACTGTAAGAAGGAACTGTATTATTTAGTAAATGTATTGCAAACCACATTACCATTTAAAACATTAATTGGGCATCTCAATTTAAATAAACAACATGAGTATGAGGCTACAAAGCTTAATTCAACAAGTATGGATTTTATCAAAAACTATTATCTGATTTAAAGATTCAGATCATAAAAATGTAACAGCTGTGTAGCAACATATACTTAAAAACAGCTTTACATTTCACATGAAGAATGTTGAGACAGAATGCACTCCCAGAGACAAAAAAAACATCCAACATACCATTTCCCATACTGCATGCATTGAAGGAGATAATTTATTTTAATATTATTGGCTTTCTGACAACCATACCAAATTCCTGGATTAGGTATTTGTTTATAGATGCCCCTGTAGTATTTAATGTAATTTTGGTTATTCGTATCTTGTGGAAATGTAACAGTGATTGACTGTAAAAAGCCCAGCCTTCTGCAGAAAGCTACAGAGAGATACAGCTCATGCTGCTGTCCCCAAAGCAAAGGGCTAAATGAGCAATTAAAAACATTATTTTCATTCAACTGAGGCACAGACAGACTTCTAGACTTCAAGACCTTATAGACTCAGATGGCTTCTGCCTGACAGCCATTACACTAAGTATTATAACAACTGCCTCTCTACTTCTTCATTAGTTTACTCAAACAACAGGCTATGACTTTGGGATGCAATTTAAGAATGAATCTTGCATGTCAAATTAATTTGCTTATGTAAGAAAAGAAGGAACAAACTATCAAGTACTCATTAGTAGAATTTTAAAAACCCTAATCTTCTCTTCATGGAACGACTGACAGGATATGGCAGTGACCCTGCAGCAGGACTGGCTCTAGAGGCACTGCCTTCCTGAATTTCAGCCCTTTGTTAACAACTGTTCTGCACTCCACATCCTTGGCCTGCCCAAGTGCCCCACTGTACACAGTACCACAGTAGGCTCCGCACTGACACGATGCACAACAGTACCTTGCTCTGAAGTATTCTTCCTAAATACATCAGATAAAAGCTTTAAAACCTTGCCCTAATACCCCCTCTGTGCCTCTCAGGTTAGATTTGCTCCAGCTTGCTACAGGCAGCACTTCAAGGGAAGTGCAGCCATGCAGAACAGATGTCCCTTCCTTTACCTTGACAGCAGGTGGGATGCGAGGGGTCGAGAAAAGGCTGCTGAGGCACAAGTGGAGCAAGGCAGAGCACAGCAGGGGGACAGAGACTGCAGAAGTGGCACCAGTGAGAATGCAGAAAGGAAGGAGAGCATAGACAAGATAACAGAGGTTAGGAAAAGGATCCTCATCCACAGACAGGCAAGGAAGTAAAAAAAAAGTTTATCTCCAAGAAACCCCAGAAGAAGCTGCCATTAAAGTAAACACAGAAACACTAATGTAGGCTGATTTTCTTAAAAGTCTGTCAGGAAGACAATCAAATAAAAATACCATGTATACAATTTCACCAGTAGTGAGAAGGCCAGAAATACCCAATAAAAAAAAGTGACCTGCTGAAACAAAAAAAAACTATATGGAACTAACCCTGCTATCATACAAGATAGAACAAAGGACTAATAAATGCCCCACAGCAGTGACCTCTTGTTATAAATCTTGCAGTACAAGCTGCTGCATCTTATACTTCAGCCTGCAAGGGTAAAAAACTCTGGTATGTATAAACTTCCAAGGCTAAAACACATTATTTCAAAAAAAGATAACACTATTGCCTGGATTCCTCATGATCCATTACCTCATTTTTTCCAAAAAAGAATCTTTAAAAACCTATTTTTTGCTAGTTTTTAAGTACTTCCAGCACTGGCAGCACTAATTGTCTTTACAAAGAACTTCTTCATATATCTACTTTATGTGATTATCCTCATGTGGCCAAAAGAACAGAATGGAAACATGTCTGCATGTTGAGCACATTCATTGCTCTAAGCCCCAAAAACACAGGACTGGAACAAGCCTCCTGAATCATCAGATCCAGTCCTCTGCTAATGCACTCATGTAAATAATATGTTTGTTATACTGACTGAGTTTCACACAAACAGAAAAGGCTTCCCAAGGTTATTCTTCATGTGAGACTATTGTGAAGACCGTATCTATGAAAGTCTATTGTTTATTTCAGTGTCAAACAAAAGTTTAACTCTCTTTCTACACAAAGCAATTCTAAAGGTTCCTGCTTGCCATATTACCCCATCACACAAAAAAGTACAATTCTCAATATATTTCTTTTTGCCAAGAACCCTGACAGCATTCCCTTATTACCTGCAATTATTATTTGAAGTTAAAATGATACACTAATGACAATTTATGCTTTGAAAATATTACTCATTATCAAACAAATCTGATGCTTCTACTCAATTAAAACTCTTTTAGATGTCATGAATTATTGCTCCCAATTTTAAGTTTTAATTAAAAAAATATTTCTGAGTTACAGAAGCATTTAAATTGTATTTAAAACACTAATTTGTAATTTTGCATTTTGGCCGCTTCAGAATACCACAATGATTTAAAAATTGTTCTTTGGATAAGAAACACTGAAATGTTCAGCCTGGAGCAACAGTGCTTTGGCAGGCCACACTGTAAAACCTTGGAAAAAAACCAGAAGACTGATGCTTATCTTAGAAACACTGATGACATGTTAAAAGCTGTTCCAATGCTATCACTATAATAATGGAAAAAACAGTCCTCAAAAATGAACATCTGTCAGCCCTAATCTCTACTGCAATTACATTTATATTTTCATAGTTTGGAATAGCTAGGCAGTAACTTGTAGAAAAGAAAATTATCACAATTGCTGAAGATTTTAATTTTCATCTTGACTGCTAACAGTTTTTCCTAAAAACACAACACAACACCATCAGCATTCAGCCACCATTTGCCCTGAAGGTATCTATACATTTTGGGTTGACAAACCACAATCTCTGCTGGAGAAGTCTGAGGTTTTGAACTTCTCTCTGCCCGATGCTTCTCTCTTCTAATAAGGAAAAAACTGAATGAGTACATTCTCTCAAATGTTTCCTTTCTGCATATGAGAGTATTTCTGCTGGTTTCCCCTTTGTCTATTCCTACCATCATAATCTTTTTCATACTGTGTTGTGCAAGCATATAAATTTTTGTTTCATTTGCATTCAATATGTGTGTATTCACATTGTCATCTTCCAAGCCTCAGCAGCCTGCAGAGAGAGGCATTAAGATGTATGGGGAGGACAGGGAAATTATGGCACATACTCTACTAAGCCAAGACAGTAAAGTCTTTACATTTTTCAAAAAGTACTTTGAATTACATTAATCAACTAGGATTTAAAGATAGGTATTGATAAGGCAAACCCTATATAGCCCTACTTCCAGCACTAGAGAAGACAAATGCAATCACATGTATAATAAAGTCACCTGGCAAGTTTAACTAGGTGGTTTAGAACGTTTCAACTCCTAATTCCTTAGTTAATGTACTTTAAATAGTAACCAAGGACAAAAAAATTTTAAAAAAGAATTTAAAAAGCGGTTGAGCAGAACTCACTGAAAGCCAGTTACATTTACCCTATCTGCTAATCAACAAGTACCCAAGTACTTTTATTTAGGACATGTTCGTAGAAAAATAGGTAATGAAATAAAAAAAAATTAAAAAAAAAAAAAAAAAAGAAAA